>OW679194.1:262103735-262426349 GCA_940337035.1 Agriotes lineatus | reverse complement strand
CTAGTGAACGTATCCTGTACTAATATATCCATGGATGTGTTCAAGTAGTGACGCCATCTGTTAGTACTATCGGAAAGTACCCCCCAGGAGCCGTTCAAGGTCATTCAAATCGGAATTTTTACATCAAAGTGTCTCTACTTGTTTGATTTATGTACGCCGATGGAACCATCAAACTATCAAGACATAAGCCTACTTAACTCTATAATGAAACTGTTCAGGCATAATAGCAGAACATATAACAAACATCCCCATAAACAAGGAACAACAGGGGTTCAGAAACAATAGAGTATAACAAAGTGGCATACATCTGCTTTGTAGACCAGACGCATGCGTTCCACAGAGTCAAACTACAAGACGTCGAAAGAATGCTGCAAGAAAAAGGAGTAAATGAAAAGATAATTCATAAGCTAAACACTAACAATACAACAAAAATAAAAGTAAACAAAGACTTAACAGAAGAAGTGCTTATATCATGCGGAATAAGACAAGGCGACAGTCTGAGCCCCTTAATGTTCAGCATAATAATGAATAAAATAATAGACCTAACAAAAGATGAGAATCGACGAATCGGAAAATAACCTACAAAAACAGTGTTTAAAATAACTGCAGAAAGACACAACATGAAAATCTCCATAAATAAAACAAAATGCCTTACAATTGCCAGAGAACTCACCAGATGTAAGTTAGTAATAGACAATCAACCTGTAGAACAAGTGATGTGCTTCAACTACCTGGGAGTAGCGATATCAAGTTCGGAAAATTTAATAGCGGAAGTACAAAATCAAATCAAATATCAGTAACACCTACGAGACGTCATATGGAGGAATTAGCCCAGTCAATGGGTATTTTTGCCCTAAATCAAATCCGGGAGTTTTGATTTTTTATAGGGTCATTGGGTTCAAGGTCATGGATGATTCCCTGAGTTTTTGACCTTGGCGAACCTCCGCTCGCTTCGCCATCTTGGAAAAATGGCGGCCAAAACTGTTCTTTTGCAATATCTTCTTTCCAGTGGGTCCTACTACAAAAATGTCGAAATGAATATTGTAGATGAGGAAATTCTCTACAACTTTTGTATAAAACATTTTTTTCTAGGTTTAATAGTTTAGGAACTGCAACAGTCTAAAACGCAGACGATTGCAAAATTTTTCCAAAACGCCCGTTTCCAGTCTAATGCTTTGAAATTATTAATCTATAATTGCATATGGAATCATTAGATCCCAAATCAACTGTTATTCGACTAATTTCCTCACAACCTTAGGATACAGTCACTTTGAGGTAGAGTCACCAGCGCGTTTTTTTAAACGTGGTATCCCCAGTAGGCCTAATCCACATGTTTTGTCCGGTAGTAAAAAGTTATTGCAACCTGCTTTGTTTGGAAGGTCCAGGTTGTTGTATGTCAATGTGTGGTTCATTATTTTGGTTACACTCACACCCGTATGCATAGTCGTTCGCCAGCGCCTCGCCGGAGTTTTGTTATGAATAGTATGTTGGCGGCACTGTACGTCTATGTCAAATTCGAGGTTAGCAGGTTACATTTTGTGTCAGTTGCTGTCAAAACTGACGGAAAACCTAATCGGATAACCTCGAATTTGAAATAGACGTACAGTGCTGCCAACATACTATTCATAACAAAACTCCGGCGAGGCGCTGGCGAACGACTATGCATACGGGTGTCAATGTCTTCGATGCCTGGTTCATTCACATCCTCTTCTAAGTCGTAGAAAATCTGTGGCACGTTTTAGCAGCTCTGTCCGTTACAATAACCGCAGATAATAGGAACATTTTAGGCCTGCTTTCCTACAACCACATTAATTTGGTCTTGCATTTACACGAAATTTCAGCAAAGCCTGAGGAGCAGGATCTTTTGTATTTTGAATCGGAATAAGTCCAATCTTGCTACTCTGCCAACCCCATTGCTGTGGATCTTTTACGACGCCACACCAAGCCTGAACTTGGTAGTACGTCCTGAATGAATGCAGTCGTGCAGCTTCTCGTGTAGGGGGCAACGCAGCAAGATTGAACTGACTTCCAGTCACAGATTTTGCAAAACGATGGTAACGAAGTGCTTTATCACCGTTGTATAAGGAAATCAAAAATAGTTCTCCGGCAGTAGCAATGATCTCAGAATCTACGTCGGTATTTTTGAATATTCGCACGGTTTCTATTAAGTGCGGTTTTTTTTCGAGGGCATTTAAAAATTTGGTTTTGGCGTGATTGAATATAGCCGATGTTGTGTCGCAGCCGCTGAATGCATGGATGAACATTATGTTCTCTGCTACTGCTTCGTCATACTGTAAACTTGAAGCCGAGTACAGTTTTTCCGGAACTTTTTCCTTTCCTGGCTTTTTAAAATATACATTCGGGCACGATCCTGCCAATCCGGTCAGTAAAACTAAGAAGTCTATGTCTTCACCAATGACAATAACGGAATCGTATGCTGATGACAAGGCAATCGCACATAATGAAGAACAGGGACCGCTATCGACTGCTCCAACTTATACTACAGGGAAAGGTCGACGGAAGGAGAGGACCCGGACGGAGAAGAATCTCTTGGCTTGAAAATCTAAGGACATGGTTTTCCTCATCAACAACAGCGCTGTTCCGAGCGGCTGCCAACAAAGTAATGATCGCCAGAATGATTGCCAACATCCAGTAATGGATAGGCACGAAAAGAAGAAAATATATATCTCGATAGGACTACCTGAAATGAGCCCGACTACCTGATCCAAATTCTACGTAGTCTGCCTCTAGTAGTGGGGCAACGAGTGGAAAATAGTCGGTATGTAATTATAGATTAATAATTTCAAAGCATTAGGCTGAAAACGGACGTTTTGGAAAAATTTTGCAAATCGTCTGCGCTTTAGACTGTTGGCAGTTCCTAAACTATTAAACCTAGAAAAAAATATTTTATACAAAAGTTGTAGGAAATTTCCTCAACTACAATATTCATTTAGACATTTTTGTAGTAGGACCAACTGGAAAGGAGATATTGCAAACAAACAATTTTGGCCGCCATTTTTCCAAGATGGCGACGCGAGCGGAGGCTTGCCAAGGTCAAAAACTAATTATTCATGACCTTGAACCCAATGACCCTGTAAAAAATCAAAACTCCCGGATTTGATGTAATGCAACCGCCTATTTTTGGTTCTATTGACTGGGCTAAATAGGGATATGACAATACAAAGTAAAGAGAGCATTACGAACGAGTGAAATAAAACTCTATGAACAATATGTGGAAAAACAATACTCGACAGTATACGAAATGAAAACATAAGACAAAGTGCGAAACAGAAGATATAGTCGAATGGACCAGGAAAAGGCGCAGAATGTGGATCGAACACATAAATAAAATTATTGAAGATAGATAAGTCAAAATTGCACGAAATGGAAGACCGGAGACTGGAAGACCACCAGGCAGGTCACCAAAACGTTGGCGGGATAGTTTGCAATCAACATCCCAGGATAACGGCCAACAGTAAAGAAGAAGATACCAGAAGAAACAGGTCTTAGACCTAAAAACAAGACGAAGAAGAAGAAGAATTTAAAATAATATAATCATGCTATTTCCTTTACTGTGAGGTTCGCCACACTCTGATCATTAAGATCTCCTAGTTAATTTTTAATTTAATTAGTTAATTGTTGAAAACGAAAATACATTTATCTTGTGAAACGTTCATGTTGTAATATTTTTCATGGTGGATAATATTTACACCACGCAATTCGGCATTAAAAACTGTTTAAAAAATTGTATATCTATTTTAGATCCACTTGCATAGATTTTGAAGAATTGCAAATTAAAGGTTTACAAAGTTAACAACTCTGTGTGATGCTTGTATATGTTACGGGCAAAAACCAAAAATGGTCATATTTAGATCTGCCCCAGTAAATTGCACTGACTGCAATAATACCGGGCAAATTCGAAATATTCATTCAACTTCTAGTTTTGTGAAGAGCTCATGTTAATTTGGACAAATGTTGTATCATAAACAAAATACCTAATCTTGTTATTGATGAGTATGTAAAATGGACAGATCACGTGACATAGAGGATGTTCCATAATTTTTCGTCAGATTTAGCTTAGAAGATAATTAATGAATAACACAGGTTTTATTATATTTTTGTACCGGGTGTCTTCAAATGAATTACATCTAGTATGCTTTGAATTTCCCATGATACAATCCAAAATTTTACTTGAAATTGGCAAGACTGTAACTCTATGTCATATTTGAGGTTAGCAGGTTAGGTTTGGCGTCAGTTTGTGTCAAAACTGACACAAAACCTAACCTGCTAATCTCGAATTTGACATAGACTTACAGTCTTGCCAATTTCAAGTAAAATTTTGGATTGTATTATGGGAAATTCAAAGCATACTAGATGTAATTCATTTTAAGACACTCTTTACAAATTACTTATATTCACTTAAAAAACTATTTACATTTACTAATACCGATGGGGCCACAATTATAACAAGAGGTCAATAAAAAAACCAATTAGGGTAGGCTGTGATATGTGTTATACGTTTGGCAGTACTGAAGTGTATTGTCAGTCTATGTCAAATTCGAGATTAAAAGGTTAGGTTTTGTTTGTTGTTTGACACAGACTGACGTAAAACTTAACCTGCAAATCTCGAATTTGACATAGACTGATAATACACTGCAGTACTGCCAAACGTATAACACATATCACAGCCTGCCCTAATTGGTTTTTTTATTGATCTCTTGTTATACCGGGTGACTATAAATGATTGAAATTTTTTTTCTTAGTTTGGCACTGTTTATGTTGGTGGCACTGTAAGTCTATGTCAAATTCAATGTTCGCAGGTTAGGTTTTGCGTCATTCTATGTCAAAACTGACGCAAAACCTAACCTGCTAACCTCGCATTTGACATAGACTTACAGTTCCACCAACATAAACAGTGCCAACCTAATAAAAAAAATTTCAATCATTTATAGTCACTCGGTATAACAGCAATAAGATAACATGAACAAGAAGATAACACGTATTGCTGGAGTAAGAAAGGGATAAACATAGTAGGCTTGAAGCTCAATTTAATTATGACATTTGTCAACTAATTGTGCCTACTAAACTAATTTTTTCGTATGGCCATCTCTTTCTTACTCAAGCATTCTATTTTGTTATTTATGTCATCTCATTGCTGTTATATATAATTATGGCCCCAACCGTATAGTGAATATGGCCCTTCTTTAGCTATTCGTTTTAAATTTTCTAAACAACCTAGCAGATGCCAGCCCTGGTCCAGATGAAATACCACCAGTGTTTCTAAAAAACTGCTGCGAAAGCATTGACTACCAATTGGCAGATGCCATGAATGAATCCATGAACATCGGAGAGCTGCCCCCAATTTGGAAAAATTCAATAGTCACTCCATTATTCAAGAAAGGAGATAGACTCCATCCTGAGAATTATAGGGCGATTAGTTTGACCTGTAGCACATGCAAATGTATGGAAAAAATCATAACATGGGAATTAACCGAATTTCTTATAAATAATCAAATTTTACCACAACGTCAGCAGGGATTCCTACCTAAACGGTCAACAATTACTAACCTACTCACCTGTTTAGACGCATGACTACAAGTTTCCATAATGGACAACCAGTAGACGTCATATACTTAGACTTCGAAAAAGCCTTTGATAAAGTCCCTTTCAACAGATTGCTACTCAAACTAGAACATTATGGAGTAAGAGGCAACTTGCTTAAATGGATAGAACACTTCTTAAAAGGACGTCATTATAGAGTACGAGCAAACGGAGTTCTATCTGAGAACTATAAAGTACGCAGTTGAGTTCCACAAGGTTCAGTACTAGGACCACTGCTGTTCCTAATATACGTCAGTGACCTTGCAAGGGACATAAAAACAAATATAGTGTTCTTCGCAGATGACACCAAAATCTTTGGGAACCCCATTCTGCAAGCACAAGAAATAATGCAGGATCTCATCACCATAGAGAAGTGGACTACGGTTTGGAAAATGACCTTAAACGAAACCAAGTGCAATGTTCTGGGTATTGGCCCCAGAAATCCTCGAAACCAGTACTATTTGAACAAGCAACCGCTGCAAGCTGTTAACAGTTAAAAGGATCTGGGGGTCACTATAACTTCCAGCCTGAAGTGGGAACCACACGCGGCTTCGCGCGTAACTTTTCGAATCGTGCGTAATATGCTTCTTGCAACACTTATTACGTAATATTATTTATAAACAGTGGTTTTAGGAATCTCCATCTTTTCTGCAGCAGAACGAACTGAACACTTACCCGAATTTTCAAACATCTTCGTAATGTTGCGAATTTTCTTAACAGTAGGAGTAAAACGAGGACCTTTCCATAACTGTTCTTGTTTCTATATACCTTTCAATTACTGCTATTGTAGTAGTCCGGGCAATTCCAACTCGTTGAAAATATTTCCAACAAGAATATTTGTCTTCACCACCTTCATTATGATAAAATGTGATTATTTGTTTACGCAAACATTCACGACTTTCTTTCCAAATGATTAATTACGCACAACAAACAATTATTTTTGGTTTTGACAGACGCCAACTGAAATAAACAATAAAACAACGCATAACTGATTTCTCTAGGATTACTTGATTTGTGAATATATAATTAAAATAAATACGACGAAAAATTATGGGACATCCTCTATATCACACAAAAATTTGCAATCTGATTTATAAACTTTAGTTACTAACAGCCAGTCTTATAAAGACCACTAATCTGCGGATAACTTTAATTCCTTGTTAAAATAAACAAAAGCGTATCAACATTTGTTTACTAATGAATGAAATGTCATAAGCACTAACGTTTTGATGCACTTTTGTTTGTTTTAACAACGAATTAAAGTTAACCTCAGATTAGTGGTCGTTATAAGAGAATTTATTTTTAAATCCCAAATTACTAACCTTAGTTTACAAATCCTTAGTAGAATCCACTATTTGATATGGGTTAATTATATGGAGTGGTACAAATGTATAAGAGTGACTTGCAACCAGTACTGCTCATGCAAAACTCGTCAGTAAAAAGCACAGACCTCCACTGTCGAAGTTGCCATTGCACATGTTAGCAAAGAAAGCCTAGACGGATAACTTTGTGATCCCTGGTCAAGTGAGGAGCTCGAACAGGCGTGTGAGAAGTAAGATTGACTTCTTTGAGTCGTCTTCTAACCGTCTGATCGGAAATTGTCACATCGGTGGCATTTCGGGGTAGATTTTGTAGCCCACGAACAGTTCGTCGGCAAAGACAAGAATTAACAATATACCGGTCGTCCCAAGTGGTGGTTTTTCTTTCACGGCCTTGTCCAGTTCTCCTGGAACATCTACCCGTTAGGTACCTATGGTGGTAACTATGCCACGCTCTACAGATAACAGATAGAGTCGATTGAAGCTAGTTTGCTACATACCGCATAGATCAACCATCTTCAAGCAAAGGAACAACCCTCCCGACTTCAATGTCACTTAAGTAACGCATTTTGGACTCAGAAGTGGTCAAAAACTACTGTGTTTTGAGACTTTATTTACATTTTGGCGTCTACGAAGAATATGAGCAAACGAATCTCCGTAATTCACTTTGTCACTACAAGTCTAGAGAATAATATAACAAGAAAAAATCCTGTTCCCATCATTTTGTTGAACAGTGTATGACGAAGTCCTTTCATTCTTGTATATATTTAAACTAGAAAAACGTTGGTCGTTTGCTGCTCACATGTCATACGTGTAATAGCTTGGTGTAATAATGTCTTCCTATGAAGAACCACATAATATCAAACCTCAATATAGTTTGTTAAGCCATTTTGCAGTCTTCATCAATTTAATTTACCATTTTGACAGCTTACAACAGTATAGAGCCTTCAAAACAGCCTGTCTGTACCTTTAACCTGTCTTTAGCCACTCAATTTTTCATCGCTTATGTTAGCAGTAATAAATTCGAACACCCTGTAGTTTAGCGCAGTTACCTCGATTTGGGCCACCCTTTATTTACTGATCCTTGCACATGGCTTTAGTTCCGCAACGCTGGTTTCAGGCATGTTAAAAATTCCTGTTGGAGCAATTGAGAGAGCCTCGTCTTCCTTGTCACACCAACATTATTTTGTTTTATCCGGTGAACGATTCCGCTACCCGATTGGCTGTCGAGTCAGCTTGGGAACGCTTCTTTTGGCGCGAGTTCTTCTAACGGTCTAGATTCAGGGATTCAGCCCGAGCCATCGAGCTAACAAGTCGAATGGTGAGAGTTCGTGCGACGCTTCCGCGCTTGTCGCGCGGGCGTCGGCCTTTCCGTTTGTCCTGTTACAGCAAGGTGGTTGTGTGAACATTAAAACTGTGTTTGCCTTCCGGCAGTCTCCAGAAGGTCGTTCGTTGAGACACAAGGAGCGTGTGGTGTGTCGTGCTGTGTACCGTTGGTACGTGGGTGCCTGTGCATATCGATGGCCGAGTTCTGCTTTATTGATGTAGAGTCGTGGTTGTCCCATCAATCCCTATAAAACGGGGATTAAACCTGCAGGACCTTTGGATTCCTAGGCCTCACTGTCGTTTTGTCCCATGAGAGGGACGCATTCCAGTTGACGCCCCTACAAGGCGGATTTCTGCCAGCATCTCACGTGCCGCCCATGCTTTCGCACCTACGCCGCCTCTGCAGGCATGTTGCTAAGTAACCTCTCGCCCACGCTCGAGGATCGTCTAGATACAGGTATCTGTGTAACCAATTTATAGCGTGTTATCTGTCATTTATGTGAACTGAACTTACATTCTGTGTTTGCTAATTTTACTATGCCTTAATCGATGTCAGCAGAACGTATTAGCTGTCATTTATGTGGCCTAAACCCAGGCTAATTTATTGTACTAACTAAATTATTGCATTTTAACCGCAGTTTTTGTAACTAATCAGCTGTCATTTATGAGAGCCAAATTTACATATTGTGCTTGCTAGTTTATTGAATTTTTGGCCGCCGTCTTCGTAACTAATCAGCTGTTATGCATGTGACTAACTCGTGCACACAGTGCTTGCTAATTTACTGTATTTTGGCCGTATTCATTTGCCGCTAATTACTTGATATTTATGTGACCATTTGCTGTTATGTTGTTAACGTCAGACCAATAGACGAATATTTGAACAAAGGCCTTATTATTGTGGCGAATCTGTGTATGTTCTTTTCAGGATAAGTTTTCTGTGTAACGATTGATGTACGGCGAAGTTTGAGCGTTGGAGCGACACATGTAGGTCTGGCGACGCCGCCACAGTGGCGACGAGGATTGTAAGGCCGAATTCCCGTTCTCCCGAAATAGTTATTCAAGTATTTTTCCCGAAATTGTAATTCGAGTTCTACAGCTTCTCGAGTACCTTCCCGACGTAGTACCCTGTGTACTTCCCGTTCCGTCTAACCGTCCAGATCCGGTTGCACGTGTATACCCTGAGACAGACCTGGTGGCGCCCTATTTACTTTTATCGTTATTTACCGCCCCTCTGGCCGTTGCCCTTAGGTGATCTCGTGAAGGACTCCCCCTTGCTCCACTGATGCTTTAGCCGGCATTATCTTGTTGCGGCATGGGCAGCGGCCTAGGTGAATCTTTGTACCGATGTTGTCGAATATCGTCCGCGCCGGCCGTTTAGTTGTTGTATGAGCCGGTGCGGTGTCGTAAAACCCGTTTAAGACCGTAACAAGTTTACTGTGGTATTTATTCATTAAGGTAACATTCTTCATGTAGGTAAAGTTCAGAATGATAGCAGCAGCTAAAGTGGCGGACAAATATTACATACAATAAATCTATTTGAGTAACAGATTTTTTGCCTACGTTAGTAAAACAATGCGATGTCGAATTATCTAAGTAATCTTTAATAAATGCAGTTCAAAAAGGATTTTCATTCATGTTTAATAATTTCTTGCCAACGGGCAGTCTTTTACAACTTAATACCGGTAGCAGATGTTAAAGGTGCCTGGTAATTTGCATACTTCAACATTGCTCACAAACAAGAAACATTCTTATTTCTATTGCAGGACAATATTGAACACCCTATGCTAACCGAGCTCTTGATGCCGGTACATGACTTATTCAAAGATGTCCGAAGGAAGGCATTAATGCGACTCGAATATGAAGGTTTACATACCGTCGAAGCCATAATAACTCCTGGAACTCGCTACTACAACGATCCAGCTTCATACGCCATGGATCGCTATGCTTATTACGTGTGCTACAAGTGCGGCAAAGTAAGACTAATTCATCGTTTTTAAAAAATGCAAACTAATTAATCTTCACTGTAGGCTTATTATGGTGGAGAAGCTCGATGCGATGCCGAAGTGGGAGAAAACTATGACCCCACAGAGTTGGTGTGTGGTGCCTGCTCAGATGTGGCTCGTGCTCAGATGTGCCCTAAACACGGCACTGACTTCTTGGAATATAAGTGTCGATACTGCTGCTCTGTTGCGGTATTTTTCTGCTTTGGGACAACTCACTTCTGCAACCCTTGTCACGACGATTTTCAGAGAGTTACTAACCTTCCACGTAACGAACTGCCAAGTTGTCCTGCAGGTAACATTTTAAACATTATTACGCATTATTAAGCTCTGGCAATAGTTTGGCAAAGACAAATTTTTACAGGTCCTAAAGCGAAGCAACTGGAAGGTGACGAATGTCCTCTTCATGTAAAACATCCACCCACTGGAGAAGAATTTGCTTTAGGTTGTGGGGTTTGCCGCAATGCGCATACATTTTAATTTGTTTTGGTTAAAATATAAAATCCAAATGATTTTGTGATTATTTAAATTTAAAACGTTCAATTTTATTCTGTGGATTATGCTTCATTTTTGTACCCTTTTAATGGCACTTTGTACATTATATATCTATGTAAAGTAACACATCTCATTTATACAACAGGAATTGTAGTGAACTGTATGCTGTGGTAATGTGTTAATTGAAGATGTAACTTGAAAATGTATACTGATCACCTGTAACATGTCATTGCTCTATAATAATCTGCCACCATAATTGAAGTAGTAATAAGTGTATATTCCGTTCACGTTGTTTTGGCATAATATGAAGCCATGGAAATTTGACATTTAAGCTGTCTCTTTAATTAGGTTATGTTTTTCTAAGTTTGAGGTTATACATAGCGTCATTTTTGTCAGTTTTACTAATTTGCAATAGAAAAATCCTCACACATGTAATTTAACACGAGCCTTGCCCAAAACAGGAATAACCCAATGAATCACCCAATTTTAATAATTTTTTGTTTATTTTATGATCAAACAACACCACCTTGTTTTAAAAACGTGTATGGTTGCGGGAAATTCAGCAACACGGTAAATATGTTCGCATGGCAGGTACTTCAGTAACGCAAAATTGTGTCACGTAAAACCGTGTGTCCAACATTAAAAAAAATCATGGCTTCCTATTACGCCAAAACAACATGAACGGAATATAAGTGTATTTATTAATGTATTGTGTATTGTCATAAAGTTCTTTTAAATGTCAGGATTATCTATGATATTTTTACTTTTAATAAACTTAATTATTGATTCGCTGTTTACTGATTGAAAAACCATCCTGTGAACATTGGCGTAACTAGGGTTTTTGGCTGGGGAGGGCCAGCCCCCCCCCAACCAACCATCGTTAATACCTATACCTATGAAGATATGAATTTGCATAGATTACCCTTTCGCATAAAGTTATTTGTTTGTTTTTTTATACGGTTATAATGCTATAAGCCTAAGTAGCATAACAATTATTTCTCGGTTCATAAACAACATACAAGGATGTATAGACTACCTATCGCAATTTAATGAAGTAGGTACCTTTTTATTTAAAACATCACTTTCTAATTGTTTCTCAGTTACGGTTTAAATAAATAGTTTCTTGAAAACATCATCCTTTTCATTGCTATTGTGATCACCACAAAATTCCCTTTGCTGCCCAAAACACTACGAAACATAAAATTTTGGATTATACTCTTCAAAGTGGTAAAGTGACTCTTTAGACAAAGCAAACGTCCAAACAGTAAGTCACCGTAAGTATTTATTTATTTATTATTGAATAGAAAGTAGGCGGCTAAGCCAAAATAACTCATCTGTGTTGTGTACATTTAACAAAACAAATATTCTATACATGATAACTTAACAAGACAACTAAATTCTGCAATTAACAAAAGCAAAAGAAAAGATAATACAAATCAACACGAAAAACATGGAAAAGCGAAAAAAGAAAATAATTTTAAAGAGAAAAAAAAACAATCATTTTAAGTAAATTTTAAACTATAGGTATATACTGAAGTTATCCAAAACAGATTGTACATCAATGTGCAAATGCATTTATAATATTTTAAACTTTTTTAACGCTTATTTAAAACTTATTCATATGGCGTCCAAGGAGTTTTTGAATGAATTTACACTTGAACTCTCGACTACACAGACAGGTAAACTATTCCATGATCTCACTATGCGATTTGTGAAAAAGTATTCCCGCACAAGTTTGAACAATCTGTCACAATGCAGTTTAAAATTGTGACCTCTCAGACCATCATAGTCACTGAAATTGAGCATGTCTCTTAACGGAGAG
Organism: Agriotes lineatus; assembly: GCA_940337035.1. Classification (NCBI taxonomy): domain Eukaryota; kingdom Metazoa; phylum Arthropoda; class Insecta; order Coleoptera; family Elateridae; genus Agriotes; species Agriotes lineatus. The sequence continues at coordinate 262,413,786 of OW679194.1, read as the reverse complement.
TTATAATAGTTGTTGACTATTTTGAAAGTTTTATTAAGGTCGCCCCTGGTACGCCTGGTTTGCAAAGTTGGTAAATTAAGCAACGATAACCGATGAACTGGATGAGCCTAGGTAGTAGTTACCGCTCAATTACTTACCCGTATATGAAATAATTGCAATTGGCATTTTCCTCCTTTTTAAGTCCTTCCATCTTGGCAGATGGGTGGTGATTATGGATTTAATTATATTCCTCTTTTTTATAAGTTGCTTTTCTGACTGCTTCTCGCCATCTTTCTCTGTTGCTCGATAGTCTGATGGCTTGTTCGACATTAATTTACATTGTCGATTTGATCGTGTCGATCCATCGTGTTGGCGACCGTCCGCGTCTGCGTTTTCCATCAGGCTTTCCTTGCACTACAAGTTTCTCTAAGTTTTCTCCTCGTGTAATGTGCCCAAAAAACTTAAGTATTCTACCGTAAATAATAGACGATAGCCTTTGGTTTCGGTTTAATTTCTCTTAGAATTGAAATATTAGTGTTTTCGCGCTGTCCACGGAATACGTAGCATTCTGCGCCAGATCCACATTTCAAAGGCATCGATTTTTCGGCGGTCTGCTATCCGGATGGTCCAAGTTTCTGAGGCATATTGGAAAACAGGCAGAACCAAAGTTTGCACTAGATTCATTTTAGTATGTCGGGTTATATTCGGACTTTTCCATATTTTTTGGAGTTGTGTCATTGGCTGCTTTCCGAGAAGTATTCTGCGGCGGATTTCATGTACGCAGCTTCCATCATTGGTTATAAGTGCACTTAAATAGACAAATTTATCCACTACTTCATAATTATAGATATGGTGATGGGTCGGGGTTGTTCTCGTTTTCTCTGTCTATTATCATTATGTTGGTTTTAGAGGCGTTAATACGTAAACCATATTGTTCGCTTACTTGCTCGAGTCTCCTTATTAGCGTTAAAAGTTCATCCTGTGTCTTTGCTATTAGCACAGTATCATCTGCGTATCTTAAATTTGATATTTTTTGCCCCCAATAGATACTCCGCCGTCCCATTCTTCCACGACTTCTCGCATAATGTGTTCGCTGTATAAGTTAAATAATATGGGCGAAAGGATGCACCCCTGTCTTACACCCTTGCTGATTTTGCATTGAGAGGAGTATGAGTTCTCAATTCGTATTAGTGCAGAACTGTTGCAATATAGATTTTCTATGATATTGACTATATGCACTGGTATTCCCATTTCTATCATGATTGTCCACAGAGGAGCCCATCGCACATTATCAAAAGCCTTGGAGTAGTCAATGAAGCATAAGTACATAGGTGTATAGTATTCTCGGGCTTTTTCAATTATTTGTCTTATGTTTAGGATTTGTTCCCTAGTGCCTCTGCCTTTTACAAAGCCAGCCTGCTCTGGAGCGATTTGTCTGGATATGGTTGTAATCGGGAATGAATGATATACAGCATAATTTTGCTGATGTGTGGTATTAATGTCAGTAGCCGGAAGTTATCACAATTATTGGTAGGGCCTTTTTTATGCAATGGAATTATTAGTGAAGTCGTCCATTCTTGAGGCCACACCATTGAGGACCAGATGGATTGACATATAGCATGTATTATTTGGATGTATCTCTCTGTTGTTATTCTGAGAATTTCGGCTGTAATTAAGTCAACTCCAGGAAATGTCTGTATTGTCAACTTAGCTATTGCTTGTTGCACTTCATTTAATAAGATGTCTGGTTCTTTTTCAAAGTCAGCTATCCTTCTGTTTCCATCGGAATTTTCATCGGCATACAGATTTTCGCAGTAGCGCCGCCATGTGTCAATCACCTTTGCAAGCTCATTGATTAGTAGTCCATTCTCATCGATTACAGCCCACGTACGTGCTTTAAAGCTTCTGGTAATTTCCTTGATCTTTTGGAAAACTTCTCTGGTATTTAAGGACTCGGCATGTTTTTGGAGATCAGTGCAGATGCAGTTCAAATGTTGATTTTTGTCTTGTCTGCAATTGGCATTTTATATACGCTTAAATTGATCCTTTATTTATAGACAACTGAGGAGAAAGTAAGAGCAATGGTACACAATTAACTGGAAAAAAGTAATATTCAGACCAAAAAGTCTTTTCAAGGTATTAGCAAAACTAAATTGTATGTTTGCACGAATAATGTATTATCTTGCATATTATTTTTTATCAAAGCCAGATATCCAACATATGATATTTATGCTGTAGTCCTATTTTAAATTGTAGTTCTGACTTATAAACTTGAAATGTTTTAACTAGATAGGTATTGGACTAAGGAAATTTCAATTTATAATAGCCAGAACTACAATTTAACTAATTAAGATGACAACCAGTCAATATGAAACCCAACCTCACTGCAAAAATAATAACCAGAAGTTTATGTACCAACGCAATTCAATCTGATGGCAATGCTTATTGCCAATGATTTCCCTAGACTGCACTTCCGTATGACAAAAAGGGTTTTTACTTAGAACTTCACTTGCAAGTGAATGTTGTGACACTAAACAATTTTAAAAATCAATAGAAAATTGAAGTAAACATATATTCACGTTTGTAATTATACTGAAACAATAAACGGGAACACTTGGTAATGCGAATTACATCAATTTTCAAAGAAAAAGCATTACTGGCGGTAGTATTCGGACTTCAACGACCGCGAATGCGATTTCAATGCTTAGCGGTAGCCCGCAAGTTAACCGCCTGTTCGCTGCACCGACCATCAAGGACTCCTCGCATTGGTAACATCTGGCTGCTTTAAATAAAACGTCAATGGTAAAGACAGCGCCTTGTGCAAATTATCACTTTTCTCTATTTCTCAGCTAAAGCCAAAAAACAAACATTTTATTATTTTAAGGTGCTCACCCCGCATATGTTTGGGCCCAAAATATGCCCTTTATCGTCGAGAGTAAAAGCTTGAGCAATATAAAAAAATATTACTTTCATTTAAGTAATAGTTCTTGAGTTAGAGCAAAAATAGGCAACATTTTATTTTTTAATGCGCTCACCCTGTATATATTTTACAGAAATTTTCTCGGTTTCATGCCAGGAAGGCATATAATCGGCATGCAAGTATCGTCTTTATCCAACAAATAGTTTTTTGAGTTATACCGGCAACAGACAGACAGACTAAATTGAGAAAAATCTGTTTTTCGTCATCTAGGGACCCTGAAACGTGGAAATCTAAAAAATTTCGGAAGGTGATTTTCTCACAATTACCACATTTCCTTCGACTTTTAGACTATACGTATAGTGAATTTGTTTTAAGGGGCAATGTAGTCTTACCGTTTCCATAAGGATTTTATTGTTACCTATTAGTTTTTAACGATACGCCACGCTCACACCATGTGCAAATACTGAGTAGGTAAAAATGATGTACACTCAGACCTCGCCGTTCGCGGATTTGAGGTTCGCTGATTTGATTTTACGCGGGGCACCTTTGTGCTCCTTTTCTTTGCCGTTCGGGATTCTTTCGATGGAATTGCCAACGTTAACTGCTTCAAATTTCACACACTAACGGCCGGGTCTTATGAAGGCCACTAATCTGAAGTTACTTTAATTCGCTGTTAAAATAAACAAAAGCGCATAAACATTTGTTTATTAATGAATAATATGTCATAAGCACCAACGTTTTGATGAGCTTTTGTTTATTTGAACAGCGATTTAAAGTTAACGTCAGGTTAGTGACCTTCATAAGACCAGTCGTAAGTAAATAAAGCAGACGTATGCGGTTTATGTCATGAACACCTAAATAACATTATTTATCACGAACTTGTAAACACACTTATCGAGCCTATTCCTTTGAATCTCTTATTACCAAATTGGACCTGAAATAAATTGTAAAATTATAACTTGAATAAACAAATGGACATTCGAGCTCTAGATTCAAGTGGCAGACTTATGTTGCGTATGGAATTTTAGTTTGTATATGCACGTTTATGTATCTTTGAATTTTTTGAGGTTGCATAGTATAAATAAATCTAGTTTATGGAATCTAACCCTGCGGCATTCTTCTGGAACGTAACCCCCGCGAACGGCGAGGTCTGACTGTATTCTACAGAGGAAGAAATTCTGTTGATCAAATGATATAAAGACTTTAGTTTACAATAAGTATGTCAGATATTACATGTTACATTCACGGTTTTTATTAGTGATGATTATTTTTCAATAAAATTACAGTGGCGTGGCGTGTCCTTAGAAACCAATAGGTAACAATAAAATCCTCATGGAAACGGCAAAACCACACTGTACATTAAACTAAATTTACTGTATAATGGTTTTTGAAGCCAAAATAAATAATAAAACCGGAAGAAAATTTAAAAAAACATGTGTGGGTCGTCAACGACCCGCTGCGTTTAACTGGGTTAATAAAAAAACAACACTTTCATTTTTCTAGGGGGGGGGGGCACACGTGACTCCTGGGGAGGGAATGGCCCCCCCACTAGTTACGCCTATGCCTGTGAATGTAGCAAATGGGCCCTGCAATTTATTTTTTGTTTGATTAGAGTTAGATTGGAGTTTCGACGGTGTTATCAAATGTACGAATATTCTAGAATGGTCGCCTTCATGACAGTTGGCTCTTACTCGCTTTGCTATTGAATTCATGTCCTGTTACAATATTCAGGGCTGTAGGGTGCATATGAGTCGCCCTTGTACAAACTTTAAAAAAAATCACCTCCCCACACCTTGAAAATCAGTCAAAGTAATTTAAAAAGGTAAAAACACTTGAATGGGTTTTCAAGGTGAAATGTGAGTGAATTATCGCTCCGAAACTAATTTCCAATTTTGGACCATTTCGAGCAGTTAAATTCACAAATAGGGCGTGAAAGAAGAGCAGATTACAGTAGGAAAACTAAGTAAAACATTACAATAGTTAAAGTGATTTTTAACCTTAAATTGCAAAATTGATTAACCGCTGATAAAATGCCGTGACCTCCGGAAGCCGATGTGGGAAACAATTCTGCAAACGCGTAAAGATAGGCAACACACATAACGAAATCTGTTCAAAAGGTAGCATAACCTGAAGGGGTTCGACTACGGAAAAAAAAAATGTATGGCAGGAAAACCTCACAGTACTACGGCGAGAGCGAGAAGTCAGCAAGCGAAGACACTAAGAGAAAAGCAGATGAGGAACTGATCAATTTTGGTAAAAACAAGAAGACAGTCAGAACACCAAATCAAACTTACAAAACGGGAAAAAGTGGTAATAGCGGAAACGATGATCTGAAGATTACGTTCCTAGGAATGATTTGGCGATATAAAAGACCTGCCAAGAGTAGGGATGGCGCGTGACGTGAAAACAGTCGTGTCACGTCGTGAACGTGACTAATATTTGAAAAGCGTAACGTGAACGTGAGTGAAAATTTCCAAGACGTGATTCACGTTTCACGTTAATTTCACGTTAAATATTTAATAACGAATAAAAAACTGCAGGGTGCAGCAACTTTTAAACGTCATTAAATCACGAATTGTGCCAAACAAGTTACATTATGCGGCTTTATTTTTGGACCCTAATTATAAATCCTTAAAGTCCATACCTTCACATAAAAGAGAAGATATTCGTTCGACTGTAACGGAAATACTAAAGCAAATCCAAATAAACGAAAATGCAAATAAAACTATAGAAGATAATGATGAAATACATAGCAAACGACTCAAAACTGGCATCAGCATCAGATTCTTATTTTTCTACACTTAGAGATAGCTTTGACGATGACACATCTAATTATGATGATGTCGAAACAGAACTAAATTACTATGTTAAATAAAATGCGGAAATGTAGATGAACATTTTAGGATTTTGGAAAAAGGGTGTAAATACGCCACTGTTAAAAAAATTAGCTCGAGAAATTTAAAACATACCGGCAAGTTCAGCCTCAAGCGACAGAGTATTTTCTACAGCTGGGCAAATTTTAGAGGAGCGCATAACTCGACTGAAAATTAGTGATGGGCATAACCGGACAATTTTCATAACCGCATTATTTGCATTCGAATGATATTAATAACCGAATGATTATTTGAATAATCATTCGAATAAATTTTGGCTCCCGATTCGTTTCGATTAAGTCAGCCGGTTTGCCGGTTGTCATATTTGAGTTCGCTCGATGCTACAGCGCAGTCCGTGAATGCCGGACTCTGATTGGTCCGTGGTGCGCCGCGCAATGCTTGGTCAATGCCTCGTTTTCCTTTATGTAGGTAATTCTGTAGGCAATAAGTAAAATGATTGTTCAATAGATCTAATACCTGCTTTTGTTTACACCCGGGCTAGCTCTGATACGTAAGTACCTACTGTCAACACCTAATTGCAACTTAAAATTGAGTAACATTCCAAAAATAATATGAACATAATACAATTGAAAACAAAATATAGGTTATAACAAAAATAAATTTTCATAGATCTTTTGAAGTACATCAACACAAACTGCAGCAGCTTTGCAAGAAAATAATATAAGCAGCGACTCCGACAAGTATTAAAAGACGACGAAATTCAAAATAACAAATAAGTATAACTACTTATTTATTGTTTCATACAATTCAGCTTAAGTAGTTTCTGAATAGGATGATTTCTTAACACTAAAAACAGGGTAAATCTTGTCTGTTCATCTATAGATAGATAGATATTTATTGGCGCTAATATGCAACAAGTGCACTTACGTAAGTAAAAAAAAAGATTACAATAAAATTAAAACTAATAAGAATCATCGGTTCAAATTCAAACGTCATTCAAGGACACGAAGTTGGCGACCAATCAGAGCCCGGCATTCCCGGTCGCGCTGTGACATCGAGCAAACTCAAATATGCTGCCGGTTGGCGGTTCACCGTCATCTGCATCGACATCGGTTCACCGTCATCTGCATCGACATCGTAACTTGCAGATAGTAGAGGAACCAAAACATAATATATGTACGGTCGGCGCCTTAGAAATCGGGACATGTAATATGTTCTTCTAGTCTTTGGAGTTATTCTTGCTCCGGTTACTTCATTAATGTGAGATGGCATTTCATAATTGACAAACAATAAACAATCTGACGTAACAATTAAAACCATAATAACTGTAAAAACCCAGGTTTCTACACTTAAAAAATATATCATAATAGTGTGTAGTGCCCGATTTTTAAATGGCCTGTATAAAATAGTATTTATGTGTTGAACATGGGATTGATGTGTGATGTCTTACACCCGTATTCATAGTCGTTCGCCAGCGGATCGCCGGCGACTCGCCGGAGGTTCGTTGTGAATAGTATGTTGGCGGCACTGTACGTCTATGTCAAATTCGAGGTGATCAGGTTAGGTTTTCAGTCAGTTTTGACAGAAACTGAACACAAAATCTAACCTGCTAACCTCGAATTTGACATAGACGTACAGTGCCGCCAACATACTATTCATAACGAAACTCTGGCGAGTCGCCGGCGATCCGCTGGCGAACGACTATGAATACGGGCGTTATTAGTGTTCTGTGTATATAATGTTGTATAATGTAAAATTCTATTTTTCTTTTGTTTTGTGTTTACTGGATTAGCTTTGCTAATAAAGATTATTATTATTATTATATATCAAAATCGAAATTAGTATTCTCAACTATTTCGCCTTTTAAGATTATGTTGATAATCTTTAATTTTAAAATCCCTCATTTTTTGTATTACCGTTTTAAATTTTTCGTGTAGATTCACCAACTCTACCTTTAACTTTTTTACAGCAGTTATCAAATTCTTCTATAATTTCAATTGATTCTGATAGAGGCCTTTTGTTTCCAGTCTGTGAATAGAGCTTGAGACAAAGCTATAGTTTGCCTTAATAAATGCAAGGTGGTGGGGCAATTCCGTACTTTTAACTAGTTTTTTACAATTTTCCAAAGCGGTGCTGGAATCATTGATTTCTAGAACTATATATTTAATAGCTGCAAAATTATCGGCATAAAAAATTGCTGCGTCTAACCATGTACCCCATCTGGTGATAATTATAGGTTCAAGAGGCAATTGAACATTAGGAAGTCGCTCCTTATAAAATTGGACTCTCAAAGGGGCTTTTAAAAATATTTTTTTAACATTACTAATTAAATCGTTAACATCGGGAAATCGAATCCTAATATCTTCTGGCTACACGATTTAGACCGTGAGCTAAGCAGGTTGTATGAAAAATGTTGCAATAAAAAAAATTTTCAATTTTGAACTGCTTTTATCATGTACAAGGTACACTTTCAGGTAAAAAGAAATTTGATAAACCTTCTTGTATAAATCGGGTAATTGTTAAATTATTAGTTTTTTCAAGTTTTCGAAGAAATTAAATATGATTTTCCTAAATAGCGTTCATGAAGAATTCCCTATTAACAAATGGGCAGTATAACGGCCACATTTGTCGGTACTTTCATCTACGATTAAATATACAAAATTACTGCTAATTTCCAACATTGTTTGAATATAACAAGAATTACATAATTTTTTCTTAAGGTGCTCTTGTCAAGTATATTATGTTTACAATATTTTTGTAAAAATGATTTTAAATTAACATTATTTAACTTTGACAGTGGTATATTAGACGAAATTAATGCCTTACATAAGTCCTTATTAAATTCTTCTTGATCCGATTTCTTCTTATTTGTTGTTAAACATTGAAGGATGGATTGCTGAAAACAATTGGTTTGCTTCAATTTTTCACATTTTGCAACATGTGAAGGAGTTTTAGCGTGCTGATCCACCAAGTATTTTCTCTCGGAAAACACCTGCAACAATAATTTTAGAAATAAAAAATGATTATTTTAAAAATAAAAAAAAAACACCCTAAATATCACGATATTGTTTACGATGTTGACGAACCACCCGGGCCCCTTTGGCAATGAATAAGATAATAAAATTTGAGAATTTCCCAGACAAGGTCGCATTTGGGGAAGCAGATGGGCGAGACGAGTGCGACCGTAGCAAATAATTTTGTGGGTGGTCGGTATGTATTTCCAGAAATAATAATAAAAAAAAAATACCAAAACTTTAATACGACTTAAATATGCAAGAATATGCAACTTTTGATGAAATGTGCATGAGCATGCTCATATAAGCAATATATGCAATCACTAATTAGTGTTAATTAACTCTAATCAATGTAATTCGCCCACATAATTGACTACATTTATATATATGCAAAAAATAAAATATATGCGTTTTGCATATAATCCGAACTTTAATAATTACTATTCAATTCACCTGTCATTTGTCAAAAAGTGACCAGCGATCCAGAATTTGACGTTTCTTGACCAATCAATAAAATATCAGCGGATATATCTTCCTAGACGGTATTCAAGTGAATATTTTTAAAAAATGTGATTTTTATTAGAAAAAGTCAATATTAGTGTTCTGTTACTGAATATTTTTGCGGTGGTATCACTACTCATGTCCATTGCGCTTAGGATTATCCTAATCGAACCTAAGCTGATGCTAGTAGTGTCAGATAAATTCTTAAAACAACTGAAATATTTACAAACATGCATACATAATCAGTCCTCTTCTACCTTATGGTGTAGAGTAGTGTTGTCGAAAAAGTAACTATTCGTTACACGAGTACCTACTCGTTACCCGGCAAGATCTGAAGTATGGATATCAACTCACAAAAGTATTCATTACATTTTTCAAACAGTTACTATAGTCGTTGAGTGAACAAGTACTTGTTCACCCAACAGTATTTGGTTTAACCTTGCATTTTATTTTATCGCCATCTTACGATACGAAGCTAAGTTTGAGATTGTGTTGAAAATTAGAACGCTCTCTGAAAATGTAGCTGTTTCATGAAAATATTTTTACGCACATTCGAACAGCAATTGGCGTTCTTATTTTTAGCTAGGACTTTTTTAATGCTCTAAAATAGGTAATTTCCCGAAGAAATGCTTAACGTACACATAAACGAGGCTTCAGGGATGTTTACTTACATTTATAATTCTCCGAAAAAATGTATTAGCTATGACTAATGCTCTAAAATAAAATAGATAATTTCCCGGAGAAATTATTATTAATGCATCTTAAAGAACGTGATCAGGTAGGTTGCTTTACCTGTTTTTCCATAAGGCTACTTTGAAAACAAAAGCAGGCCTCTTAATCAGGTTGTTTTAACACCTCTTTCATATACTAAATGCGTAACAAATGCAACTCTTGATGTTACGTGTGCATAAGCCCTGAATGCAATGCACAATTCTCAGAAATAAAGAAGTAAGCATTCAGTTTTGTTTGTTTATGTAAGCTTTCGCAGCTCCTCTGTGTGCGAGGAATACTCACCACTCCATCTGAAACCAACGGATACTCTCGCTCAACTTTCTGGTTTTCGATCGGAACTGCTTGTGACAGACGACGGCTTTACAATAAACGAGTACTCGGTAACGAATACAAAGTAATGGATACTACAACGAAAAGTAACGAATAGTTACAAGTACCAAAAAGTTACGAAAGTTGACATCACTAGTGTAGAGGGGTGAAGGTGCAATACATTTCTTCAACTACCCTTGTCTCTTGCTAATGTATCGGCTTGTCTCCAGTTTAGGTCTTTTTCTGTACCATTTTGGCTATTTCCTTGTTCCAAGTTCTCCTGCGTCTCCCCCCTTTTTTTTTATTTGGAAACAGTCGTTAGTGGGGTTGGAAGTCCTCATAACTGCACAGCGACGCCTATAATTGGCCTAACGGCTGTTGGCTGAGTGCGAATTAAATAAAATAAAATAAAATAAACGTATCATATAAATTGTCTCCTATACAGTTTGTCTGGTGGCATATGGAACATGGGGGAATATCAATGGTAAATTTTGCCAAGGATCAACTACCTTTGCACAGTCTGTGCTGTGTAGCCATGTTTTGTTGCATCACATTTTGTGAATTGAGTATATCAAATAATTTCTACTGGTTTCTTATACACAGTGTTCAAAAAAAGTGGTACCAAGTTTTAAGCGTAGGTAGTATCAAAATAAGACAAAATGTTCCTATTGTTACGTTTTTACGTTTCGGGGCAATTAAAAATTATACAACGCTTCTTGTATTAAACATTTATTTACAACGATTAATTACGATTATTTACAAACACAAGAATTATCAAGTCAGAACACAAATTACTTAAACTAACGAACTATTTCTAACAACGATACATTTATTTATTTATATTGCACTTAACAGTCAGGATTTATATGGTTATATTTATTTGTTATTTATTTCACTAGAGTTATATACACACGGTTTATTTATATTACGCGCTTCGAGTTTGATGACAACTGGATGAGAACGGCCCGCTATTCCTGCGGGCGTGTATTTATATATCACGAATGAGTCATTCTAGAACAATCGAGGCTTTACTCGCTTTTCCGGCAAATGCATCACGCATTCGCGTGTGTTGACCTCGAGCGCGTTCTCGAAAGCGTGAGTCATCCGTTGCACCTGGCTCAAATAGCGTTCTGGATCGATCCGGAAGGCTGCTCCAAAGCCGTTTCTTGAAGTCTGGAACGCTGTGACTCATATGTCCGCAGCGGCTCGGCCCAAGTTCGTTACACTATAAACATACTTTCAAAAATTAATTATACTGACCCAAGAAAGCTAAAGGGGAAAACACATTGCTACAAATAGATTTTGCTCCTGAAAAAGAAAATTTCAATCTTTGGGTTTGCTTTTCTCGAAAACTACTACCTACTCTCAGCGATTCCAAACAAGAGTACCTTTTGTATGTAAACATTTCAATTATCTAACCAGAAGTGACGATAATTTTGACTATAAAAAGTTATGACATAAAACATCCCCCCTACCTTGCATAAACTATCCCGTAAGAACCTAATACCAAATGTTTTCATTGTCATCTAATTCAGCGTAAAAAATTATGTACCTAGATATTAAAATACTTTGCTTTATCTGTACCATTTTAATTAAACAAAATTCTTGTTATTTTATTATCCTTCTCAGGGCTGTAGCTCCCTTAAGACGCATTTCATAGGAACTTTTTGTCTTATTTTGATGATACTAGCTATAATTTTTGCATGAAGGGTAGCCTTAGATTTTTTTTGTTAAGTTGTACATAAACGGAACCATACTTTTTATTTTGTTATATAATCTGCATAACCTCCAAGAAATTTACTCTCATTTGACAGAACAGAATATTCATGATGTAAAGAATACAAGGTGAAATGTTCCCAGATATGCGTAGTTGTTCAGAAATTAGAGGGGAGATGTCAACCAATCCCCAATGCGACTACTCAGGAAATCCATCATGGCCGCGATCATGATGTAACCATGGCTGCGATCGTATATTGTTGCTGGCACGGTCAGTCGACGTCAAATTCGAGGTTAGCAAGTTAGGTTTTTCGTCAGTCTAACACAAACTGACGCAAAACCTAACGTCGAATTTGATATAAACAGAGTTTTCTACAATACACTTCAGTACTACCATTCGTGCCCTTTGTGGGCGCATTTCTTATTGGTTGAATTTGAGGTTCCGCCCACAATGCATCCATTCTGCGGAAAGTTACACCTTGTATTCTATGCACCATGAGAATATTGTTGCCAGATGGACTTCTTACTTTGATAATGTGTAGCGACACCGCCACAATCAACTTTCGCGCCAGAAACGCGTTTCCGAACCTGCGCGTCCAGCCAGCACCAGCGGATGCAATGGCCCTCTCGGCAATTCACTCGGCATCCGCGGCGCGAATGGTAGCATCTAGCATACTAGCTGATAGTTGTGATAGCTTTGTAATTTGTATATATTTGTTAAAAATTATATTGCATATTAATGTTGAAATAAAGTTAGTTATTCCACGACATTCTTAATTATAACTACATTGGTGACCCCGATAATTAACATTAAGTGAGTACACCGCGTTGTTCTTTTGTGTGCCCGGACCACGTGCATCTCCATTTCGCCAAGCTGAAACCACGATGTGTGAACAAGAGCATTCTACAGAAGAATCGTCATCGCAAGCAAGAGCGGCAAGTCCTCATGTTGAAGAAGTTCGACAGGTCAAACTTCCACCTTTTTGGCTGGCAAACCCCACGCTATGGTTCGTGCAAGCTGAGGCGAATTTTCACGCGTTCGGAGTGCGGTCCGACCAGAGCAAATATTTTGCAATAATTAGTGCGTTAGACAGTGCGGTTTTGCAACAAATCGCGGACATTTTAACGAAACCCCCTGAAAAAGACAAGTATAACTCGTTAAAAGCAAGTTTAATCGCGCGATTTACAGACTCCGAGGAAAAACAACTACGTCGAGTGTTGACCGAGATCGATTTGGGCGATAAATCTCCATCCCAGTTATTGCGTGAAATGAAAGTGCTCGCGCATAATAAACTAAGCGACGAAGTGTTAAAAACATTATGGCTGGAGAGGCTACCGGCATCAGTACAATTAATTTTAAGCGCAAATAGGGCGATGCAGCCCACGGAAATGGCCGCGATCGCGGACAAAATCGCGGAAGTGAGTTTGCGTACCGGTCCAAACATCGCCGCCATGAACAGTCCATTTTTAGCCACAGCGACGCCATCGCTACAGGGAGCAGCTCAGGGAACTTCCGCCGCCGACAGCGCCATGTCCGTCGCAGCCGTCACAGCACCGCAGCCAATAGCTATTACTCACGGCCTCCTGGATTAGTGCGAGACTGACGTCTCTACGCGGCCCGCCGCATTTTTAGTTCAAGGCGTTTTTTCTGGTTTGTAGAGGCGCTACAGTACGTTGCGCTTGTGCCTTTGGTATTGGTTGCATACGTCCACGGCCTCCTGGATTAAAATTAATCTAGAAAGTCACGCCTACGTTACAGATAATTTATCAAAAATCCAACAGATGGCGCCAAAGTACGTTGGCCTCAGAATCACAAAAATTATGCAAATGTGGCGGGCCGCGTAGAGACGTCAGTCTCGCACTAATCCAGGAGGCCGTGCTATTACTGCTCTCGAACAACAGGTGGCAGCATTAACAAAGATGGTGGAGGAACTTATGTCCAGTAACCGGCAACAGTATACAACGAGCAAGCAACGCTTTCGAGGTCGCTCACGATCCAGATCCAGAAGTTCAAACCAGGACTCGGGAATTTGCTATTACCATCGGCGTTTCCGCAGTAAGGCTTTCAAGTGCACCAAACCCTGCAGCTTCGTTTCCACCGAACAGGAAAACTAGAGCAACCGTCGTTGCTCGAGGCGGTCAACGACGGGCTTCATACACCAACTAACCGTCTTTTCGTTATGGATAAAACATCTGGGACTCGCTTTCTTATAGATACCGGCGCAGACGTATCTGTGATTCCCGCGCCGCGAAATGAAAAACGTGTATCCTCAGATTTCCGTTTATACGCCGCGAACGGTTCCCCCATAGACACTTACGGAACCCAACTGTTATGTTTAAATTTAGGCTTACGCAGGCCATATAAATGGCATTTTTATGTTGCACAAGTGTCGAAACCAATAATTGGAGCGGATTTTCTTCGCAACCACGGCCTCCTAGTGGATTTGCGAAACCGTCGTTTGCTCGACACTGCGACAAGTTTATTTGTAAAAGCTGAATTACAAAAAACTTCTGTCGATTCTCTCATCTCAACAGTAAGTAAGCTAGTTGATGTCCACCCACTTCTTAAGGAGTTCCAGGATATAACAACGCCGTTTTTCACTCCATCACATAGGCGCCAGGACGTGCAGCACCACATTCAGGTTAGAGGACAGCCAATCGCGCAGCGACCACGACGCCTCGCTTCAGAAAAATTGAAAGCAGCAAAGGCGGAATTCGAATATATGCTGGAGCAAGGTATTTGCAGGCCGTCAAGCAGTCCATGGGCAAGCCCGCTTCACCTAGTGCCGAAGAAGGAACCAGGAAGTTGGCGCCCATGTGGAGACTATCGCCGCCTAAATTCTGTAACAATTCCAGATAAATACCCAGTTCCGCACATACACGACTTTGCTCACTCATTAGATGGGAAAACTGTTTTTTCAAAACTGGACCTAGTGCGCGCGTATCACCAAATTAAAATTGCAGACGAAGACATTCCCAAAACCGCAGTTATAACGCCATTCGGATTGTTTGAGTTCACCGTAATGACATTTGGATTGTGCAACGCGGCACAGACTTTTCAGAGGTTTATGCACACAGTTTTGCGTGGGCTTGACTTTTGCCACGTTTTCATCGATGATATTTTGGTGTTTTCGCGAACGATCGAAGAACATGAGAAACATTTACGGAGTGTATTCGAACGTTTTCGTGAGTTTGGCGTAGCGATCAATGTCTCAAAATGTATATTAAATGTACCAGAGATTGAATATCTGGGTTATTTAATTTCAGCCGAGGGCATTAAACCACTTCTAGCACGAGTACAAGCTCTCCAAGAATATAAGAAACCTGAAACTGTGATAGACCTATGCCGTTTCCTAGGCACTATAAATTTCTACAGGAAATTCGTCAGGAATGCGGCCCAAATCCAAGCCCCACTTCACGAATACCTACGGAATACTAGGAAAAACGATAAACGCCCTATTATTTGGAACCCTCAAGCTACAGCAGCATTCGAATCATGCAAAAGGCAGTTAGCCAACGCAACGCTACTTGTTCACCCAGCTGAAGATGCCCACCTAGCCCTTACTGTTGATGCTTCTGATTTTGCTATCGGCGCAGTACTAGAGCAGCAAAGAAATGGCATCTGGGAACCACTTGGATTCTTTTCTAAGAAATTAAACGCAGCTCAAAAGAACTATAGTGCCTACGACAGGGAGCTTCTTGCAATCTATGAGGCTATTAAGTACTTTCAGTTTATGGTCGAGGGTCGACAATTAATGGTTCGGACCGATCACAAACCCCTCATTTACGCCTTTCAACAAAAATCCGAAAAAGCAGCTCCTAGGCAACTTCGGCAATTGGATTTTGTAAGTCAATTCACAACAAATATTGTACATATTTCTGGTTTACAGAACATAGTCGCAGATGCCTTTTCAAGAATCAACTCGATCAACATGACCACTGCAATTACAGCTACCGAATTGGCAGCAGGGCAGGAAGGCGATGAAGAACTCTATCAGCTCCAAAGTTCCCTGAAAATGGCCAAGTTTACACCTCCAGGTGAGACGGTACAAATTTGGTGTGATACTTCCACAAATAAAGTAAGACCATACGTGCCAGCCAGCTTGCGGAAACAAGTTTTCGACATGTGTCACAACCCCTCGCATCCAGGCATTCGAGCAACTGGTAGATTCATCAGAGAGAGGTATGTTTGGCCAGCGATGAATAAACACATCGCTCAATGGACTCGATCATGTATGGCATGCCAAAAAGCTAAAGTCCAGAAACACACAAAGAGCCCACACGTCACATTCCCAGTTCCCAACGAACGATTTCAACACGTCCACCTAGATTTAATCGGTCCATTGCCAGAATCGCAGAGCTTTCGCTACTGCTTGACAATGATCGACAGGTTTACCAGGTGGCCCGAGGCAGTACCCCTCGTCAATATCACCAGCGAAACTGTAGCGGAGGCATTCTACGTGCATTGGGTCTCTCGTTTTGGCGCTCCACAGTCAATTACAACCGATCAGGGAAGGCAGTTCGAATCTGCACTCATGAGCTCGCTAACCAAATTAATTGGCACCGAGCGTGCACGCCGCACTTCATACAGACCTCAAACTAACGGTATTCTGGAGAGATGGCATCGGACATTGAAAACCGCGCTAATGTGCCACCAAACTCAAAGATGGTCGGAAATGTTACCAATAATTTTGTTAGGACTTCGAACCACATACAAAGATGATTTAGGATGTTCGCCTGCTGAGCTGGTGTATGGTACAGCCTTACGGATCCCAGGCAAATTTTTCGTTGATCAGCCAACGGATGAATTGAATCCAGCATCGCTTCCAGAAACAATTCGACAGAACATCCGGAAAATACGTCCGTCAACATCGCATCATGGGCAACCAGCGATTTTTGTACCGTCGGAATTACCCACCTGCAGCCATGTTTTCTTAAGAGATGATCGGGTACGAAAATCCTTACAACCACCATACGCAGGCCCATTTGAGGTTCTCAATCGAAAAGGGAAGGTATACAACATCAAAATTAATGGAAGAGTTGTCAATGTGTCCATGGATAGACTGAAGCCATGCTATCTACTGAACACCCCTGCAGGCGAACATCAACAACCAGCACCTGCAGGTACCACTAGGTCTGGCCGCACCATCAAACAACCCATCCGTTTTGATTTATGAATTGGATTGCGTCACTAAAGGGGGGGTGATGTAGCGACACCGCCACAATCAACTTTCGCGCCAGAAACGCGTTTCCGAACCTGCGCGTCCAGCCAGCAGCAGCGGATGCAATGGCCCTCTCGGCAATTCACTCGGCATCCGCGGCGCGAATGGTAGCATCTAGTATACTAGCTGATAGTTGTGATAGCTTTGTATATATTTGTTAAAAATTATATTGCATATTAATGTTGAAATAAAGTTAGTTATTCCACGACATTCTTAATTATAACTACAAATGCATGTGGAGAAATATTTAAAATCTCAAGTATTTTAAGACCTTCCATGTACTTCATTAAAAATGTTGCTAATTACACAATTATTGAAAGTGGATACATACCGGGTGAATATTCCAAAACCGAACATAGGCAATTAACATGGAAAAAGGTTTTTCGCAGATTGCTGCTCCCCATTTTAACTTAGAGGGTTTATAATGACACCAATCGAAAGAAGATTTTTTTCTCATCTAATGGTATGCGAATTAGTTAATTTTCAGTTGTATTTCTTTATTATTTTATCAAAAATTTCGGATAAATCTGATTTTAAAAAATCATATCTTGCCATGACTCTATGTCATTAAAGAAAATTGGAAATCTTAAAATTATAGTGGCCAACGGCATAATGAATCTGTCACTTGAATGACGTTTGAATCTGTTTATTGTCTTACGAGTCATGGCTCAACATGATATTCCGAATTGAATTTATTGCGAATTTTTGATAAAATAATGAGAAATACAACTGAAAATTAACTAACTCGCATATCACTAGATGAGAAAAAAACTCTTCTTTCGATTGGTGTCATTATAAACCTTCTAAGTTAAAATGGGGAGCAGTAATCTGCGAAAAACCTTTTTCCCATGTTAATTGCCTATGTTCGGTTTCAGAATATTCACCCGGTATATAAAAATTACTAAGTTCCATTTTCTATTTTGCTTAAATACGGCAACTTTGCATTTGTGCGTGTTTTGTCATGCTTTCTAACCTAAAAGTATTTGGTAACCATAACCATGGCTAACTAAAATTTATATAGCAAAGCTATCACGGCTATTCCATAAGTGTCACTTTCATTGTTGTAAAATGTTCTTATGACAATTGCCAACGCGTACGGTTTTTGGCGCCATCAGGTGGTGAAATACAGCACCTAAATCTGGTTCTGGTTGTTGTCTTTACTAAAGATATTTTTTAGGTTATAAACGGTTTTAAAATAAATGTTTGTAAAACCTACAAAAATGGAATTTGGATAATTTAAGTCTGCACGATCTTGAATTTTAACTGTTAAATGTGCAGGTAATTCGACATCTTCGTTTTCAGTTATGCTTGATGTAGTTGGAAATGCTGCAGAACTAGTGAAGTTACTATAATGTGCAATTTTTGAGGATGGCAGTCTTCATAATACCACAGCGTAATAGCAGACGAAGAGCATGCCCAGCAATTCGAGCATTGTTGCGCCATTTGAAGCAACTTTCTATTGCATGTGTGCAATCATTGCCTCCACTGCATCCGAACTAAATGAACCTGTTAATACATAGTAAAAACCAGCTTCTTGAAGTAAAAATGTGATGTATAATGATGTACTTTTAGCAGTCAATTTCAAGACGTGAGTCTTTCATTGGATAAACCTCGCAAACCAACAGATGCAGAAGAATTTTGCATAGGATCGATATAGTTCTGAAGTATTACGTCCAATCAATAGTCTTTCGTCAGAAACATGAACCAACGGTGCAGTGCTGCTATCTAATTTTTGCAGAAATTGTTCTATTACACACATTATGAATCTGGAAAAAGTCGTATATGCTTTCTAAACATTTCACAGTAGATGCTGTTGACATTTTGAAATTCAATTTGTCCTGCTTTTAAAAACTGTAAAGAGGCAGTGGCGGTGGGTGAAAAAATCTGAACAGCATGTAAAATATAAATTTTTTCAAAATCTGATGAGTACAAATTCTTTTTCGTTAAGTACCGTACAAGCTTACTTAAAAGGTAGTCCATTTTGCAGATCATGTACTGGTTTTAGGAAAGGATGTTCCATGTAGTTTTTTAGAATTCCACCACAAAAAATCTAAATCTAAAAATTATTTGCAACAATTCTTAGAACAACGAAACCACAGTCAGAAGACTTAAGTACTCTCATTGTTAACGAGTAAAAGTAATTAATTCTCAAAGAAGAATGAAAAAAATATCGTGCTGGAATGATGTATCTTGTTGACAATCCATGTACTTACATATAACATAACAACACATTTTGTTTGCTATTTGAGGTTTATTGCAAACGGTTGTATATTGAGTATTATCTACACCATAGATGCGATCTTCAGATCTGCTATACTGCACTTTCTCCTTAATTGACATATTGTCAATAATTAAGAAGCAAATTCTTTCTGCTGGAACTGTTAATTAGGCGACTTTAGCCATTAAACGTTGCTTAATTAATTCATCTGAACAATTACAGTCACCAAGATACCATAACAATGTTTTTGATGGTAAACTCGCTAAATAGTTTCTGCAGTGCTGATATCCTTTAGGAGAGCGAAATCTCCATACTGTACACATATGAATCGAAACTTCTGACTAACGAGGAGCTTTTTTTATCATAATTAAGAACAATTTTTGCACGAAATTCTGCTTTTTTGTCTCCATCGTCAGCATCTTGGAATATTTTATGGAAAACATTTAATTTGCCCCAATTTTTCTGTATATCATTCTAAGTGGTTTTATTTTTAATAAACTTTGAATAATTAACACTAATCCGCTTTAGCTTTAAAGTCAACATTTTAATAGTAGGTACATATACTGAAGATCTGCAATTTGGGCTGGAGATATAAGTTCAGCTTGGGTTTCTTTTGAATGGTTTTTGTAAATGTTCTTGTTCTTATTTAATTTCAAAATTAGGTAAAATTTGCTAAAAAATGTACATAATGGTACTTCTAATTAATGTGATAAAAAATATGTATTATCTACAGTTCCAGTTGGTGTAGCGTTTTTAATCAAACAAGTATTTTTGTCAAGTACTTTTAGAGAATTCTCATCGAAATGGTTAATACACAAAGTAGAGTATTCAATAAGTTTAGAAATATATGTAATACATGAATAATAAATATTATAAATAAAGGTAATTTAATTAGTTTTATTATTAATTAACACGTTGAAGGACAGTTGCCGACTTCATATAGGGTTGTGTTGTGATACACTGCGATGCTTATCAGCGTTCTGCACAAGTAGGAGCAAAGAGGTAGATAACTGTAAGAGAGCTGTTTGGGGCAAATAACTCGTGTTTGTGTGACACTGATATGACTGTGTACGTACCAGTAACAACTGGATTATGTACTATTATTTTATATGGAAAATTAGATGCAGTGCAGCGTTCAGTTATACTGGTAGATACAATTAAGGACGCTGCTCAGCGTTAGTGTCCTTCAACGTGTTAACAATATCACTCCTGAATTAGCTTTGAGCCATTTGGTACGAATCTGCATATCGCTTGGAAATTCAAAAAGTGGTTTGTTTGGATTTCCACAGGTAAACCACTTTCTAACCATTTTAAATAGCTTTGAAAGAACCTGTTTATATAAAAATTACTGACTCAAACTACGGCAATATGAATTTGAGGATATAGTTGATTGAAATATGACAAGTTTTCAAATCTACCTATTCAGCAGTATTTGTTTTTAATTTGAATATCGCGGTAGGCCCTGATTAAAAGTTCAGAATAACACTAAGAGGTGGCGCCAAATGACATTTTGTCATGGCATGCTTTACAGAATCATGTTTTTATGGTGATTGTAATGGCTGTATTAGCGTAAGCTAACCTAAATATTAGTTGGCTATGTTAAAAGAATAACTAAATCATTTTTAATTTCATGTTTAATCACTACTTCAACGAAGCGTCCATTACATGTGGTTACGTTACACTGTATCGGTAAAGCAGTTTTCTACATATCAACAAAAACAGTGGCGTCACAGTTCATTGTTTAACAGTGGCGTTACACTACTCCCCCTTTGGACCACATAAACGTCCTCGGTTGTGAGACAATATGGGTGAGGTTGCGTCGTTGGACGGGTCATAGAACACCTTCTTCTTCCGGACCCTCGTAGAAGATCGGACGGGAATGGGGTCGGGTGGTCTGGCTCCGGTCATCCTTCCATCCTTCGGCGTGGTGCTGAATGGCGGTTCGGCTGCGGTCATCCTTCCATCCTTCGGCGTGGTGCTGAATGGCGGCCTTCCTCTTTTCCGTAAAGGGTGCAATGGCCTCTGGATCTCATCATCGGCAGGATTGATGTACCTGGTTAGGGCGGAGGCATGGTACGTCCCTAACGGAACCGTTGGGTTTTCCAGGGCAGCAACTTGATAAGAAGTTGGGCTCACTATCTTAGTGACGATGTAAGGTCCATCGCCTCGCGGCGCGAACTTTGAAGTTATTCGAGCTTTAGCACTACTCAGCACGTGAGTGTCCACAAGTACACGGTCGTTAATACTAAGCGGTGGCGCGTCACGTCGCAGTCGATCAGCGTATTTCTTACTCGAATCTTGGGAAAGTTCGTGAGTTTCTCGAGCTTGGCTAAGAGTCGAAGCCAATGTACGCAAATATGGTGTAATTTGCGGCACAAAGTTTTCATTGTCTACGATCTGGCGTAAGTCACGTTGCACATCCTCTGGTGTTCGGAGCTCACGAGCAAAGGTAAGATACGCGGGGGTGAAACCGGTTGATTGACAACGAGAAGTGTTTATCGCGAATCGGACACAGGCAAGTTTGTCTCTCCAACTCGAGTGATCACTTTTGGTTAAGATCGCGAGTTGCGTTTTAAGATCACGATTTTTCCGCTCTACAGGATTGGCAGCGGGATAATAGGAAGGGATAAGTTGCTGCTTGAAGTTCAGGACAAGGGCGACTTTCTGCATCACCTCACCTACAAACTGAGTACCATTGTCACTTATTACTCGGCGAGGGGTTCCATAGCGGAGTATTATTTCTTCGATTAAGCACCGAGCACAAGCTTCAGCTGTGGCGCTTTTGAGTGGGAAAAGTTCTGTCCATCGACTTGAAGTATCTTCAACGACAAATATCCATTTTTCGCCGGTTGGCGTTTCAGGCAAGGGACCAAATAGGTCTATGGAAATTACTTCAAAACGTTGTGCTTGTACTGGGGTCTGCACAAGACCTGAAGGTTTAAGGTTTGAAACTTTATATCTTTGACATTCTATGCATTTAGCAACATAGTCTGTAATTTGTCTCCGCATTCCGGGCCAATAGTAACGAGGAATGATTCTTTGAAGAGTGCGCTCCACGCCATAATGTCCAGCAAGGGGTGAATTGTGCGTTTCTTGCAACACCTTGGAAACTTCTGACTTGGGAACGACTTGCTGAGCTTCCTCTCCATCATAATCAGGAGAATATCTGTATAATATTCCATTAAGCATTATGTAACCACGATCGCACCATCTGCGCGAGTCGAGTTCATTCAGTTCGGGACCCCCAAGAGAGTCTATTATTTTCTTTAAATCGGAGTCTTCAATTTGACTTTGCCTAATAGCTTTCGCGCTATCAGTAGGTAGATTGACGGTTACCAGGCAAACTTTACAGTTCGTATCATCTTCATCATGACATGGTGGCCTAGACAGTGTATCTGCTAAGGCGTTGCAACGACCTGGGGTATATTCTATCTTTAAATCGTATGGCTGTAAAGCCAAAGCCCATCTGGCTAATCTTCCACTTGGAGATTTAAGGGTCATCAGCCACTTAAGCGGTTGGTGGTCACTCTTGACCACAACAGAGGAACCTTCAATGTATCCTCGAAACTTGTTCACTGCCCAAACGATACTAAGAGCTTCTCGTTCAGTTGTGTGGTAGTTCATTTCAGCAGAAGTCAACAGTCTGCTGGCGTATTCGATTGGTCTTTCTTCAGGACCCTCCCCCTGGAGTAGAGCCGCACCTATCGCATATGAACTTGCATCTGTACGTAAAATGTACGGTTGTGTTGGGTCAGCTTGACGCAGAATTGGGCTAGTCGTCAATAATTCTTTTAGCTTTTCAAAGGACTGTGTTTGCTCAGGGCCCCATCGCCATGTTGCATTCTTCTTGGTCAGGGTGCTGAGAGGCTTTGCTACATCAGCAAAGTTTTCTATAAATCTTCTGAACCACGAGCAGGTTTGGAGAAAGGTTAACAATTGTTTAACATTTTGTGGCTCAGGAATCAAGGCTATTGCTCGTATTTTCGCTGGATTTGGCGATATACCCTCTGGAGTAAGTAGGTGACCGAGATATTCGACCTGGGTACTACCGAAAGTGCATTTAACGCGGTTCAGCGTTAGCTTGAACAATTTTAGTCTATCGAAAACTTCTCTTAAGTCTCTTAAGTGCGCTTCGAACGAAGGAGAAAGTACTATGAGATCATCTAAGTAAGCGAACATCGAAATATGCTGTAGACCTGATCTGAAACGATCGATAAGACGTTGAAACGTCGCAGAAGCCGTTTTCAAACCGAAAGGCATAGTTATATATCTAAATGTACCAAACGGAGTGATAAAAGCGGTCTTATCTCTGTCTTCTGGCTTAACGAGGACTTGATGGTATCCGCATCTCAAGTCGAGAGTGGTCATACAGACAGAATTATACGTAGAATGCAGTAGATCATCGATCCGTGGAAGCGGGTATGTGTCCGAACGAGTGATGGCGTTCAAACGTCGATAATCAACGCATAGCCGGGTGGTGCCATCCTTCTTAGGGACTAACACTACCGGAGAAGCGAAGGGTGACTCACATTCTTCAATGACTTCATTTTCTAGAAGTTTATCCAGTTCCTTTCGAAGTATTTCCTTCTTGGCAGGAGCTAACCGATATGGAGGTACCGAGATAGGAGTATCATCTGTCAATGGAATTCTGTGCTCTGCAAAAGGAGTGACATCCGTGCTCTTCTTAAAGAGTGTAGCATTCTCTTGAATTAATGATTGCAGTTGGGCGCGTTCTGAATCGCTGGCTTGAGTTGCTTCATTGTTTCTTAATGACAGGTCAATCTCAATAGAATTAACTATTAATGTTTGGGTAGCATCAGAAGTTACTGGCTCTTGATGAAAGTCGTAAGTAACTTGGGGATCACTTGCGAATGACCATTGCATTTTTGAGAAATTTAAAATAATCTCTGCTTGGGCAATAAAATCGACACCTAGTAATGTTTTACTATTTGTATATTCGGGAATAGCTACAAATGAAGTAGAAATAGTTCTATCTTGAAGACAGACACTACAATCAAAAATCTCAACATCGACAGTTCTGGTCTGACCATCTGCTAAAATCATTTGCATATCCGTTGGAGTAAATGGGCAATCAATAGATCGTAAATAGGAATACAGATTGTAACCTGCTATGCTACATTTTGCATCTGTATCAACATATGCTAATCCAGTCTTAGCAAACACGGAAATTAACAATAATGGGCGAGAAGAACTCGTTGGTAAGCACATATCTGAGGATAATAATTCTACAGAGGCAGCATTATTTACAACAGCCGCATCAGGAGGCGTATTGCAATTTGGGCATCGCGACCGTATATATCCTGGTGCTCCGCAACCGAAACAGGTTAATTGCAAACTACTGCGAAAACTCGTTTGGGGCAACTCCACATTGGATCGTGAATTTTGAGGCGACCCTGCGTTAGTTGATAAGTTTTGCGACCTAGTCGAAGCATATTTGCGGCATTCTGCTTGAATATGACCAAAATTCTTACAGAAAGTACATTTGGGTCTCAATTTGGACTGTTTATGCAAAGATGACGTATCATTGTTATTTGGCGGGACAGATATTCCTGTAAAACCATCTTCGATCGACCTTGCTTTGTCTATTAAATCCGTAAACGTTTTTATGTCATCCCGTGGCAATCGTTGCCGAATTCGCTGATTAAGTAAGCTATAAATCATGTCTAACTGGTGCGTTTCGTGAAGAGCCGGCGTGGGAGGAAGACGAGCTAATAATGCACGCGCGGAAGCCACAAATACGTCAGTTGGTTCTTTAGCTTGCTCTTTAGAAAACAATTCTTTGAAAATTTGATGCGGCGGCTTGTTAAAACCGAAAGCATGCCTGAGGGCTTTTAATGCGTCGTCCCATGACGTAATGCTGGATTTGACACCTTGAAACCATGTTGCAGCTAACCCATCTAAAAGCAAAGGGAGTCCTTTAATTGCGTTCTCGTCTGAAATCTGCAGACATTCCTTGTATACGCATATGGCGTCAATAAATGCATCGCAATCTTCGTGTTGCTTGCCCGCAAAACGGGACTGGCATTTTGATAAATTTGAAGCAGCTAAAAATGATGTAGCGGCGGGAGCGGGGGTCCCTTCGTTGACGAATATGTTTCGCATGCCTAGCAATAAAGCATTTAATTGTTCTTGCGTCATTATAACAGGATCTGCCATTGTGACGTTCGCTGTGTTTTGCAAATTCTGCGGTAAACTAGTAAAGGCGGGAAATCTATCAGGACGTGGTCTGAGGTTATGAAACATAGAAAGGAATAGAGCAGAGCGGTTTTAACCGTAATGCTAGCAAAACTTGGTACACAAGTAATGAATTACACGAACATTCGTATACGCGGTTATCACACGCCGTCTATTTACTTTTAAATGCAAAGAATGCACCTACCTCAAACGTTGCGTTCTGTACGGGCTGCTAACGAGCGAAGCACATTGAATTTAGCACTGTGTAGCACTGTATTATTACACGTTTTTAAGCCACAAGTTAGGCCTCGAGTTGGGCCACGAGTTGGGCGCCATTGTATAACGGAGGTTGAACGGATTGTTAAAAGAATAACTAAATCATTTTTAATTTCATGTTTAATCACTACTTCAACGAAGCGTCCATTACATGTGGTTACGTTACACTGTATCGGTAAAGCAGTTTTCTACATATCAACAAAAACAGTGGCGTCACAGTTCATTGTTTAACAGTGGCGTTACAACCTTCCTTATACTTCATTGTATCTCCAATTCTATCTAATTGAACACACTTATTTTCTCGGCTGACTCTATTGGTACAGTTCCAAGATTTTTTTACCCCTTTTAAATGAATACACTTTTGTGTTCCATCAATATGAATCCCTAATTGCTGAATTACATCAATTCCTAACACCATATCGACAGTGAGACCTTTTATTATAAACAATCTAACAAAATCTTCCCATTGATTTATACTTATCTTTACATTTAACACTCGGTTTGTGGTTGATATCTTTCTTTTGGTTGCTGATAGCAAATCTATTTTATTTACTTTAATTATATTCTTGTACAGGACATCTAAATTATTTAAAATTACTTCCTCATTTATTAAAGATGCCATTGCACCACTATCAATCAAAGCTAAATATTCAGTATTATTTAAAAGAACTTTAATAAATGGTAAATTTGAATTTTGATTATCTTCTTCTTCGTCTTCCAGTAAAAATTCCCCATTATTCTCATAATTAGTGTTAAAACACGTGAGGTTCTTAACTAAATTAACTAAAATTGAAGTTTTTTTTTATCTACTGAGGTACCTTCATACACCTCAGCTTCTTCTTGCCGATTTTCTTGTATTGGTTCTTCTTTATTGTAATCTTGTCTAAATATTGTATTTACATATTGTCGATTGGGATATTTATTTCTTGCCTCTTCTTGGTTCGTTTTCTCCTGATTTTTCTCGTCAATCATATTCCTGTATCTTTTCCTATCATAGTTGTTATCATATTTGTTCGGGTAGTTCCTTTCCTGGTTTTTTTCGTAATAATTCTTATTTTGGTCACCTCTCCATCTGTCATTATTCCTATTATAATTATATGCATTAAAGTTTCGATCATTATGTCTAAAATTGTTGTGATTACTTCTGCCAAAATTGAATTTATTTTGTTGTACTTCATCAAATTTTCTTTTACTAAAATTTGGAAAATTAGGCCCTTCATTCTTGTTAAAATTTCGATATTTGTTACCAATAGCCATATCATAATTTCGAACTATTTCCAAGAAATCTTTCATCGTCTTAATATTTTGGACCGCTACAGCTCTTGTTATTTCCCCTTTTAGATGTCGAGATAAATGTTGAATTATCTCTTCTTCTGCCAGTGCAGGCGTTAGATGTTGTGCTTTATTAAACTTATTAATTACATACATTTCCCTAGTACTGCCTCCTTCAAAAAACCTACCCGTTGTTAATTGCGTTCTTACCTGAGCTTGATGTGCATTGCTCCAGTACTGACTCATAAATAACTGCCTAAATTCCTGATAATTTTTATATTTATTTTTAACTATACTGTGCCAAATGTCAGCATGATTTCTTAGGGTCATGTTAATAATTTGCAGTCGTTTTTGTTCATCAAACACAGACTTCATTATGTCATCTAATTTCACTAAGTAGGTCATCGGCTGTTCTCCTATCCTACCTTCAAAAATGGGCAACATATCTGCTTGTATCCCCATGTAATTTCCTCTTAAACTTCCATTTTGAATTCCCGTGCCTTCTTGTATTTTCTTCAATGAATCTTCTACCTCTTTTAACTTGGTCGACTGACTTTCTTCTAATGAGTTCACTCTGCTTTTATTATCTTTAATTTCTTCTTGCATCTGGTTACTTTGATTTTGTATGTGCTTTAACTTTCCATCTAACTCTTCTTTATCCTGTACTGACTTAGTTTCCATAATCTTTGTTAAATTTTCTTCTATCTCTTTGCGTTCCTCCTGTCTTTCTTTTCTCACCTCATTCTTGAGTTCCTCCTTATAACTTCCTAATGTTTCACTCATCTTAATAATTTGTGCTTGCAATTCTCGCTTATTCTCGATTTGCACCTTATTAAATTCTTCTCTTAATCCCAATATCGATTCTTCCATCCTTTTTGCCTGTTCTTTTTGCTCCTCAATTTTCTCCGCAGTTTTCTGTATTGACTGTAGTAATTCTTTCTTCGACCTGTTTTCCCTTTCCTCAGCTTCCCTATTACTTTGCTGCATCATTCTTTCCATTGACTGTAATGATTGCATTTGCATTTGCTGCATCATTCCCATTATTTGTTTCATCCTGTCATTTTTTGCTGTATGTTCTTCCTGTAACCTTACCTGGTCTCCTTGTACTTCCATTTCTAGCTGTCCTTCTTCACCTTCTACTCCTGCGCTACCCGCCACTACTTCCATCTGTTCTGGTCCTTCTTTTTTCTCTTCTTCCACCTTCTTGCCTTTCCTTGTAACCCTTTTATCTGCCATCTTTCAGTTAAATTGTTTAAATGTACCTATTTTTTTATTATAACCCTTTATAATGAATCGTATATCTTTATATTTTATTTACCAATTGAATCCGTTATCCAATACTTTAGTTACTCAAATTAAATGTCCTATTCTGTTACTCTATTTTTGCTCAAAAGAACTTAGTTATGATACCCTTTTACCTTTTTACAATTCTGTTCTTTTATTCGTGATTGTTAATTACAAATTAACCATAAACCTGGTTTATCAGCTATATTCAAATAAACGGGTTTGATTGTATTTTCTAATCTTACGTTTGACTTTTCAATTACCTGACATTGACAAGCTACATCAATTTGCTATGCCCTCTCGTTGCGGCGCCATAAAATTTGCTATGTTATGCTAGCTAATAAATTTATTTAAATTATCGTATTACTATTTTGCCCTTTATTTTTAACTTTCAATTCAAATCCGTATTTTACAATATTATTAATGAAACTCTCTCAGGTAGTTCGCAATATCTAGTAACCCAATGATTGACTTGTCAAATTCTCTTTGTTTAATTGCAAGTTCATTGACTTTCAAAAAAATTGACAACTAACGTCAAATTAATCAAAATTCAGAACGAATATCAAGGTTTTTACAATAAGATCTAATATGCAATTCTTTCACCAATCTCTTATGTAAGTATGAAATTCAATTATATTTTTTATACCTTCTTACTGGTTATAGCTTTATAAATGTTTCATTTAACCTTTTAAAACACAAACCTGATTTAACACTTTGCTTGTTAATACTGCCAAAATCCTTCCAAACTGGATCCTCACTCCGACTGCACTCAAACACCTGCTGGATCCTTATCCAAACTGCATCACCTGCGATGAATGTAAACTCCCAGCATCACCTTATTGCCATCCACTTCAAAACTTCCACATCCTATACTGGATTCCTGTCGTTGTCCCCTGCTGCTGTCAACTTCAAGTCTCCTAGCTCCTGTACTGGATTACTGCGGCTCAGATCCCTCTCTGGTAAGTGTCAGCATAAAGCTTGTTCCAAATATGAATTTGTTTTTTTTTTTAGATGGTCCTACGTCTTCAATGATACCCACAGGTTTCCAAAAAACAATTCGCTGCACGTACTAACCTCTTGTTTGTACCTTGTATTCCATTTCTAATGTAGTATAAATAATATCCTCACTGACCAAAGCTTGTCCCTTTATTTCTTGTTTTTAATATTTTATTTTATGTTTCCACCTCGAAGATTTTGCTTTTAACCCATATAATTTGCACCAACCATAACATTTATAAATTATACAACATTTAATAATGTTTCTTTATTCGAAAATCACACCCATATCAAATTATGTATACATTTTTGAGTTGTTTTTTTAGTAACTAATTAAACAAATTACAAATTATTACTACTAGACACGATTCTTGCTGCCTCCTATCTACTTTTTTTATATAATCAAAACAGATATTTTATTTTAATTATCATAACAGATACATTTTAGTAGTAACCTTGGTATTTGTTCCTATTCAGAATTTTCTTATTACAGATTAAGTTTGAGTAATCAATCATTATGCTATTATATGACTAACCAATAATAAGAAAGTTAATTTCATTATACTTTAACATGTATTTAGATCCATTAATTTGCTTATATCTGACTTCCAAATTTATTTGACTAAACTGTTTCTTTAGTATTCATTTTTAAATTATCAAAGAATATAGTGTATCATAACAATATATAAAACAGTTACAGGAAAAGTACAAATAGCTGGACAGAGATCATATGAATTCAGAACGGAGAAAGGTATAAAGCAAGGGGATAGCCTAAGCCCCCTCCTGTTTATACTACTATATATATAAACTAGCAACCATTTAATAAAACAAAAAAGACCGTTTTTCAAATAGAACAGCGTCCCGGACGGACCAGCGTCCCGGTCGGACGAAAATCACGTGATTTCTCGAAAACCGGAAGTGTCACGTGACTGAAATTCGGTTTCTGACCTGACATACCATTCCAAACATATAACTTTCATAACTTTTTTCTGTATCTCTTACGGTTTGGCTGCTGAAACAGCGTCCCGGACGGACGGAAATTACGTGATTTCTCGAAAGCCGGAAGTGTCACGTGACTGAAATTCGGTTCCTGACCTGACATGACCATTCCAAACATATAACTTTAATAATTTCTTTTTTCTATCTTTTACCTACTGTTTGGCTGCTGAAACAGCGTCCCGGACGGACCAGCGTCCCGGACGGACGGAAATCACGTGATTTCTCGAAAACCGGAAGTGTCACGTGACTGAAATTCGGTTTCTGACCTGACATGACCATTCCAAACATATAACTTTAATAATTTCTTTTTTCTATCTTTTACGGTTTGGCTGCTGAAACAGCGTCCCGGACGGACCAGCGTCCCGGACGGACGGAAATCACGTGATTTCTCGAAAACCGAAAGTGTCACGTGACTGAAATTCGGTTTCTGACCTGACATGACCATTCCAAACATATAACTTTCATAACTTTTTTCTGTATCTCTTACGGTTTGGCTGTTGAAACAGCGTCCCGGACGGACGGAAATCACGTGATTTCTCGAAAACCGGAAGTATCACGTGACTGAAATTCGGTTCCTGACCTGACATGACCATTCCAAACATATAACTTTAATCATTTCTTTTTTCTATCTTTTACGGTTTGGCTGCTGAAACAGCGTCCCGGACGGACCAGCGTCCCGGACGGACGGAAATCACGTGATTTCTCGAAAACCGAAAGTGTCACGTGACTGAAATTCGGTTTCTGACCTGACATGACCATTCCAAACATATAACTTTCATAACTTTTTTCTGTATCTCTTACGGTTTGGCTGCTGAAACAGCGTCCCGGACGGACGGAAATCACGTGATTTCTCGAAAACCGGAAGTGTCACGTGACTGAAATTCGGTTCCTGACCTGACATGACCATTCCAAACATATAACTTTCATAACTTTTTTCTGTATCTCTTACGGTTTGGCTGCTGAAACAGCGTCCCGGACGGACGGAAATCACGTGATTTCTCGAAAACCGAAAGTGTCACGTGACTGAAATTCGGTTTCTGACCTGACATGACCATTCCAAACATATAACTTTCATAACTTTTTTCTGTATCTCTTGCGGTTTGGCTGTTGAAACAGCGTCCCGGACGGACGGAAATCACGTGATTTCTCGAAAACCGGAAGTATCACGTGACTGAAATTCGGTTCCTGACCTGACATGACAATTCCAAACATATAACTTTAATCATTTCTTTTTTCTATCTTTTACGGTTTGGCTGCTGAAACAGCGTCCCGGACGGACCAGCGTCCCGGACGGACGGAAATCACGTGATTTCTCGAAAACCGAAAGTGTCACGTGACTGAAATTCGGTTTCTGACCTGACATGACCATTCCAAACATATAACTTTCATAACTTTTTTCTGTATCTCTTACGGTTTGGCTGCTGAAACAGCGTCCCGGACGGACGGAAATCACGTGATTTCTCGAAAACCGGAAGTGTCACGTGACTGAAATTCGGTTCCTGACCTGACATGACCATTCCAAACATATAACTTTCATAACTTTTTTCTGTATCTCTTACGGTTTGGCTGCTGAAACAGCGTCCCGGACGGACGGAAATCACGTGATTTCTCGAAAACCGGAAGTGTCACGTGACTGAAATTCGGTTCCTGACCTGACATGACCATTCCAAACATATAACTTTCATAACTTTTTTCTCTATCTCTTACGGTTTGGCTGCTGAAACAGCGTCCCGGACAGCCAAAACAGCGTCCCGGACAGACAAGTCTATTAGATAAAGGATCAGCTCGAGAAGCCTTTAAGGCCCTTGGCTTTTTCTGTTATCTTCCTCCATTCCTATCTTCTCATTACTTGGTTTTCCCAGTTTTCTACTAATGGACAGAATAATAACAAACATAAAAGAAAAAATGAGGGGGCTAAACACAATAATTGGATTTAAAAACTTAGAACCAGTAAAAGTGTATAGTTTAATGTAGGTACGCAGACGATATAGAGATAGTAGCTGACACAGATAATAAAATGCCAAAACTTTTAAACCTATGTGTAGAAGAAATAGAGCAAACAAAAATGGAGGTAAATATTGAAAAAGCAAAACAATGATAGTAAATCAAAGCAAGGGAATGATCAAAATAGAGAAATAAAATGCATAGGGATCAGTCTGGAAAGAGTTATAACATTTGAATATCATGGAACCGTAATTACAGAGGATGGAAAAATAGAAGCAGAATTAACTAATAGAATGATAAAAGATAACAGGATTTATTATACATTAAATAGAACAATACTAGGAAAAAAGAAGATAGACAAGTAGGTGAAACTAAAGGTACGTTACACCGTCACAATACTGACAGTCCTATACACCAGCAAAAACTGGACACTTCAAGTAAAATACGAGAGCAAAATAACAACCATTAGAGATGAACCATTTAAGGAAGATAGTAGATAAGAGAAAACTTGATAGTATACGGAATGACGAAATTACAGAAATATTAGAACAGGAATCAATAATCAAGAAGATTGAAAAGAGACAGTTAAACTGGTATGGTCATATATTACAAATGAACCCAGAGAAAACATATAGAAAAGTACTTGAAACAGGAAGAGCAAAGAAAATAAAAAGGGAAAGACCAAGGAAAACGTGGATAGGACAAATAACTGAATTAGGGAGTGCAAGAGGAAAAACGTTAAAGGAATCGAAGATCTTAACAAGATACAGAAATACATGGAAGAAGAGACACCGGAATGCAAAAGGATGAGAGAAGAAGAAGAAGAAGATATATTTGAGGTGGATTATTATTAAGTTTTCTTACTATTGGTGTTCAAAAATAATTCAAACGGTCAAATTTCAAGAAAGACTTAATGCAGAACTACAGAGCCACTAAATTTCTGAAGCCAGAACAGGGAAATATAAGTGTAACAGTAAATTTTTTTCTTTTGGATTTGTTTGATTTTAGAACACAGACACTTTCAAACATCACAATGCTGTAAAAACAAGTAGTTTCAGAGAAACTTTCAAAGCATTTTCCAAACAGCTAAAATATAGGTAATGCCTGTTCTTGCAGTTGTAATAATAATAGCTGAGTACTAAGAAGAGCCTTACAGGCCAATGAATTTTTGCACCAGTTTACACTTTGTGGCGACGTGCCATGTTTAAATTTCGCGCCACCTTCACCACAGGAAGTGGTAACATCCAGTGTGAGGGTGCAACCAGATTCCTCCCTCTCCAAAAAGTGAGAACCGGAACTGACCAGTGCTCGGACAGCATCAACCGTGATAACGCGAACTGTACATGTAATCTCCTAGTTGTTTCATTGTTGTAGTTAAAAGCATTAAACTTGTTATACATTTGAGGACTTTTATTGTAGTAATAATAAATACCACAGTGGTGACCGCCGACGTGATTTTTAGTTACACGAGTTTTAGTTTTTAATAAACAATGCCCGAAGAAAACGTGCAAGGTGAGATCGAAGTAGAGGAAGTACGGAACATGAAGATTCCCGCATTCTGGCAATCCGACCCTGTTCTTTGGTTCGTCCAGATAGAGGCCCAATTCCACAACTGGAAAGTGAAATCCGATGCCAGCAAATACTTTGCCGTGATCGCCGCGCTGGACTTCAATGTCTTGCAGCAAGTCGCTGACGTGATTTCGACACCCCCTGCGAACGACAAATACAAAAATCTTAAGGGGCAATTAATATCCCGTTTCTCAGATTCCGAGGAAAAGAAGCTGAGAAAATTGTTAAACGACCTGGATTTAGGGGATAAAAAGCCATCGCAGTTCTACGAGAAATGCAAAGTTTAGCCGGAGAAAAAATCGTCAACGACTTTATTCGCACTCTCTGGATGCAGAGGCTGCCGTCATAAATACAGGTGGTTCTATCCGCCAGCCCTAAGGCGACCACGCTCGCAGAGTTGGCCGCCATCGCCGACAAGATCGCAGAAGTTTGGACCGCGCCGCCAATTTCCGTTTCCGCCGTGAGTCTACCATCTTGTTCCGGCGTCACTCCACCAGTTACAAACTGCGCCGGTACTACTCCCACGATTGCGTCATTGGAGCGGAAGGTAGAGGAGCTTACCCACAAGCTTGATCAACTGATAAGCCGAGGAAGCGGGGGCAACGACTTCAACAAGGCCAGCAGAAATCGCTCGAGATCGCGCTCGCGAAACCGCGAGTTTTGTTATTATCACCAACGTTTCGGTGCAAAAGCTAACAAGTGCCGAACGCCGTGCACCTTTCAGCCGCCGGGAAACTAGTGCAGCCGTCGCCAGTAGTATCCGTTGGCGACGGCACCGTCAATAATCGCCTTTTCGTATGCGACCGATCTACGGGGATGCGATTCTTAATAGACAGTGGCGCCGACGTCAGTGTAGTGCCAATAACGCAATCAATGAAACGCGCTGTCGCATCGGACACAGTGCTTTACGCTGCAAATGCCTCTGTTATAAAGACGTTCGGTGAACAATTATTGTGTTTGGACTTAAACCTCCGACGAAGTTTTAAGTGGTCGTTTATCGTGGCCGCGGTATCAAAACCGATCATTGGCGCCGACTTTCTACGGTATCACGGGTTACTCGTCGACCTGCGTCAAAGGCGTTTCATCGAAGCTAAAACAGGTCTTTCGACCAACGGTACAGTAGCGAATGGACCATCTACAGCGGTGACGACCATTAGTAGCCGCGATCCGTGGCACCAACTGCTAGTCAAGTTCCCCGAGATCACCAGGGCGTCGCCTGCCAATGGAAATCGAAAAACTGCCGTGTTACATCACATTATTACACACGGACCTCCGATCGCTGAAAAGCCACGCCGATTATCGCCGGAAAAGCTTCGCGCCGCCAAGGCAGAATTTCAATACATGCTGGACCTGGGGATATGCCGCCCTTCTAGCAGCCCTTGGGCCAGTCCTTTACACTTGGTGCCCAAAAAGACACCTGGGGAATGGAGACCCTGCGGCGATTACCGGCGTCTAAATTCTATTACCGCTACCCTGTACCCATTCTGCAGGACTTTACGCACAAGTTATACGGGAAAAAGGTTTTTTCTACAATCTATTTAGTGCGCGCCTACCACCAAATTCCCATTGCCGAGGAAGATGTGCCGAAATCCGCAGTTATTACACCCTTCGGCCTCTTTGAATTCACGGTGATGGGTTTTGGATACCGAAATGCTGCGCAGATGTTTCAACGCTTTATGGATTGTGTGCTTCGAGACCTGGATTTTTGCTTTTGTTACGTAGACGACATCCTCGTCGCCTCCACCAACGAGGTGGAACATCGCCAGCATTTGGAAGCCCTTTTTCAACGGCTACAAGAGTACCGCATCGTAGTCAATCCAGCTAAATGCGTATTTGGAGTTTCTGAAGCACAGTACTTGGGACACCTTGTCAGCGAAGAAGGCTGTAAACCGCTACCTGGGAAAGTCCAAGCCATCACGGAGC
This sequence comes from Agriotes lineatus, assembly GCA_940337035.1. Taxonomy (NCBI): domain Eukaryota; kingdom Metazoa; phylum Arthropoda; class Insecta; order Coleoptera; family Elateridae; genus Agriotes; species Agriotes lineatus. The sequence continues at coordinate 262,377,883 of OW679194.1, read as the reverse complement.
TTTCCAGGCCGAAGACTATTAAAGAACGCCGCAGATTTCTCGGATTGATACATTTTGATCGCAAATTTATTAAATCTGCTTCGGAGATACAAGCTCCGTTGAACGCCTTCCTTACCAATTCAAAAAGGAACGACAAGACGGAGGTACCGTGGACAGCGGAAAGCGAAGCCGCCTTCCAGCGCTGTAAGGACAGCCTCGCAAACGCGACACTCTTAGCGCACCCCGCAGACGATGCCCACCTACAGCTTGCGACCGATGCATCGAATGTCGCAATTGGAGGTGTCTTGGAGCAACATGTCAACAACGAGTGGAAACCCTTAGGTTTCTTTTCGAGGAAGCTAAATTCTGCGCAACGTCGGTACAGCACATATACGAATCAATCAAGTTTTTCCAGTACATGGTAGAAGGACGACGATTATTAGTGAGGTCAGACCACAAACCGCTATCATTCGCTTTTAAACAGAAGTCTGACAAAGCCTCACCTCGCCAGATGCGACACCTCGACTACATCGGTCAATTTATAACTCAAATTGTTTATCTTCCGGGTGAGAGCAACATAGTGGCCGACGCGCTTTCTAGGTTAGAGGAAATTAGTACGCCAACCCAAATTAGTCTCACAGTAATGGCACGAGAACAGGAAAAGGACGAAGAATTAATTAACCTACAGGAAAATTCTAATAGTTCCCTAGTATTGCAAAATTTTACCTTCCCTGAAGAAGATGCGACCGTAATATGTGACACATCAACACGAGCAGTTCGGCCTTACATACCGAACTCTCTACGAAAGCAGATGTTCGATAGCTTCCACCAGCTGTCGCATCCGGGTTGCAGAGCCACCAAAAAAGCAATCCAAATGAAATACGTGTGGTCGAGCATGCTGAAGGATATCACCAGGTGGGTCCGAGAGTGCATACCGTGCCAGCGCTCGAAAGTTCACCGACACACCTTGGCCCCACTTCAAGTATTCAGCCCTGCCAGTGAACGTTTCGATCATGTCCATATAGATATCGTTGGACCGCTTCCATCCTCCAAAGGTTATCGGTACTGTTTAACAATGATTGACCGCTACTCCAGGTGGCCAGAAGCCACCCCAATCGTGGACATCACCGCCGACGCCGTAGCAACGGCATTCCATTCTACTTGGATTGCAAGATTTGGTTGCCCATGTAAAATCACAACTGATCAAGGACGCCAGTTTGAATCTTCACTCTTTTTTGAACTGCAAAAACTACTTGGTGCAAGCCGCTGCCGAACCGCTGCTTACAGACCCCAAACAAATGGCATAATCGAGAGGTGGCACAGGTCATTTAAAGCAGCAATAATGTGCCATGAAACCGACCGCTAGGTTGAAGTCCTGCCCATCGTCCTTCTTGGACTGCGCACCGCCTTCAAGGAGGATCTACAAGCATCGCCCGCAGAACTGTTGTATGGCACAACCCTACGGCTGCCGGGGGAATTTTTTGTTAATCACCCCGGAAGTACCACCCCTACTGTGTTCGTGGACACTTTAAGAGAGCACATGAAGGCACTCAGGCCAATGCCACTTCAACCTCACCATAAACCAAGCATTTTCGTTCACAGAGATTTAACCACCTGCAGCCATGTTTTTGTGAGGGATGACACTGTAAGGAGGCCCCTCCAGCAACCGTTCTCAGGGCCACATCCCATCCTTCAACGACTAAATGAAAAAATCTACCGAGTCAGAGTAAACAATAAAGAATTAAATATCTCTGTAGACCTCCTCAAACCAGCCCACCTCGTGCAAACTGGGGACGAACCCACGAAAACGCCAAGTGGGCTGCAGGACCAGCAGCTACCTGTTGCAACGTCATCGGCACCACAGGAACAGCAGTTACCTGCCACCGTAACGAGAACTGGCAGATCTGTACGTCGCCCAGTTCGTTTTCTGGATTCGTGACATTACACACCAACGTCACTGGGGAGAGAGTGATGTGGCGACGTGCCATGTTTAAATTTCGCGCCACCTTCACTACAGGAAGTGGTAACATCCAGTGTGAGGCCGCAACCAGATTCCTTCCTCTCCAAAAAGTGAGAACCGGAACTGACCAGTGCTCGGACAGCATCAACCGTGATAACGCGAACTGTACATGTAATCTCTTAGTTGTTTCATTGTTGTAGTTAAAAGCATTAAATTTGTTATACATTTGACTACTCTTATTGTGGTAATAATAAATACCACAACTTCTTTCTCTCTGGAATCCTCCAGTTCCTATCAAGTTGATGGAATTCTTTTTGCACCGCTACTTTCCACCTTGCTTTAGGTCTACTCCTCTTTCTTTTACCTCCTATTGTACTCTGTAGAACTATCTAATGCTGTTGGTCCTTACCACTTTTGTCAGCTCGGGTTGGTTATATATTTCCGGTACGTCTACATTAATGCATCTTTCCTATCGTCTATTCACTTTTCTTCTCTAAACATCTTCCTTAACACTTTCTTTTGCTATACCCCAACACTCTTTTTCCTCTTTTCCTAACGTTCACACCTTACTTTTTCGTAGGTCACAGTTGGCTGGATTACTGTTCTGTACATCAGAATCTTAAGTCCCTGTGATATTTGCTTGTTTCTCAGAATATTATTCAACGCGAACACTGCCTTATTTCTTGCTGTTAGCCAAAAAATTTTCCCAGATAAAACAAACTATCTACTTCCTTGAACTTCATCACTTTGTCCATACTCACTTTCACCTCTAAGAGCTTGCCCTTTTCAAAGTTGAAGTCGTCCCACACCATATATTTGGATTTCCTCTCATTTATTTCCAAACCATGTTTTTCTGCCACCTGTGCAAGCCTTGATACTACTGTTTTCAATGCCTCCTTCTCCTCGTTATCAGGGTGACATCGTCCACAAATGGTAGACATTAGTCTGACATGTGGAGTAATAGTCCTGCGTTGTTTATACGGCTCTGGCGCAATATTTTCTCTAATATATTCTACAGCGTCGATGAGAGCGGATCGCTCTGTCTTAATCCATCCTTAACCGGGAAGAGTTTCAAATCTTTACAAATTTACTCCCTATTCTCACCTTTGCTTCAGTTTCCTTCAGGGTCATTTCCACCAAATTTACAATTTTTTTTCTTATTTAATTAAATTTTCCTGGCTCATTATATCATAGAACTGGAAAAAATCAATAAAAAGAGCAGGTGTCTGTAACTTTCGGCTTCTAATTCCTTAAGACAAACATCTGATCTGTGAATGACCGTCCCTTATGAAAACCACACTGATATTCTCTAATAATATCCTCCAGTTCTATATTGAGTCGATTCTTAATCTAAGTTTCTAGTATTTTGTATACTACCCCCAATAAGGCTGGGTTCCATAGCTCAGTGGTTAAGCACTCTGGATATTGATCTAAGCGTCGAGAGTTTGACCCCGATCCCAGAGAGGTTTTTAAAAAAATTTAAAAATGCTGACGAAAATTTCTACAGGGTGGCATCATTTGGAAGTGATGTAAAGCTCTGGGTCCCATGTTACTATGATGTGTAGCATGTAAAAGATCCCTTGCTAGGGTTGGAACTCCTTAGTCTCTGCAAAATTCTAGTAGGACTTTGACTATATGACCATAGTAGTCGGTGTCTAAGGTACCTGGTACTCTGCATGCCTAGACTTTGTCCATTGGGTTGGCAAAAAGGGCCTACGAAGGCCTACTTGCTAGACGTCAGTCTCCCCACAGCAAATACTAACTAACTAACTAACCCCCAATAAGGCTATCCCACTACAGTTCTCAAAGGCTATCCTCGTACCTTTTCACAAACAGGAAAGATGATGCTTGCAACCATTGTCTCTTTGCATTACCATCCCCTCCTCAACAGCTCCTGTAACTCTTCATGTATTTTAGTTTCTCCATATTTAACCAGTTCCATTTGTATTCCAACATCCTCTAAGCACTTGTTTTTTGCATGACCCGTCACTAGTAGCCCCCCTCTAGCTGGAATGACTCCCATCGAGCAGTTGACACACTATTCAAAAAGTTTGATCTTTAATTGAACACTTGCTGATACTTACTGAGTGAAAATTAACCCCAAACTAATCTGAGATTGTGCCCTGTTTTAAAAGATAAGAAATGTCAGCTACATAAGTAGCATTAACTGGGTTTTTTCCTGCATGCAGGTCTCCGATATGAATTTAGTTACATTTAGCCTATTAGTTTCAAGCATTAAATAGAGAAGCAACCTGTGGAGTCTTATATAAAGGAAGAATCAGCTGTAATATATGTATTCTCTCAGGTGTTAAACAGGGCTGTTCTCTTTCGCTATTACTATTTAATATATCGAATGTGACTAAATCATAAGAAATACAAACTTGGAACAATTAGGTATAACTTGGGGACTACAAAATCAGTTACACCATCTAAATCATGCTGATGATATATGTAGTTAGCTCATATGCATGCTGCAATATAGATCAAATTTAATCGCCTAACAGAACAAGCCAAACTAGATGGATTGAAGATAAATATTAATAAATCCAAAACAATGTGCATCAACTCTAACAATCAACCACCAATATGCATTCATAACGATCCTATTGATGATGTCCAAGAATTTTGTTATCTAGGAAGCATAATCACCATAGGTGGAGGCACAAAAGAAAATATAAAATAGCACATAAATAAAGCCAGACTAAATTTTGCAACACTAAAAAAAATATGGTACAGCAACCAAATAACTACTCAATTACTTTTGTGTAATTTAAATTATTTTACAAGTATTTGAATTACCTGTGGTAATTAAAATTACTCGAGGTAATTGATGCTATTTCATTTACTAAATTACTGACCTCGATAGGGTGCCAAATCTCCAGAACCCAAAAATAAGATAAAGTCTTATTAAGTTACATATTAAGCAAATCGCAATAGGGTATTCCGGGGACTATAAGCATAATTTATGATGATTTCCTCTGACGAGTCAAATGACAGCAACTTTTGCATTTTGTACGACGCGTACACGAACATTAGTGCGTGTATGACTATGTAAATGTGATCTGTAGCTTGTAATTGTGACACTAATACTTATTTATTGTTTAAGACGCTAAAACTATATTAGCGGTAAGTACATTACAGATTACAATACCTACGGTAAATAGTTATTTAAGCATCAAGGGAAGTAAGTAGCTTTTACCAGTCGAGAACGAGTTTGCCAGCCCGAGCGAGCGAAGGCTGGCAAAGTTCGAGACTGGTTATAGATATTTACTTCCCGAGCATGCTTATAACATTTTTCTCCATGCCCAACAAAAATTTGAATAAAATACCCTATTCAATTTACCACCATCTTTAGGCCTATTACGTTGGGCCATTCTAGTACGAGAGCCCACGACCAAAACTATATCGCATCGTTTTACGGCCAAAACCGTATAAAATCGATAGATTCGATGAATCTGAACCCGACTAGGTGGGAAGTACCGGCCAGAAACGTCACAGTTTTATGGGGGGGCATTTCTGCTATGTCAAAAAAAATAGGCAGACGGTTTTATCACAATATGTCTGATATTAAAAATGTACATAGGTTTCGTCATTTTATTACGAAAAAGTTTGTTTTCAGACATTTTGCGCGTCACATGTGGCCTGAGCGCATTTTCAAAAATGTCAAAAAATGTAACCGACCTGTCTCATAGCAGCCTGGTTCAATTTTTTTTAAAATCTTTTGTATGGCTCCTGGGATTACCAAAAATTTTTTTCCAGACATTTTAAATGTCACCAATAACTCCAAAAACGAATAGAACGTTTCGAAGTCGCCAAGCTGTTCTGACCGTTGTAACGACGCTCACTTTATTATATTGCCATATGCTGCGGTCTAGTTTGAAAAATGGCTAATCTAACCTGTGTGTTTTGCAAAGAAATAAAAAATGCGAAAGTGAAAAAATTTACAAAAGAAAATTTGCAAAAGTGTAGAGAAGTAGCTGACTATCAGAGTAAAAAGCATTCGGCGAGGAAATCGATTTACTCTGACGTCCAGTTACCATGTGGTGTTGAATTGGGCATAGGATACCACTCAACCTGTTATAAAAATTTTACGGCCGTAAGGATTCCAAAGGATTCTACTATTTCTCAGGAGAATGTCGTTGATAGTTCGACATCAGCTGATCCGAGCAATGACATCAGCAATTTTTTTGATGAAGGCACATCTACGTCAATAAACAGTATTTTACAAACATTATCCCAGTTTCCTTTTGTCCAATTTTTTTAAAAAAATCTTTCAATTTCAGTTCAATGGTTTCGGGTAAGCTCTTTATTAATAATTATCTAAGAATTTGAGAGTTGCAACTTCATTTGCTTGATAGACGTAAATACGCTGCAATACGATTTTTTAATGATTTCTGACTATCGAAAAGTTGTCTGATTAGTAAGGTGCTACACTAAATTTGTCTGATATCATTTTTTTCTACATCTGGGCAACTCTTTTCATCATATCTAACAGTTTTCAGACAGAATGCTATGTTACCGATCAGTAAAAATTTTCAACACGTTCAAATTGGTTTCAACACATAAGATGCTCGCACTTTCTTCTGAAAAATGATTTATTCGCATCAACTGACCAATGTCCACTTGAAAACAAGATTTTCAGACGGTTTGCTATGGGTTTTTTTGTTGTCTCATTTTTAATTTTTTCAAATGGTGTCTTAAAATTGTGTTTTCGGTATCTAAAATCTATCATTCAACTGCATTCTGAAAATCAGACAGATTGCTATGAAACAGTTCGGTAAAATTTCTTGACATATTTGAAAATGCGGTCAGGTCAGACGTGACGCGAAAAATTTCTGAAATTAGTAATTTTGGAATCAGAATAAACAAATCTATCGATTTTAAACGGTTTTGGTCGTAAAACGATGTGACAAAAATTTTGGTCATGGGCTCTCGTACTATTCTGTTCTGTTACACAACTCGCACCTGCCTTCCCCTGCCGCCGCCTGACCAAAGAAGAGGGCCCTCGGGGCTCCGCCCCTCTCTAAGCTGGGCTCCGGGGCTCCGCCCCTCTCGAAGGTGTCCCTCGGTGCTCCTCCCCTCTCCAAGGGGGCCCTGGGGGCTTCGCCTTTCTCCAATGGGGCCATCGGGGCTCCGCGCCTCTCCAAGGGGGCCATCGGGGCTCCGCCCCTCTCCGAGGGGGCATCGGGGCTCCACCCCTCTCCAAGGGGGCCCACGGGGCACCACCCTCTCCAAGGGGGGCCTCGGACCTCCGCCTCTCCCCAAAGGGGCACTCGGGGCTCCGCCCCCTCCAAGAAAGCCACGGGGCTTCGTCCCTCTCCAAGGAGGCCCTCGGGGCTCCGTCCCTCTCCAAGGGGGCCATCGGGGCATCGCCTCTCTCCAAGGAGGCCCCCGGGGCTCCGCCCATCTCCAAGGGGGGCCTTGGGGCTCCGCCCCTTTCTTAAAGAGTTTTTAAATTTCAAATAGGTTAGTTAAGTTCAAACCCGTTCAGATCACTTATAGAACTAAAATTACTGTAATAACACGCAATTCACTTACTTCCCTTGGGGAGTAGGTACTTACTTCCCCAATGTCATGACAACCAGTAAACAAACAGTAAAATCAGCTTACCTGCAATGGATATGTCAAAGTAAGTGTAACTTACTAGATGGGCATGGAGAAAAATATAATTTAAAATAGCTTCATTAGACGATATTGGTTCATAATTATTATTTATTCATTTTAATTTGCTTGTTTTAAATGATGTACTAGCATAGGGTTATACTATCATGCAAGTGTAACAGGCGTTAATTCCATAAAATTACGTTTTTGAGTGAGGAATTGAACTAAACGGCCAAAATCCGATATAACAACATTAAAACAGCGTAAAACACAAATAAAATATACCTAATTACGAAATACCATACCTGGTTAACTCAAAAATGCAATATGTGGTATGGTATCAACACAATTTCGCTTTCTTGCCTTGTAATGCTCATATGCTGCTTTGTATACTGGCACCTAGTGCATAATTTTTACGGATTGCTGCAGCATGTTAGCTTCGATTATTATTAAAAATCTGGAATAGTATCTTACAAAAATCGTGACTTTCTTATAATTCTGCTCACCTCATCCGACATTACTTCTTTATGTTATACAAGATGCTGCGTTGACGGACGAAAACATACAAAATCCCCATGCTAATTACGTGGCATTCAAATATTGCCTTCTTAATGATTTTTAAACAAAATTCCATTTAGTTTTTTAAAGAGCAGTGCACAGTGACCCAATTTACGTAATTTTAGATATTTTATTGCGCTATAAACTTAAAATTAATAGGTATTATTAAAGATGTTGATAAGATTTTGAAATTTGAAGTAAAAATATGAAAGCGACCTGAACAATTTAATTGTCGAGCGTTGACAATAATTTTATCAAATACATATTTTTCCCGTTTCTTATACGGTGTGTATGTATACAGTGCCACCAACATATTATCTATACGTTTCAATTTCCACAGCCGCCTTTTATGGACTTTTTAAATGTAAGTCTATGTCAAATTCGATATTAGTAGGTTAGGTTTTATGTCATTTTTGACACAGACTGACGCAAAACTTAGCCTGTTAACCTCGAATTTGACATATACTTACAGTGAAAATTGGGGGTGTTCTGCCTCCCTCCGATACCGCTATCAAGGATAATCCTTACAGATGACACTTATACATGCCTCCAGCAACATTCTCGAAAAAAATAGGCGATAACTAACTGATCACTAAAAAATGTCACCAGCTCTCCTACTATAACGTCACCAATTGTGTTTTTCAATCATCTCTAATGTTGGGGAATGAAATTCTTTTGTAGCCTGTATAAATTTCGTTTATTGGTTTAACTTTACAGTTATATGTAACTTTGTAATTAACATTTTGAGAGCCCACCTCGTACCGAGCTCCCTGCTTCGCTCGACGTACTACCATAGTCTCTATTCGCGCTATTAATGTACTGAATTCTTCAAATGTTAATGCTGCTTCTCCAGTAACCCGTTTTAAGTGGTGTTTTGTGGATTTAATCCCCGCCCCCACAGTTTTCCGGAATGATGGGAATGGGCAGGTATAAACTGCTAATTAACGTTTTTGTTTATAAATAAAGTATTTAACGCATCTTCATTGCTCTGTAAGAATTTTCCAAGTGATTGAAGTTCGCTGTGAGTTCCAACAAAATTTAAGCCATTGTCAAAATAAATGTGCCTTGGTTTCACCCGTCTGGAAACAAATCGTCTTAAAGTAAGTATAAATGCCTTAGAAGTTAATTCAGAAACCGACTCTAGATGCGCGAGTGCTAAAACAAATGAGCAAAGCCAAAAGCCAACTTTTTGACAGTTGTGCGCCTCGTCCTTTTTTATGTTTTAATTTGAAAGGGTCCTCGCAATCAACCCCGGTTACATAAAATCGAAAGTTTGCCTGAACTCGTAATTCTGGCAAATCTCTCATCACATGCTGTATTGACTTTGCGTTAAATCGAAAACATGGTATGCATTCTCTCACAATTTTTCGCGCATAATTTCTGCCACATGGTGGCCAGTACCGACCACGTAAAGAAAATAATAGTTGCTGCGGCCCGGCATGCAGCAGTCTTTCATGCTCATTTAAAAATATTAGTGTCGTTAACCAATGCTTGCAGGACAGGATTATCGGGTGATGCTTGTCATAGGGAAAGTCTGCATTTGTAAGACGATCCTCGACCCATAATATACCGTTTCGGTCGACAAACGGATTCAAACTTGCTAGTTTACATTTTTGACGTGCTTTACTCCTATTCTTCAAAGTTGCAATCTCCTCGGCAAATGTTTTATTTTGCGCTATTTTTATTAGACGCGTAAGAGTATTATCTAACTCATTAACTCCGAGAGCACCAATCAGTCGCTGATCAAGACCTAGGCAGTTGGTGCTGAAACAAACCATATATGCCACGCAACGTATAATTCTATTCAATGTGGAGAATCTCTCAAATAGGAACGAAAAAATGTTCCTAACCACGCAACTCACGTTGTTGCTCCGAAATTCAGGCAAATCCTTTGTTTCGTATTTGGGACTTGACCATTTGCATTCGCTGAATTTTAACCATGACTGCCCGCACCACCACAGTTCGCATTCGCGTAAATTATCTGGATTAACCCCTCGCAACAATAAATCCGCTGGGTTGTGTTTTCTTGATACATGCCACTATATACCGTTTTTAGTTAAACTTTGTATTTCTGCTATACGATTATTGACAAACGTTTTCAATGAACTCGGTTCGTGCTTTAGCCAACCCAACACAATGGTTGAGTCTGTCCAAAATGTGTAGCTAGATACATTCACGTTTAACGAATGAGACACCTTAGTGACCAATTGCGCTAGCACTAAAGCGCCACATAATTCCAACCTAGGTAGTAGGTACCGTTAGTGACTTGAAAGGTGCTACCTTAGATTTCGCGCATAGAAGACGTACCCACGTATCGCTGTCTCTATTTGTTGACCGTATACACATGCAGGCACCGTATGCATTTTCCGGTGCCTCACAGAACGAATGTATTTTAATTTAGTTTAATAGCGGTAAACTCTTCTCGAAGTTCGACCAAAACTAACTAAGGTCTAGGGGTGGTGGTTCGTCCTACAACAACTTTTGACGCCATAAGAGCTATAGCAACGTTTTCGCGATTATAATGCATGGACTTAGCAATCCAAGAGAGTAAAAAGTTTGCCCTATTGCAGATAATAGAGTACGCTTTGTTAAATGCGTCGTAGACTCGTTACGAATATTGTACACGCAGACCCACGTAAATCCGAGCATTTTCGTTTTCTCACTTTTGCCAAACTGTCACGCGCAAATTTGAATTTTTCTTTGCAATACTTGCTAGAATTTCTGAACTATTTGAATGCCATTTTCTCAAATGGAAACCTCCAGTTTTCAGAACTCTTGTTACATTGTCGCATAAGTTCGATGCTTCAGTAATCGTATTTTTACCCGAAATAAAATTGTCGACATAAAAATCAGAACGTATAACATTCGCAGTTTCTTTGATTTCGCATTGACTTACCAATTCGCATAAACTTCGTATAGCCAAGTGTGGAGCCGACGCGCACTCATACGTTACCGTATTCAATTCGTACGTGTCTAAAAGTTTTGTCGAATCCGTGCCCCAAAAAATTCTTTGATAAACACTCTCGTGAGGGTGGTACATCTTCTCTATGTCCGTTGTAACCCCGTACCTATGCTTTCCAAACCTTAGAATAATACTAAATAAGTCATCTTGAAGGTTTGGACCTAGCATCTGAATATTATTTAAAGATATTCCATTGGATGTGGCCGCAAACGCATCGTAGACAACACGCAATTTAGTAGTTTTATTATTTTCACGTAATACACCAGGTAGTAGGATGCGTCGCTACTATGGATGTGATTGTCGCATAATTTAGTCATATGACCTAGCGCCATGAACTCCCTGTATAGTTTGTAAAGAGTATCGTTCGCGTTTAACCTACGCTCTAAATTAAAAAAAAGTTTACGTGCATTGTCTTTTGACTCACCTAACGTACTAGGTGACGTCTTAAATGGAATAGAAACCTTGAAGCTCCCATCCTCGTTCCGCGTTACAGAATTTACAAAATGTTCCTCGCATATCGTTTCTTTCTCAGATAGGTGTTAATGTTCTGCGCATTCTTCGATTTCCTAAAACCGTGCAAGTTGTTCTTGTTCTTCCAGATTTTCACTAAAATTGCACCGCGCGTATATAGTACAGGGTTCTAACCATACGGGGCGTTACATGAATGCGCAGGTACGTCCATGACGATTCATTCTGTATCCGGCTAGCAAACTGTCAATACCACTGTATGAATGAATGTACAGCTCAGGGCTAACCTTATAATAAATGAGTTAAACCACTCGAGCGTTTTTGTGTTATTACATTTGGCGACGAGGTAAAAGGAAAAATCATTCTAGTAAAGGTATTTTAACGTAACTCAAGAAAAGTTTAAATAACCTACAAACCAACCACGTGATGGCTTCCGTTGGGGTTATGGTTACGTTCGACAATGGGGGTTGGACGCTTTACCAAGAGCAATTGGAACAATATTTTGAAGGAAATGGTATTGAAGGCGTTGATGGAAGAAAAAGGAAAGTGTCGTCCTTACTAAGTCTCATTGGGACAAATACATATAAAATGGTACGAGATTTGTGTATACTTAAGTTACCTAAAGAGAAGGCTTACGAGGAGCTGACCGAACTTTTAAAACAACATTTTACTCCAAAAACATGTGTTTTTCGGGAGCGGTTGTTGTTCTTTGCTGGAGAGCAGAATCGAGGAGAAACTGTAGTTTGCGGTTAGCCAGAGTCAAGAATTTGAGTCAGAACTGCAAGTTTAAGGATCTGGAAGTATCTTTAAAAAAACAGTTTATTTGTGGCTTGAAATCTGGTGCAATAAAGGATCGGTTGTTCGAAGAAGAGAAAAAGTTGGCCATAGACCGTGCGGTGGAGTTGGCGCAGAGCAAGGAATCGACGTTAACCAACAAAACTGAGCTAAATTGGATCAACCGATCGACATCTAGCAATCCAAGGTTCAAGAGGAACCTCACTTCGATGGTCAAACCAGCAACCGCTCAACCTCATCGAGGAAAATGGGAGTGCGACAGCTGCGGTAAACCTCATACGGGTAACCAAATCTGTAAATGTAGTAAATATAAATGTGCTAATTGTAGGTCATTTAGCTAGAGTATGTTTAAAGCAAAAGGCAAACAAATCTCGTAACAATTTTTTGGAAGTTGAGGAAGAGATTAATGAGATGCCCATATTTAATTTAAGTACTAATATTAATGAACCTATAATAGCTGTAGTTACAATAGACAAAATTGACTATCATATGCAAATTGATTTAGGCGCAGGTTTATCAGTAATGTCAAAATATTTCTATGATTCAAAATTTGATAAGTTTAAATTAGAAAAATCAAATGTAATTTTGAAAGGTTATACAGGAGATGGCATTAAACCGATAGGTCAATTTAATTGTGTAATGCTATACAACAACCTAACTAATGAAATGACATTTCAAATTATAGAAAACGGGAAACCACCACTTTTTGGTAGAGATTTTTTAAAGACATTTAACGTAACTGTAAATTCTAACCAGATATACAGCTTACAAGAAAATAATCATAATTTATTAATAAATAAAAATAAGGATATTTTTGATGGCAAGTTGTGGGAATGCAAAGTTACCAAAATAAAAATCAATTTAAAAGAGGAAGTTTCACCGGTTTTTTTCAAGCCGCGACCTTTGCCAATTTCAATGAAACCTAAAGTAGAGGCTGAACTAACTAAAGCAGGGGTTATTACACCTGTGGATCATAGCGAATGGGGTAGCCCTCTTGTGCCTATAATGAAAACCGATGGACATTTAAGGATTTGCGGCGACTACAAAGTCACTGTTGGAGAGCCTTCTCAGTTTTCCGTTATTTGGAAAATTCCTGATTGCCAGCTCGCCTTGGAATTTAATGGACTGTATGGATTTATTTTCTTCACTGAATTATACACTCGTTGAAAGCAAAAGTAGGTAATTTATTGGCTATAAATTTACACGAACAGTTTAACATTTAAACATGTGAACAATAATTACTTTCGCAGAGCGGACCTGTTCGCATGCTGCCACGTTAACAGATGGAACGTAAGTGAGTTTTTAGAATCGGACCCGCCCGGCAGTCTACTGCGCACAGTATGAATTCAGAATGCAAGAGAGGCGGCAAAAGTTTATAAAGTCCTTAACATACCGCCCGCCTTGGAAAGGGTAACCTTTCAAATAAAACAGTACAGAGTTGACATGTAACAGCTAGAGTAAAATATGCAACATGAACACACATATATACAAAGCATAATAGTACATGGATCTTAATCGAGTACAAGAAAACCCGAACAATGGGGAGCCAAAAGGCCTTACGAACACTGCGCTGAACGCTAACGCACTAGTTCACAACACTAGGTAGCGGGCACAATTTGGCGAAGGATCGTTTCACGATTCCTGACACAGTGTTCACTGACACCACACGCGTAACGCCGTCAAGGCCAGGGTGCAGCTCGGTGACCCGGCCTAACCTCCACTTCAGAGGGGGTAGATTGTCATCCTTGATGAGGACCATGGAACCAGGCTGGAGGTCCGAAAGATGCGTGCGCCATTTGGTGCGCTGTTGGAGTTCCGAGATGTACTCTTTACTCCATCTCTTCCACACATTCTGGTGAAGTTGTTGTATTCTCTGGTATTTAGACAGCCGAGACTCGGCTATCTCAGTAACGTTGGGATCAGGCAGTGACACCAACGGACGACCAATCAGGAAATGAGCAGGAGTCAAAGGCTGAAGGTCGTTTGGATTAGAGGACAAAGGGGACAGGGGTCGGGAGTTTAAGGTCGCTTCCACCTGTGCTAACAAAGTGCTAAATTCATCATAATTTAGACTAGCGTTACCTATAACGCGACGTATGTGATGTTTGGAGGACTTAATTCCGGCCTCCCACAATCCGCCAAAGTGGAGACTGTGCGCGGGTATAAAATGCCAAACTACTCCGTCGCTCGCGACTGATTCGGAAATAGAAGGGTTTTGCTCCGCGAGAAAATTGCCTAATTCGATTAACTCGGAATTAGCGCCTACAAAGTTAGTGCCGTTGTCTGAGTAGACATGGAGCGGTTTGCCTCGTCGAGCCACAAACCGGCGAAAAGCCATTAAGAAGGTTTCAGTAGAAAGATCAGCGACCAATTCAAGGTGCACTGCCTTTGTGATAAAACAATAAGCTGTAACTCGTTGTAAGCGAGAGAAGCTTGAATACTGATTGAACGGAAATGGTTCAACAGAGGTTACAGGAAGACTCTGAACTTCTTTTTTGAATTCTGGAAGCTCAGCACGAACATGTTTGGAAGCAGGCCAAGATGCCTCGCCTTCGCTTAGCCAGGTGGGACCATGCCACCAAAGGCTTAACAGACCCAGCGGGTCAAATATCTGCGATCTTTCAGACAAGATGCTACGCTTGGTAGCCTTACTACTTGTAGAATTTGAAATATGGGATATTTCAGACAAGCTGCTACGATTGGTAGCCTTACCACTTGTAGAATTTGAAATATGGGATATTTCAGACAAGCTGCTACGATTGGTAGCCTTACCACTTGTAGAATCTGAAATATTGAACATGGAAGTAGGCCAAGATGCCTCACTTTCGCTTAGCCAGGTGGGACCGTGCCACCAAAGGCTTGACAGACCCAGCGGGTCAACTTATCTGGGAAATTTCAGACAAGCTGCTACGATTGGTAGCCTTACTACTTGTAGAATCTGAAATCTGGGATATTTCAGGCAAGATGCTACGCGTGGTAGCCTTACTACTTGCAGAATCTGAAATATTCTCTACTGATAAGAATCTTTTCTGAGAGATTTGCAATGAATCACCCAATACTTCTACAGGTTTCTTGAGAGGGATAGAGACAACGAATCGACCATTCGCTTCTCGTTGAGTATTTTGCACGAAATGTGCCTCACAGGCGTTCTCTTCATTTGTGCGAACCTTTTCCTCTGGGTAATGTTCGAGTTGCCAAAACCTAGCAATGGGATCAGAAGCATCCTCAATCGTGCCAAGATTGCACTGTACAGGGTACGCAGAAGGGGGGCCTGTAGGGCCAGAAACAATCCAACCAAAACGAGTTTTTTGGAGGATGGGAAGATTTGGGCCTAGACCAATTTGTCCAATACAAAGGAGCTGCCTGAAAATGGGTGAACCAATCAGAATGTCGATGGTGCCCGGTTGGTCGTAGGACAGATCTGATAACTTGATGTTATCAGGAACCTTGAAACTGTTTCGCTGGACGCGAAAACTTGGGGTTGTACCTGTAATCTCATCGAGAACAAGACAGGATAGACCAATACTGTATGAGGTGTGAGGGGCTTGCAGCTTGATATCACACCTAGCCTTGATTTGAGAAGTAGCTTTACTTAAGCCAGAAACAGTAACGTTGACTTCGCGAGTTGGAAGCTTCAACCTTTTACACAAATCTGAACGTATGAAGTTCGATTGGGAACCGGAATCCAGCAGGATTCGCACAACATGAGGCGTACCATCATCAGCGATGAGTTTAGCGGTAGCCGTAGGTAAGAGTACCTGAAAAGCATTCGAACAGAATGCCGAAATCGATTGATTTAGTTCAACAGGGGTTTCTGCCGACATCGCAGATCCTGGTTGACTAGAAGAAGCATTTTGAGGTTTATCCTCATGCAGAAGGGTGTTGTGCCTTGATTTGCACTTTCTACACGTATATTTGGAGCTACAGAGGCTCGCAAGATGACCCTGAGTTAGGCAATTAAAGCATACACGGAGCTCTTTTGCCTTTGAATTTCTGTCAAGTGAAGACAGCTTGACAAACTTATCGCATTTGTACAAGGAATGAGATCTTTTACAAAGTGGACACGAAGGGGTACCCGACACAAATGATTTAGAATGTACCTTGCAAGACCTTTCGGGTACAAGCTTGCTATCTTTTACCTCTAGAGTTTCTAGAAGATTTGCTGTATTTTGTAAGAATTCCTTGAACTCATCAAGATTAGGCAGGTCAGAACTTGACCGGTTTCTAAGGACCTCCCATTCACGAAATGTAGTGGGGTCCAGTTTTTTAGAAACTACATAAATTATAACAAAATCAAGAAGCTCGCTTTCGGTAGCTAATGATTTGATTGCTGCAAAATGTTTGAATAACATATCGCTAATCGTACGTAATTTAGTTGCAGATTCCTTACTGCAAGATTCAAGCTCGAAAATAGCCTTGAGGTGGTTATGAACCAGAATTTTTGGATCATTGTATCGATTGCACAATGCCTCCCAAGCTAGAGTATAATTACCCGCAGTAAACTCTAAACTTTTTATAATTTGGCTTGCATCACCCTGTAAACTAGCCTTTAGGTAATGCAGCTTCTGAATATTAGTCAGCGTTTGATTCTCATGAATTAAGCTACTAAATATCTCACGAAATTCTAACCATTCTGAAACACTTCCTGAATATTTAGGAATTGAAATGGTAGGAAGCCTAAACGATGGCGTATTACACTGCGAGCTGCAGTTTGAATGCCCTGATCTTAAGCTACCAGCAGGCGATCCAGAACGATCTAATGCAACATCAGACTGGCTGTTGTATTCATTAATCAAATATTTAGCTTGTGCGATTGCAAAATAATAAGAGTCTTCAAATTCGACTCGCTGTTGCATTTCCCGTTCTGCATCCTCACTGGCTTCTAAAATTTGTTTATGAACCGCATCATATTCTGATAACAATGTGGCTGCATTATTCAATCTTTCTTGTAACTGAATAATTTGAATGCTAGATAACGATTGATCTACCTCGTAAATTGTTTGCAACGATTGCACGTATTTTGCGAAACTCGTAAGCTTGCCTTTGATAGAGCCACGTGCCCTAACAAGCGAATTCATAATTGTTGAAATGAAAACAACTTAAGGATGAAAACTGTTCGTACGCCACTGGCGTGAATTTTCTACGCTTCTGGTACGCGGACCCAACGGGTCAACTATCTGTGATATTTCAGGCAAGATGCTACGCGTGGTAGCCTTACTACTTGCAGAATCTGAAATATTCTTTAATGATAAAACCTTTCGCACGCCTCTGGCGCGAATTTGGTACGCCTCCGGTACTCGGAATGAATCACGACGCGGATGGCCGTGTACTACGCAAGACCAAATTGCGCCACGAACGCGAGACTGTTTTAACAACGCAAACGGCTCTGCAATTTGAAAATGCAGGGATTATTTTAATCACGCATGGACAAAGCAACTTGGCATTTTACGCGATTACCTTGTTTATATAACTCATAAACCATTTGTTTATGCTATAATACACAGCTGAAATTAAGCACACATGCAAACACAGACGAAGTAAACCAAATTTATGCATAGTAAAATCAGGCTTACATTGATATTGGTGCGTGCCTCCTTTTCGTTACTGTGGTCTGAACGAGACGCCGCAGACTGCCGGCTTGCAGCTGCACGCGAATGGGCGGGAAACGTTGGCGTTGCTCAGCCCTCTCGCTTCCTCTCTTACGGGCACCGCATGTGCCCTCTTCGTTCCACGCGTTGCGGCGAATATGGAACGCTGCTTCCTTGCGGTTGATTACATGCAATGCAATACACAACTGAATATGCTTTTGTACTTGCCAATGACCAATGTTGTCGCTGTTGATTGGACTCGCAATGACCTAATGTGGTTTAATCCTGGCTCTAAGGACCAATGTTGGGGAGCCTTCTCAGTTTTCCGTTATTTGGAAAATTCCTGATTGCCAGCTCGCCTTGGAATTTAATGGACTGTATGGATTTATTTCTTCACTGAATTATACACTCGTTGAAAGCAAAAGTAGGTAATTTATTGGCTATAAATTTACACGAACAGTTTAACATTTAAACATGTGAACAATAATTACTTTCGCAGAGCGGACCTGTTCGCATGCTGCCACGTTAACAGATGGAACGTAAGTGAGTTTTTAGAATCGGACCCGCCCGGCAGTCTACTGCGCACAGTATGAATTCAGAATGCAAGAGAGGCGGCAAAAGTTTATAAAGTCCTTAACAGTCACAGCCAATAAATTTGTTAAAGAAGTTAAATATCCGTTACCTCGGATCGAGCAAATTTTTAGCTCACTGAACGGAGGCGAGGAATTTAGCAAAATTGATTTAAGTGAGGCGTATAATCAAATACTTGTAGACGAAGACACTTCAATGTTGTTAGCATGGAGCACACATAAAGGGGTGTACAATGTTAATAGATTACCTTATGGCATTGCACCGGCTAGTGCAATACTTCAACGTTTATTGGAAAAACTGTTCCAAGGTTTAGAAGGTGTAACCAACTTTTTAGACGATATAGTTATTACAGGGGAAAACAGAAGCGAACACGTAGATAGCTTAGAAAAAGTTTTTGAGAGAATAAAATCGGCAGGTCTCAAAATAAAATTGTCTAAATGCGCTTTTTTGCAAAAAGAGATTAAATACTTGGGGCACAGTATTTCTAAAGAAGGATTAAGAAAAGATTAATCCAAGGTAAAGGCTATTTTAAATGCACCTAATCCAGTAAGTGTAACCCAAATTAAAGCTTTTGCAGAAATGGTCAATTACTATTCTAAATTTGTGCCAAAATTGTCAATTCTAATGAGACCAATGTACAATTTGTTGACAAAAGATAGTAAATTCAATTGGAATGCTAACTGTCAGACAGCTTTTGATAAAATAAAAAAAAATTGTAGCGTCAGATGAAATTCTAGTTCATTTCAATCCAAAACTTCCGATTATATTATCCACAGATGCATCCGGTGATAGCATTGCTGCGGCCTTGTGTCATAAAATGTCAGACGGTGCTGAGAAACCAATCAGTTTTGTGTCGCGGACGTACCTGCGCATTCATGTAACGCCCCGTATGGTTAGAACCCTGTACTATATATGCGCGGTAAATACAAATATTATCAGTACATAACAATTCCCTTTTCTTAGTTAAACGCTTATCTAATCAAACTTAACTATTATTACAGGGGAAAACAGAAGCGAACACGTAGATAGATTAGAAATAGCTTGACGTATTTTCAAAAAATCTGGTGTGATACACTCACACAACTTCCTTTTACAGTGATCTTATAATTAGTCAAAAATTTCATTTTTAATTTTTAACCATTTGTTAAAAATTTTCAAAAATTACAAATTCTACAAAAACGGTACAAAATCGAGTGTTAGTTGAAAAGACAAATTTTCTCTAGAATTTTAAGGTGAATTCAAAAATGTAATAATATACCGGGTGTTTTATTTAAAATAGGAGTTAATAAAAAAAATAGAAAAAAAAACAAAAGAAACCCACTTTAGAAGTATTCAACTGGAAAATCACCTATCTCACATCAATACACATTAAAAATGTAAGAAAAATGTAAAGTTTAAAAAAAATCGTTAGAGCCGTTTTTGAAAAAATCGAAAAAAACTGAAAAATCACAAGAGTAAACACCTACTTCCGGTTATGCGTTTTTCTTCAAAAGCTTGCTGTCTCATCTACATAGTACACAAAACTTATATATGAAGTTTCAACGCCATACCTCTTTTCGTTTTTGAGATATTCTGTTCACAGACAGACAGACAGACACACAGACAGACAGACAGACACACAGACACACAGACCAATGAAAAAAAATATGTTTTTTGGGATCAGGGGACTCTAAAACGTGAAGATCCGTTGAAAACTCAATTTCGAATTTTTGGGGTGAATCCAATACTTCCTTTATAGTAAAAGGAAGTAAAAATGGACCTGAAATTATCCACCCCAATTTGGTTTTACTAAGAATGTTTTTTTTTACCTAATCCTTTTGGTTGACCGCATAATAATGACCAGAACAAATCAGCGCAAATCAGTAGATTTATTGGACTGGACTCGTGAAAATTCGGATCCGCTAAACGCATGAACTCGGGAATTGCAAGTTTCCAAATATCAAATGTGCAATTTGGCAACGCTTCCGTTATTTGCTTTATAACAAAACAATGAAGTTTTGTAGAAAAGTCGCTCGTACGACTACGCACGAAAATATCGCATTTAAATCGAATATTTGTAGTTACATTGCTTAAAGCTGCAACGTGTACATTTGCCCGCTGCGTGGGCAATTTTAATTACTCGCATAAGTTTTCTGTTATAAAGCTAGACTGCTATCCGCAGTCTAACAACGTGTGAGGGTTTTCGTCCTCATCTAAAATTTGAACTACCGCTGTAGATAACATTGTATGTATGTATGTCCTGTCCGATTCTAACGGACCATAGGGCGTCTTGGTAGAGACGTTTCTAGTAGCGGTTTGTAGCAATAGTGATTAGGTAGCTAACCTAATGCACCCCCACTTTCAACATTCTTATAGTTTTTGCTTAGTTTATTTGAGATATTATTTCACTATACTTGTCACTAATGTCCTCCACTTTTTTCTGTCCTTCGCACTTGTTCTAATTTCATGGCAAGTCATGTTTCTTTTTTAATACTCCTTTTCCATGTCTCTGCTGGGCGACCCCTTGACGTCTTACCTGGTGGTTTGTAATCTAACACTTGCTTGGTTAGACTTTTATTCGGTTTTCTTAAAGCATGCCCAATCCATGCCCACTTGCGCTTTTTAATTGTTGAGATAACTGGTTTCTGATTAGTTCTTTTCCATAGTTTGTCGTTACTAATTCTTTCTGGCCAATGTATTCTTAATATTTTTCGTAAAGAGTTATTTATGAATACCTACTTGAATATTCTGAATACCTTTTCTATTTTCATTCCATGATTCACTTGCATACAGCAGAATGCTTTTTATTGTCCTAACAAAGACTCGTATTTTTGTATTTATACTTAAATCACTAGAGGACCATATTTTCTTCATAACCATGAACGCTTGCTGAGCTTTTCCAATTCGAGTTTTAATATCTTGATTACAACCTCCAGCTTCTTTTAGTGTGCTACCTAAATAACAAAATTCTTTAACTATTTCCACTTGTTTATTTTCTAATATGATTTACTTTTTCGTAGATAACCATACTTGTTTATTATTACGCGCATCTATGGAAGTCAACGCTACTTACTTTACTACCTGCCCCGTTTTTTCTTCGTGTAGTAACGTAACGTCCGAAAAGACACAATCCGAACATTTTTGGCAACGTCCAAATTTGCATTCTCGTGCAACGTGACCCCGTTGTTAACAATTAACGCACAATTTTAACCTTCTCGTTTCGTTGTAACGTTCGCTTGCGTTTAAAGCAAGAAACTTTTCACACTTTCTTAAATAATGTTCCCCATTGCCTAGTTCACACGAATACTTTGCAACAAACAAACCTCGCGTTTGTTCATTACCTTTATTATTAGTTCACTTCGCATTTAAATTTCCCGCATTAGCCCTTGATGGCCGATTAAATTGAATAGTTTCTAGTAAATCCGCGCGTCTATTAAGGAACTGTTTAAATTCGTCAAAGGTTGGCACGGTTTTTTAGATTCGATTTGAATTGTTCCCATTCAAAATTAGAATTTTCATCGAGCTTCATTTACAGAAAAAGAAGTAAAGCCGAATATAGTACTAATACAAAGCCATTTGTTGTATTGCGCTTGACCTGAGTGTGTTTAGGATAGAATTTCAATATACAGTCCATTTGTACATTTGTGTTCATTGTTGTCCACTGTTGTATGTTTATAATTAGTTTTAAGTGCGCCAATGTGTTGTGTGGATACTGCGTCAAAATGCGTATGCGGCTATCGCGTAAAAGTGCCGTAAGATATTTCGTTTACTAGCACCAGGGAATGTTGTGTGACCCAGTTTTCAACACAGCGGCAATCAAAAGTGGAGTTTTTACGGTTTCTGGGGAATTCTGTAAGCAGTCAAGTGTTGAAATACGACCGATTAGCCGCACACAGAGAGAGAGAGTCGAAGTCCTGCAGACAGTGCAGTTTAGCGATTTGAAGCCAGGAAGGCAATAAATGAAGCGGTCGCGTCATAAAGTGACGCAATAATGGAAGCATCGCCGAGTTGAGCTGCGGGAGCCCGATCTGGTGGTGTTTCGAACTAGGCAATATTTAGTTATCGCTGCAGGTGGCTGTTTTAATATATATTTGGTTATTCGAGCGAACCTGTGAATAAGCCGAGTGAGTCAAAGTGCGCCAAAAGGGTGTACATAAGCTCCCTTGTGTGGTGTTCTTTGCGCCTGAGCATATGCGCAGTAGGCTGCCAGCACAACGGTGTTGTATGAACCAACTGTCTGTGAGTGATTTAATGTTATGGTTTTGTGTGCACTGCGTTTGGGCATCTGCAATAGAAACAGCAGTTGTCTGTATGAGCAAAGAACATATAACATGAAGAACTTCAGCCCCGAGGTTTATCTGCGTATACCGCGAAGTTACTCGTCCACCAGGATCGCAGTTTTAGGCCCTCTGTGAGCTGAGTAACCAGTTAAAATCTTCTCAAGGTATTCCAGAAACAAACTATTCTAAAGATTGCTTGGACTAAATCGATTAGCGGTGTTGCCAGATTTAAAACGGTGTTATATAATTACGTTTTCCTCCGTTAACATTGTAGCTCAAACTTGCTACTTTTATTGAAATGACAGAAATTCGTCAGATAGATTAGAATTACAATAATTCAGAAATATATGCTCTTTGGTATAACATACGGCGCTGTTTGTTCTGCTTGCGCTCGCATCTTTAGCAATTCTCGGACTTCGGCCGTTGGCCCGCAGGATATTTAAAATTGTTTGAAGTGGACGTTGTTCATTCTATCGAATTTGTCAAAGGGAAAGCTCGTACGACGCCCAATTTCAGTTTTCGAGATGGCACGGCTTAGGTATGTGCATGCGCACCTCGAATGATTTTTAAAAAACTTGCCCCGAACCGGCTTCGAACTCGCTACCTAGCCACCTAACGGTCGTAGAAGTATTTCTTTCTCTGTAGCTCGCGCATGCAAATTTCGTTTTTCTTTTTGCTGCCCCGGACCCGGGACCGTCTCTCTCTTCTCTGTCTCTCTCTCTCTCTGTCTGTCTGTCTTTCTCTCTCTCTCTCTCTGTCTCTCTCTTTCTCTCTCTCTCTCTCTCTCTCTCTCTGCAGCCGAGTTCTCGGAATTCGCCTACGAGTTTTGTGTTTCATCTTGTACATAACATCCGGCCGTTTGGATTTCATGCAGTTTTCCGACCTTGGGCGCGCTGGATATTTTTAGATTTGGTTTTAAACTCGTGGGCGCGAGCAGCTACTACTTCTTAGTTTGTTGGTCGCCAACGCGACTTATTGTCACGCGTACGGCTATTTATTGTTCTCTGCGGAAATTTAATTAATTCTTTTTAAACTAGAATCCCTGACTATAAACCTTTTTCTATTTTCTCTCTTTTGTTCGTACACATAATTCATTTTTAAAATCTTTTCTTACGTTTTCCTGTAAAAAACTTATTTTTTCATGTTGTTCTTTTGCTTTTTAAATCTTTTTTGACATTTTCTTGTTAAAGAACCACTTTTTCCATGTGTATATTTTGTTTTTAAATCTCTTCTTACGTTTCCCTGTAAAAGACCTCCTTTTTCATATGGATTCTGTGTTTAAAAGACCCTTTAAAAGTGGAAAGTGATATTCTTTTACATGAAAGGGATTATGCTAAAAGTGAATTTATCAAACAGTTAAAAGTGCCCACTGAAACTACAGTGAAAGTGGCAAATATATTGTTGCAAACACATTTAAAATATTTTGAAGAACATAAATGCAGTATGAAATTTAAGCAAAATCTAGTGGAACAAAGTGTAACTAACGTAAAAATGCTTATTCCTTATTGGTTAACTGAAAGTGATTGTTACGAACACAAAATGTATTTTATCAAACATCTAATTATGGTTAAAATGCAAAAAACGCTCAAGTGGCTATCACAAGAGTTAAGAACAACAGGGCAGTGTGAAAGTGCAAATAAAAAAGTAAAAAATGTGAGCATTATATAGATTTGATGATTTTCTAAGTAAAATATTAGATTACTTTGAGATTTTTCGGCTATTCTAATTATAAAAAATAGACTCCAAATAGTCCTAGATTAAGAAGTGAGCCAGGCGAACTTTATGGACCAAAAGGCACGTAATATAATTTAGAAGATTTTGTAGGGTTAACAAGGTTCACCCAAGTCATCAGGCATTTATTCTCTGGTAATGGATGGCTATCCGAATCAGGATAGGGGTATGTGGTGGGACCACCCCCCCCTTTTTTTATTATTACGAATATATTTGTATTATCGATTAAATACACTGTCACATTTTAATGCAGTATTTTTCAATTTGGCTATTTCTCGAAACTTTTATTTTTTTAACATCAAATTTAGCACACGTTGCAAACACGAAAATGTGTTTTTGAAAAAAATTATCAGTGAATTTATTTGAAAATTTATAAGTAAATTTTCATTAAATTTAGCGTCGTGTCATACATGATTTAGATATAGAACCTCATCTTCTCTTAATATTATTTCTTGATATTTTTTACTAGAGACGCTTTCCATAAATTTGGATTTAGCGCGCTATATTAAGGGTATCAGTAAATCGGATGCATGGAATGTAAGTTTAGTAACATGCACCAATTTTTATCAGAAATATTTTCTGAGAAATGCATAAAAAAAGATTCGCATTCTCGCAAAATGTTAGCAGACTTTTAGTTCCGGGGTGCCAAAATTCGATCACCCTGTACAAGTGTTGGATCTTATCCAGTGCAGTGTTTTTTAAACACATTTTTTTTACACCGTTTGCCAAAAGAAATTAAGAAACGATCATCTGATGCAGTGTTGTTGGTTTTTACTTTTAGAGGGCCATGCTGGATACCATATTGAATAATTCAATTTCTTAATGATTAGCGCATGGCATCAAACGATTTCCTGCAATATATTTCCCATTAAACAAAAATCAAACGTAAATAGCTTTCTAAACTATTATGAACATCTAATCACGCTGCTCCAAACACTAACGTGGCATGCCCATTTACGCCCAATAAAACCACATATCTCAATCTCCAGAAAATCAATAACTAAGAAAGCCATTACTCCATTCAGGCTCTGATCCGCTATTATTAAAGGCCCGCTATATCACTTTCACAGAAACGCTTCGTCTACTTACGTCCCGGCCAGATGCAGTCTTCTTACATTTCTTCATATATATAATACACATATATTGCTGGTAGGGCCTGGAAACTTCAGAAAACATTACGGCGCCAACATAGTCTCACTTAGAGTATAACGCGTCTCGTGCGCATTCGTGGGAATTCGAACTCCGCCTTTAGAAGCGAATTTTAAACTTGACCACTTCCCCATTGGGCGGACGACGCCGTCGCGCTTGCGCACAGCTCACTGTATACATTGAAGAGTTGGTTGTGTGTCTCACTTCATCGGTGAGTTGCCCACTCATAGCCGCTAGCAATATAGTAAGTATTAGATATATGCATTTCTTACAGTCTCATTTTAGACCAGTTTTAAGAACACAAGAGTGTAAACTGGTCTAACTCAATTTAGACTAGTTTTAAGTTAGACCAGTTTTAAGAACACAAAAGTGTAAACTGGTCTAACTCAGTTTAGACCAGTTTTCAGTTAGACCAGTTGCAATAGACCCGACTAAAAGAATATACCAGTGGGTTCTTCCAAGAGGAATGAAAGAAGAAGACTGTTGAGACAGAAATTAATGGCATATGGGATGTAAGAGGCGGACTTTATACAGGGAGTTTATTATAACGCGCAATATGTGTAAATGCGTTTATTTTAAAATGCAATATGGAAACGTTACTGAGTATGTAAAACATAATATATTGTACGGGGGAAGGAATTCTGTTAATCAAATAGTATAAAGACTTCAGTTTACAGCAAGTATGTGGGTTACTACATGCCCTGTTGTTCTTTCTGTTGCTTCTTTTTCAATAAAATTACGGTTCATATATTGCTTTTTAAAATAAATGCATTTACACATGGCGTGGCGTACCCTTAGAGACCAATAGTAACAGTCAAGTCATTATGGAAACGGGAATGCCACATTGCACGGTATAATAAATTCACTGTATAATAGTTTTCATCCTTTTTGTTTCATTTTGTTTTTATATTTTTTGCCTTCTTATTATTGACTAGTGAATCACCTGAGCTGCTCTGCGCTTCGCTAATTACATGATTTAATTGAAACTTTACTTTTTCGTACCTTTTTTGAAAATGAAAACCGGCCTACGATGTAAGTCTAAAAATTAGCAAAATTTTAAGCTATCATACAATTTAATCTGTCCAGTATCTTCGGAGGAGATAGCGAACAAAGATACATACATACTAGTGATGTCAACTTTAGTTACTTTTCGGTACTTGTAACTATTCGTTACTTTTCGTTGTAGTATCCGTTACTTTGCATTTGTTACCGAGTACTCGTTCACTCTAAAGCCTACGTGCGTCGCAACTAATTCGGATCGAGTACCCGAAAGTTCAGTGAGAGTATCTGTTGGTTTCAGATTGAGTGGCGAGTACTCACCGCACATGGAGCTGCGAACGCTGATATAAATGAACAAAACTGAGTGCTTACTGCTTCATTTCTCAGAATTGTGCATTGCGCACGGGGATTATACACACGATAATATCGGGAGTTAAATTTGTACGTAAAAGAGGTTTTAAAACAACCTGGTTAAGAGGCTTGCTTTTATTTTGTTTTCAAAGTAACTTTATGGTAAAACAGGTGATAGCAACCTACTTGATCATATTTTTTTACTTCTGTTAAAATAGTCCTTACTGGACGTGGTCAATGCTACGCTAAGGTTTGCACTTGTGTGAAGTATGTTGTATGTTCACGTTCTTTGTTTCCGAGAATTATTAATGTCAGAAAACATCCGCGAAGCCTCGCCTATTTGATAAAGCCTATTAGCATTTCTTCGGGAAATTACCTATTTTATTTTAGGGCATTAAAAAAATCCTAGCTAAAAACGCCAATCGCTGTTCGAATGTGCCTAATAAGTATTTTCATAAAACACCAATTTTTTCAGACAGCATTGTAATTTTAAACACAATCTCAAACTTAATCTTCGGACGGCAAAATGGCGATAAAATAAAAAGCATCGTCAAACCTGATACTCTTGGTTAAACTAAAGTAACTGTTTTAAAAATGTAACAAATACTTTTGAAAGTTGATATCCGTTACTTTGGATCTTGTCGAGTAACGAGTACTCATGTAACGAATAGTTACTTTTTTGACATCAGTAATACATACATACAAAGAAAGAGACTACCAATTTTATTGTATAGATACTGTTTTCTTGTTTCTTCATTTTCTAATGTCCTTGTGTTTATATTGTAGTTCTTCATTTGTTGTAGGTACATAGTTTGAGCTGTACTAGAAATAAGCTTGAAAATGTGTTCTGAGTGTAGTGCATAGAAGTTTATTAAATGACGGATGAAGTGAATTAGGTAGCTACATTTTATAAATTTATCAAATGAATGTACAACAATTTTTATTCATATTACACTACTTTAAGTTTGCAAATTAAAACAATTCTTAAAACTATAACTTAAGGCTGGAAGGTGATACTGTAAATGAAATAGACAGAAGTACAAGAACTGATTTATGATAATGTACAATATATCTACATTGTATAAAAAAATGTATCTAACCTAACATTAAAATATTATACAGAGACAATGTAGGTAAACTACCCTCGTATATTCTTATCAATTGCAACATTTATTACGTCATTTCCTAAGAAATAGTCTGTGGCAACGATATTAACATTCGAAGCCCATTCATCTCGAAACCATTTTGTCACCTGTCGGTTGACATTGTCTGCTAGCTTCCTCAGGTTGTTGGTGCGAAATATGACGTCCAGCGTCTGAGGCGTCAACTCCGCCATGAGGGCCCACATGGGGTTAAGAATAGTTTTGTGGTCCCTGATGGCAGAGTCTAGGAAGCCTTTTAAGTCTCCTACGTTGCGCTTGTTGCCCCAGAACTGCTGAATTGGGTTCCACAGCCACTCGTAATCTATAATTATTACAAAGAAATGATGCCATCATTTCCATTAACTTCAGAGATCAAAATAACTTACCACGAGCTATTTCTTTACTACCATAGCAAATAATAATACTCTTATTGCGGGCCCAAATGTCGTTGAAGGTGGGCCCTCTCCCTGACTGAATCCCAGTGGAGTGCAGAGCCAAGTGTCCCAACTCTTCACTTATGACCCCTATTAACCTCTCGTGCAGAGCTGCAGTAAATTTCGAAGGGTAAGGGAAGCGGTGGAAGTCCAAAATTATAACTTCTTTTGGAGCCAGTTCAGCAAACTTTTTAATTTCCCTTAAAACTGGCACCAGCTTGGAGATGCGTACCACGTCGTGGTTTATGAAGAAGCTGAAATCCTTTCGCAATCAGGTTTTAGGAATTTTGCAGCAAGCTGGAGTGCTCACCCCTCGTTTTCGTAGTAGCCGACCCGTATGTCCAGGTACCGAATGCCGAAGACCAGCTGTGTCCAGACGTTCCTGTCCTGGTTCATGACGTAGTTCTGGAGGAAAGCCACAGTTTTCGAGCTGCCAGAATTGTGAGTCCCTGGAATGAGTACGGAACCTATCCTTTGTGGTCCCAGGTGGTCACTGGAGAAAAAAATCGAATTAATTGGTTTGGAAGAAGCTAATAGAAGCTGTTTAGAAACATTTAGGTTTTTAATCAATTAATTTTGTTGATGCAATTCTTACGTCTATTTAGTTGCTAATGTAAAAGCAAAAATTGCTTCTAGACAAGCCATGGCATCACTACGATAGTCTTGTTTATTTTGATAACGGAAAGGATTATCAAAAAAGTGTTCAAAGAAATTTTGCTCAAAATATTTTAATATCATATTTTTTCGCTATTTTGTTTTTAAGAACTGCAGAATAATTTGTATTTAAAAAAATTGTATTACACATATTTTTTCATAGGTACAGCTTGACATGACTTTTTCCCATAGCGCATAGACGTGTTAGGACATTTTTAGATTGTATGAACGTACGGCTAATCAGCGTTATTTCCTAAATTACGACCCCACTTGTATATGGGGTTTTCGAATTATTCCGCCTGAATTTGAGCATACCGAGGTTTGTACAGGCGTTTAGTGTCTTCTAGAGCACACAGATGTGTTATTCGCTTGCCGCCAACGGTTCTAAAACGTCCCCTTGCTGTGTATCTCGGTTCCAATTTGTTAGCACGCTAGAATATAATTATCGATCCCTCTGCGAGGCGCATTCCTGCACGTTCCGTGGCGTGAATTTAGGAGACAGCCGCATGTGCTTGAGAGAGTGAGCTTCAGTTTTTGCTCCCACCACTTTATCGAGCGCGAGCATTTTTCTAGGAGAATCGATCCGGCGTCTGAAGCAACAGTTGGTTTTTGAATTGGTACCTACTCCCGCGACGCTCTCCCTTCGATTTTGACGTTTAATTATTGCATGTTTACCGGCTAACATTTTGTGCCCTTGAGTATGTGTGTGTACCACTGTTTAGTTACGATTTGGACTCCCGTGGCTTCAAAGCAGTTTTGTGTCTCGCCTTGTTTTTGAACTCATTGTACCGCACGTTGTGGTGCTCAAACGGGGTGCGGTTGTCGTTATTGTAAGCCTTTTCGTTTACCGTTGGGGCGGCATCCCCTATATTACGCCGTTTGGACGGATTCTTTTAGCATTGTCATGTGTTTGCGAAGTCATCGCTTGTCGTTCTGCCATTTCGTGCGAATTTCGCATCTCGCTCGTATGAGAGAATTAGTCCCCTGGTTCCGCCGCATCTTTACGTGGAGTTGGTACAGTCATCCCCCTATTTGGAGTCTTCTGCAGTATCTGGCAACAGCAGCTGATTGCAGTAGTATGGGACATCAATTTGCCGTACAGCGAAGATCTTTAAAGGGACCGTACGTTGTATTCGATTTTTACAGTGCGAATTTTAACGTATGCAGTGTGTTTCGCCGAAGAATCGGACAGTTGACATAACGTCGCGGGTGTTTAACTTTTATTGTGTGCTTTGTTGCATTTGTCAAACCATTGTAGTTGCTTACCTGTCATTACATTTCATTTACCGTCAGTTTACATGGTTGCTGTTTAGCTTTATGCAGTAGCCCTGTCATGTGTCACAACCGCTACTTAATATAGTTGAATTTCGCCTTTTATTACCGCTATTTGATTATAGTTTGATGTTCATATCGTTTTTCAGTAACTTCAAGAGTTAATGTCAAGTTTACCGAATAATATCAACAGATTAAGACGTTACGCAATTTACTTAACTGCCGTATACTAAACCATTTCATCTTTTTATGTGCATTTTTATTTATATTCAAATAGTTTTGCCAATATATTTCATGTTTATTTAACTGTGGTTTTCTTTGTTATTCTGTATGCGTTATGCGTATTGTATTCTACAGTGTAAGAGGAGTTTGACCAACTGATCAAATGGATTTTCGAAAAGTAGGTCCGATGGTGCTGAACCGGATCGCTGACCAGAATACTGCCAAGCTTAAAGTCAAAAGGTGAACTCGTTATGCTTAGACGTTTTCTCAGCGGGTTCACTTATGCATTTTTCTAGTGTAGGAAATGTGGTGGCGCCTTATCATTTTAAATATGTTTACCGTTTATTAAGCCGCTGCTCTGTGTAATCTCGTGTGGAACCACCCTCGCTCCACTAAAGTTTATTCCAAAACTCTTTTGTAATGGGCATGGGCAGCGGTCCTATAAGTTACATTCAGGATTTTGTGAGTTATTGTACGCGCTAGTCGTCTAGCTTTATTTTGACTTTTCGTAAATACCGTGTTGTACCGTTACAAAAGTGACGCGTTGTCGTAATTGTCGATTTAGCCCGTTACAGCCGTTCATAACATAATGTTATAATTTAATTTTTTAAGTACAGCTATTAGGAAACAATGAATTGGCTAAAGTAAAGGTTATTGCAATGTTTTTGAGGGGAACTCTGTATATCTTTTTTTCTTTGCAGATTTAAGCAGTTGTTTATATCGTTAGTATTGAAAGGCAAGGTGGTCCGCTTTAGCACAAAGGTCTTGGTTCTAAATTACTTTTCTCCATTTCATCCATACTTAAAATATTTTTAGAATGTTGAGAGTTTTGCGTGTGGTGGGTGGCCTATGCTTTAACTTTACAAATTTTTAAACATTCTTGCGCATGTGGGTTGCTTATGTAGTTTTGGTAATTTTTGATTTTACGATTGGTATTCTTCTTTTTTTTAAATTTCCAGTATTTTATTTCAGGGAAGAGCTGTTTTCTGTTTCTATTTTGAAAATTTTTCGTCTTCAGTTTGATTCTGATGACGCATTTTTGAAGTTGGCTTGGTGCATGTTTAGAAAGCGGATTTATCTTAAAATATCGTCAGAAACCAGGTGTAGATTTGGTGTAATGATTCTTATTATCTTATATATCTTATTGATTCGAGATTTGACATTTGACCATATGTTTGAAGCAACTTACCTTTTGTCCCCATGAAATTTCACATAGGGGACCGTTTCTCTTTCTTGTGCTTCATGTGGTTTGGTGTTCTACTGGATTTATTTCAGGTCCGCACGTAGTCTTCGATCACCTTTAAGTAATGTCCAATGCAGATTGAGGTATCTTTCATCTGTTCGTCGGCGCATCGCACGCTGTGGAAAAATTCCGCCATTTTGTTGTATAGAATCTATTCTTTGACTAGTACATATGTGAGAGCGTTCTCCAACGTTTTCACACCCGTAGTCAACAAGTGTATGCAGGTCACAGATATTTTAACGTGCTTCGTGCGTACTTGCAGCAGAAGCTAACCGTTCTTGGGTGTTTCGCTTCAACAGATCTCGCGTAACTAGTTGAATTTCTCTTTTAATGGAGGTTATTTACCGTTATACCAACTTATGGTTATACTGTAATCTATCGTAATTATTAACTAGTAAACAAATTTCACTGGGCTTTTTGTAGTTTCTAGATTTATTCTATATTTACTATTTGTCAAAATAGTAAGGGGGGTCCGGTCCTGGAATATAGGCGAGTGATACAGGTGAAACCGCTCTCCGCGAATAAATTACAAATTTACGTGATTTAGTGCAAATATTTCCATAAAAGTGTGTAACAACAGTAAATCAGGGACGGAGCTAACAAAGCAAGCAGGAAATAAGGTAGGAATAGTGAACAAATAGGCAGAAACAACCCAAACAATTCAGTAATATTTTGACGGCGGCGGATCCGATAAGGGCGGGGTCATCGACGGGTTGACCGGGACCTGCGCTCTTTACGCGGCTCCGCAGCTGTCGGTGACGTCACGTAGTAAACAACGCACAGGGGCGTACTCGGAATTTTTGAAGCAACGGAAGAGTGAGCGCCTGTCATGGGGGAAGAAGAGGAAGACAAGGAAATCACACTAGCAGACATCATGAAGCAATTGATTAACATGGAAAGAAAAATCGACGAATCAAACAAGATCGTTAAACAACAAGCAGCCAAAATAAAAAACCTGGAAGAAAATATAATCAACCAAGCAGCGAGAATTGAACTATTGGAAAACGAAACAAGAAAAAGGAACTTAATAATCTTCGGCATCCCAGAAGAATATGGAGAAGACACTAAAACACTAAAAGAAAAATTTCTAAGAGAAGTAGCAAGAAAAATAGGAGTATTAATCGCAGACGGGGAAATAGACTTCATAAACAGACTAGGAAGGTATAACGGAAGGGAAAGCAGACCAATCAAGGTTGGACTCACAACAAAATTGAAAAAACTGGAAATTCTACGCAGCTTAAAGGAACTAAAGGGAACAAAAATAGGAGTAAGCGAAGACCTGGATAAAAAGACTAGGGAAACGAAGAAACAATTATTACCACATATGAGAGAAGCCAGGAACAAGGGAATGAATGCGACAATCATAAGAGACAAGTTAATAATAAATGGAGAAGAATGGAGGATCGAGGACCTAGAGAAACACAATAAAGTAACAAAGGAAACGGAAAAAACTACGGAACTAGAAAACAACAACGAAGAAAGGATGAAAAGAGGCAGGTCCACTGATGGAGAAGAAGGAAAATCCCCTCAAGGAACAATCCCAAAAAAGAAAAACTGGGAACAAACGATACTTACACCCTTCAGAAAAGCAAAGCCAGGGAAGGAGGAGGAAGATTTGAATAAAACCCTCGGGAACTTCATGCAGACAACACACCACCATCACACCCCAAAAAAGTAGATGTAAACCAAAACCGGACGGAACCAACAACGAATGGCAATGGAAATGGACAAGAGAGAATACATTTTAGGCAAAATCAGGAAAACGGAGATAAAGGGAGAACAGTACAGGAAATAGACAGAAACATAGGAATAGGGATTTGGAACATAAACACTTTGACAGGCAAAGATATGGAGTTAGTGGAAGAGATGGATAACAATAAAATTCAGATACTCGGCATAAGCGAAACGAAGAAAAAAGGAGAGGGGACCCTTAGGATCACAAATAAACATATAATGTACTACTCAGGAGTAAAGGCTGAAAGTAGGGCAAATGAAGGAGTAGGAATAATAATGACAAATGACATTCACAAACAAGTATTAAAATATAGAGCAGTCAATTCTAGAATTATGACGATAACAATGAAATTAGGACAAGTAATCAATATAATACAAATCTACGGACCAGTAGAGGGTACACCAGAGGAAGAAGTAGCAGATTTCTATAGAACACTTCAGGAGGTACTAGACGAAGTGAGAGAGGAAACAGAAACATCCATCATAATGGGAGATTGGAACGCAAGAGTAGGAAGAGACCAAAACAGAGGAATGGGCTGTATGGGAAATCAAGGTGAACAAGTGTTAAATAGGAATGGTATAAAAATGATCGAATTCTGCCAAAATAATGACCTAATAATAGGCAACACGATGTGGAAACAAAAAGAAGAGGATAAATACACTTTCGTTGCAGAAGAACGGAAGGCAAAAAGTTTAATAGACTACATAGTACACACAAGAAGCCTCAACGAGGTAATTCAAAACATAGAAACAAGAATGGAGGCAGAAATAGGCTCAAATCACAGACTGGTCGTGGCTCAACTCCGAGCTAGAATAAACAAAACAGAAGAAATAAGCTATAGCAGGATAGCAACATACAAACTAAAAATACCAGAAAACCAGTTGAAGTACCAGAAGAGGACTAACACCCTATTTAGCAGCAGAAAAGACGAAGGGCAGGAAGAGGACCTAGAGACTAAATGGGCAATATTCAGGGAAACTACCTTAAAAGCAGCAGAAGAAATATGCGGCAGAAGAAAACACAGCAAACATTTAAAGAGAACAAAATGGTGGAATGGAGCAATAAAAGGACTAGTAAAGGATAAGAAACAATCATGGAAGAAATACATGAAATCAAAAACAACTGAAGATAGAGAAAATTATAATGAGAAGAGAAACAAAGTAAAGAGAGCAATCAAAGAAGCGAAAAAGAAAAGCTGGAGAGAATTCGGGGAAGAAATTAATGACAATTACAAAGTAGATACAAAGAAATTCTGGACAACCGTAAAAAGACTAAGAGGTTCAAATTGCAAAGAAATAAAAGCCATAAGGAATAAACACAACGAACTCAAAGTGGAAACAAAGGAAATTATGGAAACCTGGAAAGAGTTTTACGTGGAAAAATTTGGGAGCGCAATAAGGGATGAATGGGAGGAAAATGTAGACGCAATAGAAATACAAGAAATAACAAAAGAAGAACTACAGGAAGCAATCCAACATTTAAAATCTGGGAAAGCAAGTGGAGAGGATGAGATAGCCCCAGAAATGATAAAATGGCTGGGAGACGAAGGAAAGGAATGGTTATGGGAATTATTGAACGAAGTGTGGAAACAGGAAAGAATCCCTAGAGATTGGGAAACCAATCTAATCTTGCCGATACATAAAAAAGGAGAAACAGCGAAATGCGAGAATTACAGAGCCATCTGCCTAGCCCAAACTACTCACAAACTATTTACAAGAATCCTGGAGAAAAGATTAAGAGCTTACGTAGAACCTAAGCTAGAAGAGGAGCAAACAGCTTTTAGACCGGGAAGACAAACAAACGAAAATATATACATCCTAAGAACCTTGATACAAAACACAATAGAAGTAGGGAAAGAACTGTACATAACCTTTATTGATCTAAGAGCGGCATTTGATACGGTAAACAGACAAGCCCTGTGGAGTGCTCTAGCCGAGTTAGAAGTGCCAAGACAACTTATTCGCATAATTAGAAATACGATCAGCACAGTGAAAGGCAAAGTGCAAATAGCAGGTCATCGGTCAGAAGAGTTCGAAATAAAAAGAGGAATTAAACAAGGGGACAGTCTAAGCCCACTGTTATTTGTGATTATAATGGACAAAATATTAAAACAAATCAAGACTAAAGCAGAACTAAATACCGTGATAGGATTCAATAACCTAAATCCCATATCAATAAGCAGTCTGATGTACGCGGACGACGTGGTATTAATTGCTGACTCCAGAAGAAAAATGCAGGACCTATTAGACAACTGGATTAGAGAAATTGAAAATATGAAGATGGAAATTAACTCAAACAAGACAAAAGTGATGATTATAAACGAAAAGGGAGAAAACATTAACAGGGAGATCATATGCAAGAACGCAGCACTAGAAAGGGTAACAACTTTTGAATACCTAGGGACAATCCTAACAAATGATGGAAAAATCGACGCAGAATTAGCTAACAGAGCAAACAAATCTACGAGACTATATTACACGCTGAATAATACAATGTTAGGCCACAAGCAAATAGAAACAGAAGTGAAACTAAAAATCCACAACACAATAACTGTACCCATAATTACATATGCTGCAGAGAACTGGACCTGGCAGAAAAAACACGAAAGTAAGATAAATGCGATGGAAATGAAACACCTGAGGAAGATCATAGGGATAACGAAATGGGACCACGCCAGAAATGAGTTCATTAGGGAAGCTTTACAACAACCACCAATACTAGAAAAAATTAATGAAAAACAGCTGAATTGGTACGGGCATATCACAAGAATGAACAGAGAGAGACTAACAAAAAAGATAATGGAAATAGGAAAACCGATCAGAGGCAGAAGAGGGAGACCACGTAGAAGATGGATGGATCAGATAGAGGAAATAGGGAGATCAAAGGGAAAAACCAAAGCAGAGATGAAAATTTTAGCAAGAGATAGGAAAGCATGGATGAAATGGGTAAAAGAGGACCGGGACTCCCAATCC
This sequence comes from Agriotes lineatus, assembly GCA_940337035.1. NCBI lineage: Eukaryota > Metazoa > Arthropoda > Insecta > Coleoptera > Elateridae > Agriotes > Agriotes lineatus. The sequence continues at coordinate 262,341,218 of OW679194.1, read as the reverse complement.
GACGCCTGAGAGGGCAGAAGGAGCCGTGAAAGAAGAAGAAGAAGTCAAAATAGTAAACGGTTCATTGCCTCGCGTAATATTCGGCGATTGGAGCAAAGCGGCGCCGGCGTGTCGCCAGGATGGCGTTTATTTTTGGGTGCGATAAGCTGTACCTTTTTTATGATTGCGTTTGTTTGATAAGGCGTCGTCGCGTAATGGGAATCCGCGGTCCATCGTGACTTATTTAATATCTTTGGATTGGAATGCATGCTTACTTCAACTAGGGCTCAAAGCTTCGTTTGTTGGACATTTTGTATTTGTTTATATGATATTAATACTAAACGTTTAATCTAATCTCGGCGTAACTGAAATATCATATACATCGTTTAAGTTCGGCATTATTTAGTTTTTGATTTGTATTTATCTCACCGTGTGTGGCTTTTCGGCTTATATTTCATTGTATCTTGACAGCCCCGTTAGGTTCTGCTGGGTGTGTCACGGTTGATCATAGAACCGGGTGCCCTAAACCTGCATTTACTTGCAACGATGAAATCATTTTTTTGTATTACTTTGTCCGTGGCCTCTCGTCCACTTCTCTTTGTGTACTGGCCGTTCCTTTATTAAACTACGACGTAAATATTGGGCATATCCTTTCCTTTGATGTATTTTGACCCAAAATTGTTACACATGCACAACGATCTCAGTGGTGGCTGTTCTCATTAAATAGCTATTGAATAACAGTTTTCAGTCATATTAGAATATTAACTTTATATACTTGTTTCTTGTAAGAGTTTCGGGTCTCCCATTTTCAATTCCCATTTAACCTTTTGGGTGCACAGTATTTGACTCCTTGTACTATATTTTCTAGGATTGCATATTAGTAATGTGTTCCATCCGAATTTACTTTTAGATAATCTCATTCTAATTATTTACTATTATTAGCTAAGTAAAGTTATTTGTTAGGTTAATTTTAATACATAGCGTTACTTGTCCTGGATCGATCTAGTTGTTGATTATTTTTGGCGATTCCATCCCTGTTAGTTTATTTGCACGTATGCACATTCCTTGGGATTTACAATTTCATTGCGCCCCGCGCAAGAGAGGATACTGCACCTCGAAGTGTTGCATTGAAGTGGTTGCGTGCGCTGTGCAGGAAGTTAAACTAGGTATATCACGTCGAACCCCATTTTCGCCAAACTACGTTTTGGAGTACGGCCAAATACCGGATTTATATAAAGGGTTCCCTGGTAATAATTATCAATTTACGGAGAGCATTGCCGGAACCGTTTCATTTAACTGCCCCTTGTTTCACGTATCATGGATTTCTTCAGCATGTTCTTTTCGCTTGGGCTTGTGACAGTGCTTCCGAGGGTAAATTGCTTCCATCAACACACCAAGTACTACTGACTGCCAAGGTAACTGAAATTACATTCTATGTTGCAACAAATGTTCGCAGAAGTAAAATTATGAGTGTTCCAACCATGCAAATCGCCAAATTATTAGCGTTGCTTCTCTTTTAACTTTAAAATTGTCCAAGTTGCGTCTTCTACGCTTATCTTTAGAAATCATTAGTTTTCCAAAATCAGTGTTCATTAAATTAGTAGCCCTTAAGGTAGTAGCTTGCTTCATAAGTATTTAATATTATAACAACATAGCTTCTATTCCGACGACGTCCACCAAGGGTTGATTTGTTTATTGTGTATGTAACTGTAACCCTTTCTAACATTTGAAATATTTAATATATGTTTTATTCGTCTCGAATATGTTTTATTGTATTTTTCCTAGTTCTGTTAAGCAGTACAGCAGTTGGCAGACAAAGTACCAAGATCATTCAAGGTTAGTCCTCATGATGAGTACTGTTGCATAGGTACATTGACCCAGAGCATCGCTTGATCTTTATCTCGGAATCTAGGAAATCAAACGAAAATTCAAAATACAAAATCCGTGGCCCCAAAGGAACCCAATCCCTAAGATGTTTCTCCCCAACGTAACGGTAAAAAAACACTTTATGTCTTGCCTGACCCCTAGCCGGAGTAATTTGATGCAGAGCTAAATATCTATGCTTTGGCGCACTGGAACCTTCTTAAAATAATTGTACATCAGATTTGGCACCTTCTTGATGGGCTTATTATTCAGATAGAATCAAGTAACGACCTGATGCTCACTTGAGAGCCTGTTTGGGGTTGTGAATACCGTTTAGTCTCTGAGATGTTCCGAGTACACACAGAAAGACTCGAGTATCAAGTAAAATACTTTACATAATATGTAATCGAGTACTGAGTATCATACACAACAATAAGTACTCTAATTACTATACAAGTAGAGAGTACCGAGTACAGAAGAATAGAATAGCTAAGACAATGATAAAAATAAAACAATTTGAATCCTATTAGTCCAGTTACTAAAGACAAAAGAACGTGTTTTAGAACGCCGTCTTGGCAAAATAGCGGGCAAATCGCTTTTTTGGGAATATTTACGTTAGCGCTAGTCAGACAAGCAAAATATCTATTATCATTCTTATCAAGGACGTCATTTACAACAACTTTTGTTTGAAATATTTTTCTCTAAGTCAAATGTATTCTGAGATAGAGCAGCAAAGTGAAGCGCAAGTCGAAACATTTTCTGTTTTCAATAATTTTTCTATCATTATTGATTGAAAATTATGTTTTCATTATAACTAATTATTGTTTTTCAGTCGTTTCCATACTATCACGAGATTTGGGGGCTTAGGTAGTCGTGTAGGGCCCCATTTCTAACGGCTGAATTCTTACAAATCCCCTCTCTTCTATTACTGAACAACTGGCCTTCGTGCGCCTCGACCTTGGTTCGAATAGAATCACTCGCTTTTATCGTGTGATTGTGTAGAAATGACTGAAAAATAATTCTTAATAATGAAAAATTATTTTCAATCAATACTTGTCGAGAAATCTGTTTAAAATAATAAAAAAATCGTCCAGAACTTCACTTTGCATTGGTCTACTTCAGAACCTATTTAATTTAGAGAAAAATGTTTCAAACAAAAGCTGTTAGAAATGATGTCGTTGATAAGAATGATCATAGGTACTTTGGTAGTATGGCTAACGGGAACGTAAATATTCCTAAAGAACCGGTTTTCCCTGCAATATTCCCAAGATGTCGTCGTGAGACAGGCCCCCATCCCCAAATTGGTAAATTTGGAATTAACATTAGGGCACATCCGGGATTTAAAGTTTTTAAAAATTACCTAAAGACTGGACTGTATTTTATTGGCTTTCAAAATAACAAGGTTTTCAAAGTTGCCATCTGTGGGGGCATGGGGACGTGGTCTGTTTACCAGCATCGCAAGTGAAAATAATCGTTTTTGTTCTATTGCGGCCAGTGGTTGAATACCTGTCCATCAATGTCTAAGCTAGCATACAAATGTACTCATTGAGTAGTGCAATGTACTTGAGTACCCGAAAATGTGTTCGAGTATCTGAAAATGTATTGGAGTACCCAAAAATGTGTTTTAGTACAACTGGAGTACACATTTTTAAAAAAGTACTCAGAGTACAGTGACCGAGTACGTGTCCTCGAGTACCGCACAGCTCTGTTTAATCCTGTAATAAATGTATTGTTAACATCTGGTAGGGTATCTTAAAGGGGTTGCTTATACATATAGCATGTTTTTGATGTTGATTTATTTCTTCTGTTGTACGTGGTTGTATTAATATTAATCGTTAAAAATTGCGTTTTTGCCAATTTTATCAGTTGTTAATAAAACATAATCAGGAAATTGGTCTATTTTATTTACAGCATTTCAGTAAATGGGCTGCATATGCGATTTTAAGTGAGTAGCAGTACTGCCCCTGCTTTTAAGATTTCGTATTGAAGCCATAGAAGAAGAATGTACCTCGATTTCTATGCAAGAGTTCAATTTAGTTTTTGCATTGTGGCAGTTGTGTAAAAAAATATGTGAAAGGAAGAAAGTGTGGCGCTTTGGAACATGGTTATTTTCCTCCAAACCTTTCAAAAGATTACATACGTGGTGAAGATAGGTGCATAGAAGTTGTTTCTTAAAGTAGACACGATTTTGAATCAAAACTTGAGGCCAGGAATGATCAAGAGTCGAGATGCCTTTTCACTGTTTATTGACAATAACATGATAGTCGTGATTGTTCAATATAATAGCGTAGAAATTGAAAGTAAACTTGATAATCGTAAAAATTTTCCCTTATGTGAAAAAGATGAATAAGGGAGGCGAGGTGTATTTACGAACTACAAGTTTTTCATGCATGCAAAACAATTCCTGTTCTTATTCGAAAGCTTTAGATTTGCTGATATAAATAAAGACAGCAATGAAAAACTGCAAATAAGTTGGTGGCAGTATCTGGGATTTGGAATGCATTCCTGAAAAACGGTAAAAATTCGTATAAGTACCATCAGCGATATTTTGCCCGTTTGGAGAAAGATGCAGCTTTGCTCAATATATCACTAATAAGTCGCCGAAATTAAATAATGAAATGTTTGCAATAAATTGTGCTAGATATAGTTTTATTTTGTTGTAAAAAAAGTTGCCAATGATACAGAGCCAATCTACAGTATGTCCCCGGATTGAGTTGGCAATAGGTATGATTGGCCAAAAATTTTCGAATTGGAATTTCATATTTTGGGATTCCGCCCTGCTTGGTGTGAAACGAATTTTAAAAATATTTTCAGTTTTTGAAAAACAAGTAGGCCTTGACAGGGAAGCGAAAACTATTTTATTTTCAGGTAAACTACCCTTTTTGTTCATGATACGGCAAAATTTAATTAAGAAAAGTTGTTGATAATGATAAATGATGGCCCCATACCAAATATCAGAAAGATCTGTCGACTTATAAAAAACTGTAATTTTTTTAAAAATTGTATTTTATTGTCAGGTAAACTACCCTTTTTGTTCATGATACAAAAAAATTGTATTAAAAAAAGTTGTTTATAATGATAAATTATGGCCCTATAACAAATTTAAGAAAGCTCTGTCGACTTAGATTAAACCGTCATTTTTAATAAATGCAATTTGTTTAATTTAAAAAATAACGGTTTCATCTAAGTCGCAATATATTTCTGAAATTTTGTATAGGATCATAATTTCTCATTGTAAACAACTTTTCTTAATACAATTTTGCCGTATCATGAACAAAAAGGGTAGTTTACCTGACAATAAAATACAATTTTTAAAAAAATTAGTTTTTTATAAGTCGACAGATCTTTCTGAAATTTGGTATAGGGCCATCATTTATCATTATCAACAACTTTTCTTAATTAAATTTTGCCGTATCATGAACAAAAAGGGTAGTTTACCTGAAAATAAAATTGTTTTCGCTTCCCTGTCAAGGCCTACTTGACTTTAAAAAATCGGAAGTAAACTAAAAATAAGTTTCACACCAAGCAGGGCGGAATCCCAAAATATGAAATTCCAATTCGAAAATTTTTGGTCAATCATACCTATAGCCAACTCAATCCGAGGACATACTGTATATTGCGAGTACAAATCTAATTACTGATAACTGGTACACTTCCACCCAATTGACTAGAAAAAGATAATCCTAGCATGCCATTGATAAAAAATAAGCGAGAAATTTTATTGGAATTTTAGGCAAATAATCACTGTCCTGGGCTTTGTTAATCGGAAAAGATAATAAGTTAAGTTAGAAAAATTATTGTGGATACTTACTTTTAGTTTCGTTTTTTGATAGAAAAATTGAAATTGATAGATATAAAAATAACAGCCCGAAGAAATGTCATTTTACAACTGTTAAATTAATTTCAATTTTGTAAGATTCGTCTGCACACGCAAGTTTTCCAACCTTTGTTTTAAAACCAGTGGTTGAGCACAGTTTCGACGATTTAAAAAAAAATAATAATAATTTGAGGTTACTATGACCCCATGCTAAAAACACTATGCATCCGAAAGGTTAATCCTATAAAAAAATAGAACAAACATGTTATCAGTATGTACATTTATAAATAGAAAGATAGATTGAGTGTAATAACCGAGTAAATTAGCAACAAATACGATAGTCAGTAATACGATTTCGTAGAAATTTTTAATAAACTATTATTGCAACAAATCAATAACGCAATAAAACCCTTATTGCGTTCTAAATATAAGCCATCGTTAAATAGTCTCTGCAAACTAATAGGGGATTTGCACAAAAAATCATACCTCAATTTTTATTCGTTAAATTAGTAGTATATATGGTAAAGAAGCATAAAACTGAAAAAAATAAGTAATTTAAAGCATTTGCTATTGCTGGTAAATAATTATAAATTGTTATAATTTTGAATTTATCACGTGACAAGAAGCTTACCAGTGATTGGTTGTGACGTAGTATGACGTCAAATAGTCGTTTCGTGCTTTGTCTGCGTTTCACGTGTTTTGCGATTTATTAACTTGTTATTATTACCTGAGAAGCAAGAAAATGGAGATATATTTTAGGAGGACGAGATATATATCATTCGACTCAGCTTGAAGAGTAGATTCCAAAAATATATAGAAACCGGAAATCGGATTTCTTTTCCGAGGTCGACTTCCGGTCAATTTTTTTTTAACTTTTAACTTTTTCCTTTATAGCTCCTGCAGTTTTTGAGATATTTAGCTCAAATTTGGAATACAGGTTACGCTGCAGTGCTTACATCATTGAGCATATCAAATGGTTGTGAGAATCTACAGGGAGATATTTTTTCAGGGGTCATGCTTCCTTTTCTCCCCCTGAACTTTTTTGCGGTGCGCCGCTGTTAGATTCTAAAATATAAATTGAGTTTTCTGTTTTGTTTAGAATCTTTTTGTTCTCTTGCAGTTTTTTCGTATCTGCAACCGATATCGAGAAAAAAAAGTATAAAAACAATTTTCTGTAATTTGCTAGACGAAATTTAAATTTTTAAAAACTGAGAAGCAAGAAAATGGAGATATATTTTAGGAGGACGAGATATACCGGGTGTCCGTTCTCAAAGTCGAACATAGGGGATTAACGTTGTATTGAACGTTTTTGCAGATTCCTGCTCGCCAATTAAACTTACAGGGAACGTAATAGTATCAATGGAAAGATGAAATTATTCCGCATCAAATGATACCAATAATAATATTCAATTTTCGATTTTTATTTTAAAATACTAATTTAAAACTTTTAAATTTTTAAATATGCCATGTTTTGTTTTTCAAGTTCGATAGCATTTGTCAAAACAAATGGTAATTAGTTGGCGTAAATCAGGTATTTTCTGTTAAAATTATCTATAAGAAAATGAATTATTTCAATGAAGAAGGAGTGAATGCACTAATGTTAATTGCATATGTTCGACTTTGAGAATGGACACCCGGTATATCATTCGACTCAGCTTGAAGAGTAGATTCCAAAAATATATAGAAACCGGAAATCGGATTTCTTTTCCGAGGTCGACTTCCGGTCAATTTTTTTTTCATCTCGTGTTAAATTCTTAATGTCCAATTATTGGCTCCCCTAATTATTTTAGAGCTAAAGTGTAAATACACTTTTTGTAGAGAAAAAAATACTGCATCTATTCATACTGTTGCTAACCATTTTTCATTTTCCATAACCGAAGGAATGCAAAAAATAAAACTAGCATTTTATTATTATTAACTGAGAAGCAAGAAAATAGAGATATATTTTAAATGTTATCTATACGATCCACAAAAGTGAATCTTTGTCATTCTACGTGTAGTTAACCTACATGTTTTTTGTTGCGCGATGAGATAACATCGTCATACACTTGTAATTTGTTATTCGACAGTTGCTTTTTGTAATAATGGCAGATCAAGACTTCACTAAAGCGCAATCTAACAATTTACCAATTGTAGATGCAATTATGGTGACAGAGTATTTTAAAAATACTGCAGACTTTGCAATAGGAGAATCCAGTGGTGTCAAAGCTGATAAGTAAGTACTGTAACGTAGGTATTCATTTTTGCGTTATAAACAGTTCGCATAATACAATACTGTATACTAATGTAATAACTGTAAGTAATTGAAATAATTATAAAATTTTAGATCTGGGCGCAGGTCGAACGGAGATGCTGCTATCGGTTGGGTGCAAGTTTGTCACACAATGAACATTTGCACTGCAGTACTGCAACTCATACCAAAGTCATCTGCTATAATGCTGCAAATGTATCTCCAGTTCGAATTTTTTTCAATGGCAAAAGTATGTTAACTATATCTAGTTTACAATATTTAACCAACAGATCTAGGTACTACAAAGTACGTGTCTTCTGTCAATCCAAGATACATGCGAGATTTGGAAGCCATGAGATTTAATGTACACTGCAAGGCCATTCTTTTATAGGAAGCTGCAACATTACCGGTGATGTCATCATCTGTGTGATTCGATGATTCTGAATCATAGGATGGTGAGAAGTTTGTTTCGCTTTCATCACATGAAGATGCTGTGGTACTATCAAGATCTACTGTCATATCTGGTGTTGTTTCTAAAAACTTTGGGAGAAATTGCGGCTTTGTTGGTGTTGTTGCAGAGTCCACGGTGGAAAATTTTATTGGGGAAGTTTTTATTGACTTTCCAAGGTGCAACAGATTACATTGAATATGTTTGCTGCGTACCATGGGTCGAGCTGTAACTCCCACGTTTTTTTTTTGTAGTCGTACTACATGATGTGGCTTCAGATGATTGCGTTGGATTAGTTGACATTTTTTGATGGAGCACTACAGGTCCAGAGGACAACTCCGAATCAACAACTTGCTCTTCGTCAAATGTAGTAGTGGTTGAAGTAGATGGTGGAATGTTCCTGGAAAAAGAAATTTCATTCGATGTCGAAGCCATTGCTTCCTCTACTAATCTTCTTTTAGCTCTCTTTTCTGCGACTACTCTTGCAGGATGTGAAGAAGCTCGTTTCCTATCATCCTGGCAATTAAAAATATGGGGTACAATATGAGGTTTCATTAGTTTTCGACCTCCCATTAATTTAAACCTCATATAATGCTCCATATCTTCCTCCAACTACAACATATTAAAATTAACATTAAATATGATTTACCTTTTAAATATTATAAAAGAAACTTACATTAAAATGATCTTCACAAACATATAATTTCGTGTTTCTCATTGAAATATCTGCTACAGTTCTTCTGCACGCTTTTATCGATTTTTCTCGCCGATGTTTTTCAGCAGGCGCCCTGATAAAAAAATTTTGTCTGTGGTACTTGCGGAAGTACTTCTGCACATTGGAACAATGCAATATGTATAAAAACCGGAATCCTGTTTTTGCATTGCCATATTTTTATATCAATTTTAGAAATCAGAACTATCCTGGATTCAAAACGTTTTGTTAGGCAGACGGTGGTTAAGGCGGTTAGTGTAACTGTCTGCGCTTTAACAAGCGGGCGGATAAGATTTTAGCACTATTATACGTCACAACTACGTCACAGCGAGCGCGCGCTCTTTAGCTATTTCAAACACAGGATTTTGCGCGCGAAACTTTGTATGCTTATCAATTATTTATTAGTTGATATTTTGCTTTCATATTTTGTAGTTCCTTAATTTTAGACTAATGCATTTATTTGGACCGTTAATAACAGTTGTAGAATTTTATGAAAATCCCCTATTAACGTTCTGCTCTTATAAGCAATACATTATCTACGTTTCTTTCTAAATAGATGTTTTATATCCAATTACATAGCTATATTGTATTATGTTATTGTTTAAAAACAATATTATTTTTATCCGTACACATTTTAATGAAATATGTATTGAATGTACTATTTATTTTTGTCTTGATATGAAATTTTACAACTTACCATTCTACTTTATGAAAGATACTGTACGTGCCTTCTCTAACGAGTTGTATTTCAAATAGCAATAATAAAGATACGAGTGAAATTTCGCAGTTACTTTATTTGCTTTAAATATTTGACTAGAACTGCACAATATCACTTAAATAAAAGTTAATATTGGTTATTATCATTTATGTGTACTTAGTCCTACATTATGGGTAATATTGTAACAATTATGAGTTAGTTTTAAAAGGTCGTAATCACTGTTTTCCACTCCTACAAAAGGGCATTCTTTAAATTCATTATCGCTTTATAAAATCTTATTTTTATAATGTAGTGAAACATGTTGTGATAAATTATAATAACGTGTATCATTTTTAAGAGTTTGGGAGATAAGAAATATGTAGTAATAATTTAAGCTCATTTTAACAGCACAATGTTGACCTAGCCTACACCTTTAGCCATAAAAACGCACACTGACGCATATAAAGATAAGTTTAGAATGGTTATGAAATCGGTAAGATTCAATAACTAAAACCCGAAACTCGCTATACCACAGGCGGTTATTAAATCTGGTTCTTTTGTAATAGAGCCTAGAGTAATAACAACAAACTATTAAATAGATTTGCATATATTGCAGATATAATATATCGGACAAATAAGTCTTTCCTAAATAGATTTATTATTATTATTATTATTATTATTATTTGTTTGGGAATATAATTTTTAGTAGTGAATATTATATGCTATATTACTTTTTCGATTCATTCGCCTTATTTTGCTATTTCATGAGTTATGGCTGAGTGTGCTCTAAATTGGTTTGTGGTATCGACCAAAGCAAAACGAAACAAACTATTTTATGTTTAAAAACTTGCGCACAATGTGACACGTGTTGAGATCTGAGGACAATTAATTTGTTTATATTACTGACAAAAAAAGGGGTAGGGCTAGAGTGGTTAAGTTCTTCGTGAGGGAGTGGGACACAAGCCGTGATTGTGACTATTGTTAGGACGACAATACTCTCTTGCGTGGATAAGTCGTTCTAGACTGTTTCCTGGATGTTCTTGAAGCTTGGGACAGCGATGTCTATTAGGAACGTTTGCTTATGATGTTACATTTTTTTGGCGCATTTATTCGAGTTTAAGGTCTACGCTTCTGAGTTTTTATTTCGCGCGCTTGGGCCACGCCTACTTCTTGGCATGGCGGCGCAACGTTTTTTAAGCACGCAATTGTTAGCTTGACGTTCTCAAGCCTCGCGGGGTTACATTAGTATCTATGTTCTCTTTCCCGGCTGCCTCATAGCAGCATGAAGCGATATTAAGCGTTCAGTATCGGTGCTTGGAGAATTATTGAAGGCATGTAGTTTGATTCTGTGCATTGGTTGCCTCCGCCTTTCGGCGGTTTCGTTTAGTCTACGCTACTGGTTTCTTTGCACGTGCCCATAACATCATGGGATAAGTAGGAAGCTTTCGTCAAGCTTATGTAATTTTTCTGGTGTTCTACCATGAACTCTTTTGCCCCCTTATAGCAGTCAGTTACCGGAGGGCCGTTAGGGCGAGAATTTCAGAGTTGGTCATTTCTACCACTTGCGTGATGCGGAAGGCCGCATAGAGCTTGTAATTTGGGACCTTTGCTATCGTGGCCCGTTTAACTCCTGCAGCGTGCGTTCATCTTTCCTTGGCGTTCAGTGTTTTGACGCTCGAGATGCTCAGGTATGTAGAAGTATGGATCACCTATCTGACCTTGAGAGCTCACCACATCTGGAGCACGCAAAGCGGTTTCTTCCAAGATAAGAATTAGCCATCGCTGTAAGTTGCCTTTACGTCTAATTTTAATGTGTGCGATAACGTCTTATTGCTAATTTGGGAATCTGTAAGTATTTATCAGTTTGTAAGGGTTTGATTGAGGTACCTCGTATTTATAACCTAATGATCTTGGTTGTCCGGTCCTGGCATAAAGAATGACAGCAAGTGGTAAAGTGAGCTCTGTGTTTAAATCAGATTTATACGCTAAATAAGGTAGATTTTAAAACGTATTCTAAACAAAAGTGGAGGACAAGCGCAGATAAGTAATATACAAAACCGGAATTAACAAGGTAGGAACAATTTTAACTAATATCTAGGAAAACTCCAACCGCCGATAACAAACAACTCGCCAGCTGACCGGAGGTGACCGGCGCGCCGGCGCAACGCGCGTCAAACAAAGTGAATATTTAAATGAGCGCGGGAAGCCAGGACCGTAACGAGTAAAATCGCGGGACGGAATAAATTTACGGTTCCGAATTAAACTACGGCAATTTAGGCGGTAACCGAATAAAAGTAAAACCAAGCCACCAAAGGAGGTCGAGTGACCCAGGACCGAGTAAAACTGCGGGAAGGAATAAGTGCGCGGTTTCGAATAAAATTACGGCAATTTAGGCGGTAAACGAATAAATGTCAAACCAAGTCACCAAAAGAGGGCGAGTAATCCAGGACCGTAGCGAGTAATATTGCGGGACGGAATAAATTCGCGGTTCCGAATAAATCTACGGCAATTTAGACGATAATCGAATACAAGTAAACCCAAGCAACCAAAAGATGGCGAGTGATGAAGAAAACAACCAGTTGCTCTCAGAGGAAAGCGACGAGGAAGAGCTGGACACGAAAACAATGCTTAAAGCGATCACAAAGCACCTAGTCAAAATAGAAAAGAAAATCGACACAAGGAATGAAAGAATAGCGACCTTAGAAAACGAGAACCAAGAAATGAAAGAAAAAATTAAAAATCTACAGTTACAGATAAAGACATTACAAGGGGGAAGTGACAGGAAAAGCATAATATACTATGGAATAACGGACGAAGCGGAAGAAAAACACGAAACACGAATCCATAAAATAAGAAACGTGTGTAACAGGATGCAGGTGACGATAGAACCGGAACTCCAAATTAATTTTTCCAGAAGGATGGGAAAATATGAAGACGGCAAAACTAGACCAATACTGATGCAGTTAACAACAGAAACAAAAAAATATGAGATCCTGAGCAAGAGTTATAAACTGAAAGACACAAATTTGGGAATATCAGAGGTGTATAACAAAGAAGAACTCGAGAAGAGGAAAACGCTGAAGAAACAGTTAATACAGGCAAGAGAAAAAGGATATAATGCAAAATTAAGGGGAACAAAACTCGTGATAAACGAGGTAATATACACCGAAGAAAACCTAGGAGCGCAAGATCAGCAGGAGAAAGTAAACATAGACAAAGCAACAAAAATCAGAACAGCGAGCCAAAGGTCTCCAGAAAACATAGAAAACAGAAGCCACAAAAAAACTTACCCAGAAAAGACAGACGAAAGTTTTAAAACGAGGACGTTCACCAGAAACCAGATGAAGAGCACCGAAGAACAAGGAATCAAGAAAGGGGACTCAAACGAAAAAAAACAGACAAACTGATCCAACAGCTACTAGCACCAATCACACAAAAAACCCAGGAACAGCGAAACTCAAAGGATCACATACAAAAAATATAGCAACCAACAAGCTCGGCAACCCCACTGATGACGACGGAAGCAAAGTCTAGGGACAATGAGAAGGCACATCAAAAAAACAAAAAAAATTACAAAATCACAAAAAAGAAAATAAAAGGAAGAAAGTATGAAGAGATAAGATTAGCAACTTGGAATGTGAAAACGATGCTCAGACCGGGAAAAATGGAAGAAATCGCAAAGGAAACCCAAAATTACAAAATACATATAGCGGCAATTCAAGAAGTAAGATGGGAAGGGGCAGGAGAGATCACGAAAGAAGGCTATAGCTTTCTTTACAGTGGAGAAAAGAAAACTGGAAGAAATGGAGTAGGCTTCTTCATAACCAGCAGAATGAGAAACAACATTATCAACTTCACGCCAATTGATGGAAGAATAGCAACACTAAGAGTAAAGATGGGAAAGACAAACACCACATTAATTAATGTATATGCACCCACAGAAACAGCAGAAGTGAAAGACAAAGATAATTTCTACGATCTGATATGGAAAACGTGTGAAGATATACCAAAGAGAGATGAAATAATAATATTAGGAGATCTAAACGCCCAGATAGGTAAGGAACAATATCTAAAAAAAGCGGTAGGCAATGGCAGAGGCACGATACACGAAGTGAGTAATGATAACGGGCACAGGTCATGCCAACTAGCCGAAGCAATGGGGATGACAATACTCGAACAAAATTCGAACACCCAAGAAAACACAAGGTCACATGGAGACATCCGACAGGCAGTGAGAACCAAATAGACCATATAATGGCGACAGAGGGGATAAACAAAAAAACAATAGATACTAGAACTTATAGAGGGGCTAATGGAGATTCCGATCACTACATGGTCATAATGAAAGGCTACTATGCAGCAACAACAAATAGGCAAACCCGACACATAAAAAAAACAGAATATTGGAACGTGGAAAATCTACAGCAAGACAATATCAGACAAGAATTTGAAAAACAAATATGCGAAGAATTTAAAGAAGTGACAACAACGGAAATCCAAGAATTATGGCAAAATATAAAGGAAAAAATAATTAAAATAGCAACACAGACCTTAAAACAAGAACAAAATCAGAAACAATTAAAAGAATGGTACGATGAAGAATGCGAGGACGCAACTAGAAAGAAAATACAGCAAGATTGAAATGGATTGGCACAAATGAAGAAAAAGACAGAGAAGCATACAAAAGAGCAAGAAATAGTGCAACAACAATAATGAGAACAAAGAAAAACGAGTGGATAGACGAAAAGCTAAGGGACATAGAAGAGGATAGAAAGAACCATAAAATAAGGCAATTCTACAACAAGATAAAGGCGACTAAAAACAAACCAAAAATAAAAATAAGAGGAATGAAAAATAAAAACGGATTACTAGAAATCGAGCCACAACAACTAAATAAAATATGGACAGAACACTACACTACGACATTATACACAGAGGTTAACAACACAATAAAGGATCAAACAACAGACGATAGCGAAACAGAAGAACAAAGAAACAAAGAAACAAATGCTGCATCCCTAGAAGGGGTCCAGCAAGACATAAACCAAATGAAAAATAATAAGGCACCAGGAGAAGATGGCATAAGAAATGAACTGCTGAAATATGGTGGACAGCAATTACACAAAAAAATACACACATTAATTGAACAAATATGGGAACAAAACGAATTGCCAACAGACTGGAATATTGGGATAATACAACCCATACACAAAAAAGGTGACAAAGAAGAATGTGCAAACTATAGGGCCATAACACTCCTGAATACAACGTATAAACTGTTCTCTACCATACTCAATAAAAAACTGAAAACACACACAGAAAAAATATTGGGCGACTACCAGAACGGATTTAGGCCGGGCAGATCCACGGTTAATGCAATACACGTGTTAGAGCAAATTTGTCAAAAAGCTTGGGAATATGACAGAAACTTACACATAATCTTTATCGACTTCAAAAATGCTTTTGACAAAGTAAACAGAAAGCTACTGATACAGGAATTGAAACTTTTTGAAATACCAGTAAAAATAATACAACTAGTAGAAATATGTCTCAAAAATACAAAAGCAAAAGTACAGTTCCAAGGTACAAAAACGGAAGAGTTCAACGTAAATGTAGGAGTAAAACAAGGAGACGCCCTATCCCCGACGCTCTTCAACTTGGCACTAGAAAGCATTATCCGCAAAGCAAAACTAAACAAAAATATTATAACAGATCAATTTCAAACTATAGCGTACGCAGATGACTTAGCAATAGTAGTCAAGACAAAGGAGGATCTAATAGATGCAATACAAAGATTGAACAAAGAAGCAATAAAGCTAGGCTTACAGATAAACGAACAAAAAACAAAATACATGAACTACGGAAGAAATAATACCACAGATAGACCGTTAAAAATACACAACCACACCTTCGAAAATGTCACATCATTCAGCTATCTAGGAGTACTAATAGGAAATGGAAGAGAAAGAGTAAAAGAAGGGATCCAGCATAGAATCAAATCGTACAGTATCAACAAACCACTGCTAAAAAACAAAAACCTAACTAAAGCAACAAAAATAACAATCTACAAGACATTGATAAGACCAACCATCACCTATGCAACAGAGACGATTGCACTAACTAAACTGGAGGAAGACCAGCTGAAAAAATTAGAAAGAAGGATAGTAAGGACAATACTAGGGCCAAAGGTGACAGAAGAGGGAGAAAGAAGGGCAAAGACAAATCAGGAGATAGAAGAAGTATTAGAAGGAGAAAATATAATAAGACATATAAAAGCACAACGTCTAAAATGGTTAGGGCACATCATGAGAAGGACACCAACAGATATAATAAAAAGAATAACATACTGGAAACCACTTCAACAACGAGGACGAGGGAGACCAAGAATAAGATGGTGGGACAACATCGAAGAGGATTTAAAGGTGATGAAGGTAGAAAATTGGAAAAATGTATGTAGAGACAGGAAAAAATGGAAGGAAATAGTCAAGAAAGCCAGGACACACAAATGTTTATAATGGAAACAGTAGAGGAGTGATCCACCTCAGGAAATGGATTTTACATCTCTCCACCCAAGGAGAAGAAGCCATAATCCTATGGATTGCAAGGCTTGATGATGATGAATCTTGGTTGTTTACGTATTAACGTGTTAACGTACCTGCGAATTACAACTATGTTAATATTGTGCTTACATTGTGTTTATATGCTGTGATTATATTTTATGATTATACTGTGATATTTGCATTCTGGCTTTATTTGTTACTGCGATCTATACTTGAGTTGAGCTTCTCTTTCAGATTTATTGTGCTACCTGAGTTTACGTATTCTCGTTTTGAATGCCTGGATATACTTGCCGTTATTTGATAAAAATTCGTTGGCGCCCTTTTTGAGTATTTAAAGAATTGTACACACCATCTCCGAAACTAGCTGGTCAGCCGGCAATTGTATCCAAGTAGTCACTTTATGTATTGGTTGTGAGAGATTAACCAACGGAGTCTTTTTATGATAACAATGAATTTTATTAACCAAGACGATATCTGGTCGGTACTTCCTCATCGCAACAACCTGATCTTGTATGGCCACGATGAAACCTTCCATTGCCACGGGTCAGCCAATAGTCCGACGCTTCTCCATAGATATTTTTATTACTGAGCTCGTGGAGATGGATTCTGTGTAGGACAAGGTGGTTAGTGCTGTCTTTGTAAATTATCGTGTGAAGCAGCTGCACGGAGGTCTAAATGTGTGTAACTGAGGTTGGTCAGGATGATTGTCCTGTGAAGGGGAGATGACTCTTGCTTCTGGAGGAAGTATTTTTGACGACCTACGGTTTGGTTGTGAAGTAGAAGTGAGAGGTCAATCAACTTGAGTTCTAGGATCATGATTTTTTCGGTGGATGCTTTGTGATTTTTGTCTTCCTATCGACGCCTTCTACATCAGTTTTCGTTCAGTCACAGTGCCAAATATGTACGTTCAGACCGGAATCGCTTTTATTGTGTTCCTAGCGTTCATCTTTCTCAGGATAGTATTTAACCGACTTTAGTTTTATGGTCTTATGCTTTGCACGTACTTGTAAGCACCCCCTTTTTCCATTGTCTCGATGGATGAGATCACCATCTTGCAGATTGAATGTGTTGGTGCTGTGCTTGCCCTTTAGGACTGGATGGGTCTTGCAATTGTCAAGACCGAAACACATATGTGTATCTCGGGAGGAGATTTCTTTCTCTCAGTGGAGAGAGAAGTTGACTTGTACTTTGTAACGGTTTTGATTTGAAACAACGTATATTCTTTTGCGATATCATTTGAAACATAGTTTATGCTACCTAGCGATTTTTCGTGTGTGTTGGAACTAATTTTTGCACTAGACCGTTTTTGGGCAGCTTTTGTTTTTTTGTTTTTATAAAACAAATGTAAGGACGATGCCTCGTTTGCGTTTGCCATTTAGGTTTGTGATTAAATAATTTCATTGGGCTTTAGACGACGTAAAGCAAATGTTGGTGCTTCAAATTAGTTTGTATCGACCACCATTTGATTTAACCAGTTAGAAAAATTCTGCAGTTGCATCTTTAGGCCGCACTTACACCTCTTGGTATGATTAACTATGTTATTTATAATTAGGTAATTGCTTTTTCCTCTTTTAGGCTTATATTTGTTCTCCTTTTAAATTTACCTACATCAATTGTGACTTGGCTTTGGTTTGCTGCTCGTTTCTTGTAGATCGTGAATTCGAATTGGTCATCGATGTTGCCGTCTAGGATCTAATCTTCGGTACGTGTGGGCCGTATCTTCGAGTTGGAGCTGTGTCGAGTTGTGGTTGGTGACACGACGGACTGACCGAGCCGTTCATACTGTATCTTGGCGGCCTTGTGGTCATAAAGTCAGGTTAAGTTGTATATATTTTGTTTATGTTACATTGCGTTACAACTACATTGTGCAACCATAGCTTGAAGTAAAACTTTGTGCCTATCCCCTCAGGAATTAATTTGCGAAATTTGAAACTTTACACTGGCAAAAAGCTGTACGTGCCACCATTTAATGAACCGTGTATTGCACAGTTTTATTCAATTTTCAATTAATCATTTTGCTTTAAAAGATGGTAACTAATTCTTTATATGATAATCAATTCTTCATATAATTTTGCTTGTTGCCTGGACAAAGGGACTCAATAATTTTTAAAGTGATTTTCACTTTCAAATGGTCAAAAGTTACTTCTTTTACTTATTATATTGTATTATATTATTATATTTACTCATTTTGTTTAGTGGCCTGAACCTTGCGAATTTTGTTATACAGATCTGTACTTAGTTCCTTAAGAATCTAAAACAGAGCATTAATTTCTGAACAGAATTCAGGGGTGCATCACCACAGCATACAATTCATAATGTAAGTGGAAAAAAATGGCAGTATTCAGTTTTTAGACCGTTTGATAAAACGTAAATCAAATGGTAGTTTAGGACTTTTGGTCTTTAGAAAGAAAACACACGGACATATATTTAAATGCTAACTTACACCATCATCAAATGCAAAAAGCAACAGTTCTTAGGACTTTGGGGACCAGAGCAGTCCGTATCTCAGATGCAGAGATTCTAGAGAGAGAAAAGGAACATCTATTTGACTCTTTACAAAAGAACAGATACACAACTACCGCCATAAGAAAAGTTAAACAAGACTATGACGCAAAAGGTTAAAGAAGAATTCGCACCTCTGGAAGTCTTAGCATTTCTAACTTACGTTCAAGGCTCGACTGATAAGATAGGACGTGTTCTGAAACGATGCAACATCAAAACTGTGTTCACGAGCAATGAAACTTTGGGCAACGGTTTCAGATCAGTAAAAGACAAAATTTATAGTTTACAAACCGCTGACCTATATCACATTCCTTGCTCTTGCGGTTCGAGTTACATTAGACAGACTAGTCGTTCCATTGATCTAAGACTTCAAGAACATAAAGGCGATTGCAAAGACAAACGCATCACAAAATCAGCCGTAGCTGAGCACACATTTACAAACGGGCACACCTTAGAATTTGAGCACGTCAGAGTATTTGCCAGAATATCTTACTACTTCCTTCGAGTGATATGTGAAGCCATATAAATAGAAAAACATCCAACTAGTATAAATAGGGAAGATGGTTTCAAACTTAGTGAAACGCAATCTAAAGCATTACAACTACTGTGCGTCAGACGGCCACGCCCCACGGTTTCAAATTGCGCTGCATTTGAACGACCAATCAGCGTTACGTCGCTCCGAACGGCTGGCACAGAGGGCTATAAATAGCTCCACAACGACCTTCAGTTCTTAGAGCGACTTTCACTCTGATAATGCAAGTTGCAATGTCTTGAGAAACGTTAGTCAATATCATTGTCCTCAAAGTAGTCAAACAACTCGAGCCACCAAAGAGGCAAGGCAGATTAAGACAGAGAATGCTGAGCGTTTATCTACAAAAATTACGCGGTCTAAGCCGAAATTCCATTTTAACAAGAATACTTCTATATTGCGTTGTCTGTCTCTTTATTCTTTAATAGTTGCCCTATATTGTTTTTATGTATTTTCTTTTATTTTTGTCTTTTGTTCGTAACCCTCTTTTTGTTGTTGTTTCTATAGAAATTCATTATATTTTCCTTTTTCAGCATGCCTAATCTGCATTAGAATGGTAGTGTGGTCGACAAACATGGCAGTTATAATTTCTGTACAGGATCCAGAGTTGGGCATATGGGTGGTCAGTGGCAAATATGAAATCACTCTTAAGACACTTTTCTATGGAAACCCTACTTCAATTTGATGTAGAGCAGTTACTTTGCCCTGTTATTATTTCACTAGAAATGGTCTGTTTTGTACGTAAGAGTTCAAGATGTTCTGAGTAGATGGAAAACTTTTGATTTTGTAAAGCAGTTCCCTATGTTATGCTTTGTCGGTGACTACCTGCATAATGTCCAGAAATGCAGCAGATCGGTATTGATTTTCTTCGAGGTCTTGCATGTCGTTGATGATCCCGTATTTGTTCTCCTCTAGTGATCGTCTGTTAGATCCATTGTATGAACGCGTTGAGTCGCTTGACATTAAGGATACTTCAACGCGAGCCAGACAAACGAACAAGCAAATAGTGAGGATGTGCCGTTCAGTGCACGATGTAAAATTGCCTTTTTGAAAGTATTTTAACGGCTCTTGTGACAACCCTGCGGTTTTTCTGAATCATCCACTTCCTTGACATTAAGTAATTTGAAGTTCTAATCACGTGTCATCTGCAGTATCTAAGAATTGTATTGCTGAATTACCCAGGATTCCTTTATTGTGGTCTGTTTGCTATCTTTCCCACCCGAGCGGGTTCCTGCTTGCCCGGACGCTACCGTCTGTTCACCATTCCGAACCCGAAGATTGTGTGTAATTACTGCATCTGCATCTTCCTCCATCTGATACCCACGAATTACGACTCTTTACTTATAGCGCTTATGTATGTGATATTTGTAATCGGCCACCTAATGGGCATGTGGTCCCCGTCTTGGAGGACCAAAAACTATTTGGCACGTTGGTTGGTTTGCGGCCAGTGAATCAATTTAGTTTTCTTAATCGAGTGTATTGCCGTGTTGTCACATTTAGGAAAATATCTGTAAGTAACTTGTTAGCAAACCAACCCCCAGCTGAGCTCTAAAAACTTTCATGTACTTAATTTGTGTGTTGAACATAGTTGTATCAGATTACATCCTGTTTACTTTCTTTGTAAAACGGAATGCAGCTGCATTTTCGGAGACCATAAAATTTTCAAGTATATTTATTTATTCATTTATTTAGAACGGTGTAAAGAACAGAGGCTTAAAGCCTATATTGCTCACAATACTATATGTATATAATTTTGAGTACAGTACAGAACACAATTCAGAATATTTAAGAAACTAAGCTAGTGAAATTGATTAAATTATTAATAACACAGAAACAAAAAAAATCTTTCTAGGAACAAATTAATATTTCTTAATTTGCTTGCTTAAAATATAAAAAAAAAGTTTTTCTAACATAAATGGTTAATTAATTGAATTGATATAATACAAATAATGATAGTTTTCTTATATACGTACCTAAGTAAAAAAAAATGTAGAAATAAAAATAAGAGTAACTGCTACTTTGTTCATTATTTATCATTTGATGTTATCTCAATTACTGTATATAAGTTGAGTAATTAAAAATTAAAAACGTAATCTATGAAAACAGGCCATAATCACTTGCTTTGCACAACACAATTTGGTTCGCATGGTTTACAAATTAGTCGTATACTAGCTGCTACAGTCCCGCACTTACTGCACTACCACTAGTTAAGGTTTGATCGTAACCGGCCTTGAAGGATGTAATGGCAGTAGCATTAACTCTCTCGTTGGGCAAACTATTTCAAGCTTGAAAAACTCTATATGTTGACAAGCTGTTGTTCGGAATTTCTCCTTCGATAGCTTGAACCAGTGTCTCCTCAAACATTCGTCACGGTACGTTCATACAGATGAGATAGATCGCAAGAGAAATCTTGATGAAGAATGCGATAAGTCAATATCAAATCTCCTCGTAATCGTCTTTCATTTAATGTGGTTAAACGTAGTTTTCTCAGTCTAGTATGGTCGTCAAACGATCTATATGAGAATATCATCCGTGTAGCCCTTCGTTGAACTCATTATAGTAGTTTCTGATCTTTAACGTAATTCGGGGACCATACTGAGTTAGCATACTCGATTATAGGTCTTATGTAACTTTTATAAAGTAGTAGACCAAGTGAAGGATCGGGCCTTTGGAATGCTTTGGATAGCATAAATAGTGCTGAATTTGCTGTTCTAACCACTTTAATAGTTTGACTTGACCAAGTTAAATTATTAGTTATTGTAACGTCCAAATCCACTTCGCTAGTTACAGATCGTACAGTGGTATTTGAAATGGTGTAGTTCAATGTGAGATTGTTGTAGCCAATATGCATAACAATGCATTTGTCAGGATTGAGAGGAATGCACCAGTTATTGCACCATTTTTCTAATTGGCGTAAATCTTCCTGTAGCTGATCATATTGGCTAAGAGGATTGGCAAAAACTTTTGTATCGTCAGCGAACATTGCAGTGTTAGTTTTAATTAGGTAAGGCAAGTCTGATACATAAATCAGAAAAGCAATCGGTCCAAGGACCGACCCTTGAGGTACTCCAGAGGTAACTTCGAACTGAGACGACAGGGAATCCCCAACTTTAAAGTGGAACGAACGTGAACTCAGGAAAGCCTCAATCCAGTGTAGAAGCTGATCATGGAGACCAACATGTTGTAGTTTTGCTAGGAGACGACGCTTTGGAACCTTGTCAAAGGCTTTAGAAAAGTCTAGGAATATTACGTCTACTGGGCAGTTATTGTCCACTGATTGGGTCCATTGGTTTAGACACATAAGCAAATTGGTAACAGTCGATCGGCCAGGTATAAACCCGTGCTGAGTAGAAAGCAAACAGTTATTATCTATTAGAAACTGTATATGTTTGTTGGCTACGATACGCTCCATGACTTTTGAACATACAGACGTTAAGCTGATAGGTCGATAATTAGCTGCGTCCAACTTGTCGCCTTTTTAAAAAATGGGTGTTACAACTTCTGTAAGCCAGGCTTTACGTAATTCGCTGTTATTTAGTGAGTATTTCATTATGTGAGTTAGTGGAGAAGCCAAAGCTTCGGCACAGTTTTTTAGAGTAGCAGAAGTAATCTTGTCTGGACCCGGAGCAGATTGCAGAGACAATTTAGATAATTGTCTCACTAATTCTTCTGTGAACTTAACAGTACGTAAGAAAGAATTATTGGGGATAGATTTTATAGTAGGAATTGGGCCATCCGGTTCAATAGTGTAGGTTCCCACGAACTGTGAGACAAGCACGTTAGCCGATTCCAAGTCACTAGTACACAGCGAACCATCCGGTTTGTGTAGTAGGGGTGTCGAAACTTTTGAACCAATTGTTCTGCGTACGTGTTTATAAACAGCTTTAGGGCCCTTTGCGATGAGGCCGTTTTCATAGTCCTTGGCTTGGGCAATGTCACGTGATAACTGGTTGGAATACTCTCTATGAATTCAGAAATCGTCTCTATGGTTGGTTCGTTTGAATCTTTTCCACAATAAGTGTTTAAATTTTGCTCGACGTATTAAATTGTGGTTAATCCATGGTTTTAAAAAACTGTGTTTAATCGTAAATGTGTTACAATTGTTTGCTAAAACAGTCTGTATAACAGAAGAAAACAATTCTTATTTCTCATAAATATTGCTGGCTGAGTATATATCATTCCAAGCATGCATTGCTAGCTCTTCCCTAACCGCTTGATAGTCATACTTGGTTATTACCTTAGAGGTGTATTTAGGGCAATGGTAAATCATTATTTGTAAGGTTGTTATAATAGTTATGTGGTCTGAACAGCCAATTGGGGGGGGGGGGGGTGTTATGAAATGTCAGTCACAAGGTTATCTTCGTTGGTTAGTACTAGATCAAGGGGGGAAGGGGTTTGATTAACCCTGAATCTAGTATTTTCTGTAACCAGTTGAGTAAAATCACTCTCCAGGATCATATCAATAAACAGTGTAGAGGCATCAGTTAAAAAGGGCATGTTCGTTTAGCATATCGTATCGTCACATTTCCCGCCATCTTTGTGTGATATATTTTTAAGTTGAAGTTTTCTCTTCAGGCCAGTGAAAACAACTACGGTGGCGCACCATCATATTTTGGTCCTTCATTCATCGGTTGATCGGTCGAGATGGTCCTGTAGTGCAGCCCGCTCTTTCTGCGGACTTAAATCCTTTTGATTCCTACTTGAAGGGACAATAAAAAACACTAACATATCAAGAGAAAAACAAAATCATTCAACTTCTTTAACATGGATCAAGAGGGCCCAATTGTCCATTCAGATTGGAGCAAAAAAATTTGAGTACATGCTTTGACAAATTGTTCTTTTCAGGGCCACCAAGTTTGTTTAATAATTCGGTTATTAGACAAAATAGGAAATTGGTTATTAAAGAAAAAATGTGCACCGTCTGGGTTCCAAATGAAGAATAGACCCAGGAAATCCCCTGTCCCTGTCGTAAGAGGCGACTATCTGGGGTGGTTGTCCTAACTATTCTAATTCCCTTGTCCCATTTACCACATTAATCCCATTTTATCCTATCCTGAATAACCGTTATTTAATATGGTCAACGATAAAGGTCAACGATCTCGAGGGCAGAAGAAGATAACTATCCTCAATGGCTGAGAGAGCGGAAGAACCTAAGAAAAATGGGGTAGATCGAATTCCAGAGTCCTGTCAAACAGTCAATCTAAGGGAAGACAACCCTGACATAAAATCACCTTATCGTCCAGGTTGGGGGTTGAGGCGTTGGACTTGCTCTCCAGTACTCGTAAAAAAGTTAGTTTGCAAAACACTTAATTGCCAAGCCTCGGAAGCCGGATGGTCAAAATAGAAGACGAAATAGGCTACGAAAACGGATTATGAATATTGGTACGTGGAACGTGCGTGGTATAGCAAACAAAACAAAAGAAATTGTGGTGTAAATAAAAGAACTAAATATGGATGTAATGTGCAATACCGAAACCAAAAAGAAGGGTCAAGGCAGTGAAATTATTGATGACTATATGCATGTATTGCCGGGCGTTTACAAATCCCAGAGAGCAAGAGCTGGGGTATCTGTCCTACTAAAAAAGAAATACAGTAACAAAATTAAAGATATTGAGTACGTGTCGGAGAGATGTTTAAAAGGTGTAATTGAAATATTGAACAGTAAAGTAGTTGTACTAGCAGTATATGCCCCTACGGATGATGCCAACGATGATGTGAAAGAAGAATTTTATTGGACTGAGCGATCAGCTTGATAAAATAAAAAACAACAATTTATTTTGGCAGGCGACCTAAACGCGAGAATAGCTTCCAGAAAAAATGACGAAGTAGTGGGCCAATACGGTGAGGAAGTCTTAAACAATAGTGGGGAGAGACTAATAAGCCTGTGCAAACAGTATGAACTCAGAATTTGTAACACATTCTTCAAACACAAGAAAATACACCAATACACGTAGGAAAGACCATCACTGAACCAAAAGTCAATCATCGACTATGTTATTATTGAACAGAATTTGTCAGGCCATTTTTAATTACAATAGGTCCGTGACCATTTGGAGCAGTTTTGGTACATAGTTGGCGAGTCTGCCTGTATATCGGGTCCGTTTTGGTAATAAAATAATAAAATAATAAAACACAAAAATTCAATATCTTTTCATCGTTGTTCTTGCAGCTGTCTGTCCCGTCGGTTGTAGAAACTTTTATTTTCAAGTTATTCAAAAATATATCCCGTGAGAGCAAGTGAGATACCTTTCTTCAAATATTAAAAACATCAGTCGATCTCTCTCGCACGCAGATGGCTTAGTCGTCGGTAGACGAGGATACTGTATTCCTATTGGTTACACCTGGCACGCGCCAGACAGGCAGCTTGGGGCTAAAATCGTGTTTTTTGGGTTAGACGGTTCTCGGCAAGTGGTGAAGGCAGCAGCGAGTGTTCGTGGTTTGTGTCGATGTCCTAAGTACGCCGATGCCGCTCATTCAGTAAAATACGACGGATTGTTAGCCAATATTTCCGTCATCTGGGGATGGGATCATTTTCTCGAGCAGGCTAAAGATCGGCTCCGCAGGTTTGTGGTCGCTAGGAGTCCGTTACGCAACCGCCCCGTAGATATCAAAGGGATTTTCCGGACATCATCGAGTCCCGCCACCCTTCAGGCTAATTTGACCGCTGTGCGATAGCCGCCGCCCGTTTGCTGCAGTCAGAGCCTCGCCGATGGGCCAAACCAACTAAGAAACAAGGCATTTAATGTTCTTTACTTCAAGTGCTAATTGTTGTGTATTTCCATCGATTCGGCTAGCGTGTGCCCCTAAATGGCTCACGTTTGCTAGATCAAAACTGGGTGCGCTCATGTTCGCATTCCAGCTTATGTAACTAAATGACTCACGCTTGCTAGATTGAAGCTGTGTGCGCGTTCATGCTTGCATTCCAGCGTGTGTAACTAAATGACTCACGCTTGGTAACAACCTTCAATCAAAGTGCTACACTTTCCTGTTTGCATTCTGGCTTATGTAACCAAGTTGATCGCGCTTGCTAAAAACTTTCCAATCACAGCTGTGTACGCCCATGTCGGCGTTCTAGCGTGTGTAACTAAATCAAATATAGTCGCCAGTGGCGCTTTTCTAAATCAGTGCGCGTTCGTTGTTGTAGCGCATTCTTGTATGACTAATCAAACATTTTTGCTAGTGATATTTTCTTAGAATATTGAGCATGCTTTGTTGTGTTTCAGTTTGTTGTGCTTAACTTAATATTTGTGTTAATAGAATTTAACTCGAGCTTGGCGCGTTCAATGCTGTACCTACTTCATTCTTTTGTACTCAATTAGATCTATACGGGCTAGCAGCATTTGACCAAAGCTGTGTGCGATCAGTGCTGTAGTTCACATTTATGTACGGATTTAAATATATGCATTTGCCAAGCGTTTTTGGCCAAAGCCATTACGTTCACTACGGCACTTCACTTTCGTGTAGTCAATTAAAGTTATTAGCTTTTTCTCATGCACTGGGCGTTCCTTTCTTGAGTGTTCTTTGTACTTATATAAGTGTCGATAAAAGATAAGGCGTTCCCAGCTGTGCCTAATTAATACTCGTGTAGAGTAGGCCTTGTACACTATTGTAACTTTCGGCCAGGGGTTTGGCTCAATAGATTTGTTTACTAGACTGGACTTATATTTATCTCTGGTATGTGTATATGCTTAGTTACAAGGTGATGCTACGTTTATGTCAAGATCGATGTGAGGTGAGGCCTGGAAGCGACGTACGAGTGTTGCAGGTAGGTCGACGTGCTATCGCTACAGTGTTGCTCCCAGAGTCAGTATTTGAGTATTTTTGCCCCGTTTGGCTTTCAAGACTCGGTTAAGCGTGGGTTTTCCCTATTGGATCTTGTGGCGCCCATTTATTTTGTAACATCCTATACATACCAACACGCTTGCCCGTGGTGTCTCGTTTTTAGGATCACGCCCATCGCCCCGCCGTGGTCTTTAGCCTGTTTTGTAGCGATTTCCAGCGTAAGTGTGGACGCTTCCCGGACAGAATTGGTATTCGGCACTCGCTCATCCGTGAGTGTCGCTAAAGCAGTTTGATACTGTAACAAATTCACTGTTGAAAGTGAATGATGCAAGAGTAAAAAGGGGAGCCAATTGTGGCTCGGACCATTATATGGTAATTACCAAAATCCTATTTCCCTATGCTACCAATAAAATTAAGGAAGATAACCAAGAAGAAACCGGCAATGACGTCTCTCCTTCCAAGAGCGACACACCTAAATACAATATCCAGCTGCTGCACCAAGAAAGCATTCGAAAGTTATATGAAAAAAGACTAAGTGCAATGATTAATAAAATAGCACCAAATGAGGGCGTTGAACTTGAATATCAAAACCTATCAAAAGCCACCAAGCAGCGAAGGAAGCCTTAGGGAAAATAACTCCCAAGAAGAAGCCAAACCAGTTATGGTGGAATGAAGACATAGAAAAAGCAGTACAAGACAAAAGCGAGCGTACGACCACTGGTTGACTAATCAGACAGTAGAAAATTGGCAAGAATATAAAAGATCGAACAGATTGGTCGAACGAAACATAAACCAACAAAAAAAAACAACTCCTGGGAAAGGAAGTGCCAACAGATAGACAGCTTAATAGGAGGTGCCCAATCAACAGAAGTATGGCGATGCCTAAAAAATATGAAAACCAACCACACTTCAAAATGAGTTACCACAATTACACTGGATGAGTGGGCGTCCCATTATCAATCGTTACTTACAGAACATCGAGAACAATACTCAATCATCGAGAACCTTGACATTGAAGATGCGGAAAATACTCATCAGAAAATGACCTAAAAGCAATTATGTCAATGAAGAATGGTAGAGCCCCGGGTCCCGGAGGAATATGCGCCAAACTAATTAAATGTGATAAAACCTACTAACCTATAGAATGTTAAACCTAATGAACAACTGCTTACGACAATATAAAATCCCAGAGCAGTGGAAAATCTCGCACACAATTTCGATATATAAAAAAGGTGATCACAAAGACAAAAATAACTACAGAGACTTAAGTATAAACAGCACAATTAGTACAATATTTGGTAAAAGTCTGAATAATACATTAAAACAAATAGCAGGGCAGAGAATCGGTGAAGAACAGAGCGGATTCATTTCAGGAAGGTCATGGACTGATAACCTTTTCATAATACAGCAGTTAACGGAGAAAAGACGGAGCGTAGGCGAAGAGACCCACCTAGCTTTTGTCGATCTAAAAAACCTACGACACAAAACCCTGGGAAGCATTAGAGAAATTTGGCATTGATAGACGAATGATAAACATGATCAAAATCTTGTATGAAAGTAACGAAGCATATGTAAAACAGAATGGTAAGCTGTTACGAACCCTATATCCATCTAAAGACCTGAGGCAGGCATGTAGTTTATCACCGCTCCTTTTCAATATCTATATCGAATGTGCTCTGGAAGACTGGAAAAGGAGATGTCATGGTATGGGCATATCCATTGGTAAACACACTATTTACTTTAAGTGTTGTCAACGACCAAGTGGTTATTGTCCAGGAAACTTTCGATTTGGAGATTATGCTCCGCAGACTATATCAAGCATATGATAGATGGGGTCTTAAAATCAACGTAAAGAAGACTGAATTCTTGGCAGTTAATTCCGATGCGATGTTCCAAATTCTAATAGATGATCACATGTCTGTGAAACAAGTCGACCAATTTAAATATCTAGAAGCAACTATAACAAAAGATGGATTGGGCTCTGCTGAAATCAGAAGTAGAATTGAGCAGAGTAAAAGAATTATAGGATGTCTAAACCCTATTTGGTGGGACAGACATATAGTCTGTTTTTTTGCTTTATGATTCAGAGCAGGCTTTGCTTTTGCATTTTTGTGACAGTGTAGGTAGTTGGTTACAAAGAAAAAACACTAGTATACTCTGTTCACTATAGAAAATAAGGACAGTAGAAATGGACTACTTCAGAAGAAGTGCACGTGTTTCGCGGTTGGATCACGTTACCAATGTAGAAAGCATGCAGGCCGAAAAAAGTGTAATAGAATGAATCGAGCGAAGAGGCCTCAAATGGTTCGGCCACCTACTTAGGATGGATGACAACAGATGGCCTCAAAGAATGTTCAAAAGGACACCCCCCGGGAGACGCAAAAGGGGAAGACCCCGAAGAACGTGGAATGAAGGAAGGCGAAAAGCAATGGAAGCCAGGGGTTTGAAAGAAGAAGATGCCTTAAAGAGAGATACATGGCGATTAAGGACGAGAAGGCGGCACTTGGACGTATAACACCGATATATATATATATATATATATATATATATATATATATATATATAAAGAAAAACTGTTCAATTTGGGATAATATAGCACCCCTGTAGATGAATTAAATACATCTTCAAGCACCCTGTATATATAAATAGTAGTACAGGTTACAGAAAGTAGATTGGGTGTTAAGGTAGGTCATGCAAGGCGCTGTGATCATATTTGATGCATCAGAGCCAGTGTATATAGGAGAGTACCGCCATTTTTTGATCCGTGAAAATGCCGCCATCGCCGCCATTTTTGTTCCCATCAGCAATAACTGATTGAGTTATGTTTAAAATTTTACTTGAAATTGGCAAGACTGTACGTCTATGTCAAATTCGACGTTAGCAGGTTATGTTTTGCGTCAGTTTGTGCCAGAACTGACGCAAAACCTAACCTGCTAACCACGAATTTGACATAGACTTGCAGTCTTGCCAATTTTAAGTAAAGTTTTGGATTGCCAACAAACGTCACGTTGACGGAATTGTGTTACAAACCTCAAAGCGACGCATATGTCAGAGGAATAAACATGGCGGACGTGGCGGTACTCTCCTATATCTACTGGCTCTGATTTGATGAATTGGCAATATGTGGAAAGTTGTCAAAAACATACAAAGTTAGGTTATTTTTTAAATGACAAGTAAACAGCAACGGTGGGTAGAGGGATTTCGTTTGCGTAGTGACTAACGTCGTATGACAGATTCTTTGTGTTTTAAAGTGTGGAAATTGCTGTTGCTGGGATAAAAGGTTTAGCAGAGCCTGGTTGTTCAACGTACATCATTATTTCCGCAATCCTATTAACATTCAAGAACTGATAATATACCATACCGCAATGTTGCGTACGCCTCTGATTTATTGTGTCATTTAGTTTAAATAAGGTTAACAATTTAATGTCAATATGATAGATGTAAAAATGTTACCAATACGAAACTTGAAAATTACTAGATTCTAACATTAGTTTTCACCGCGTCCCAATCTACTTTCTGTCAGAGCCAGTAGATATAGGAGAGTACCGCCACGCCCGCCATGTTTGTTCCTCTGTCATATGCGTCACTTTGAGGTTAGTAACACATTTCTGTCAATGTGACATTTATTGGCAATCCGAAATTTTACTTAAAATTGGCAAGACTGTAAGTCTATGTCAAATTCGAGATTAGCAAGTTAGGTTTTGTTTGTTATTTGACATATACTGACGCAAAACATAACCTGCTAACCTCGAATTTGACATAGACTTACAGTCTTGCCAATTTCAAGTAAAATTTTAGACATAACTCAATCAGTTATTGCTGATGGTAATAAAAATGGCGGCGATGGCGGCATTTACACGGATCAAAGAATGGCGGTACTCTCCTACTGGCTCTGCTTTCTGTAACCTGTACTTTTAACCATTTTATAATTTTTGTGACGATAACTTAGCAGCATTAACCTAACACGGCTGCCCCACGTTGGTTGAGCCAATTAACACAACTCGCTACACTGTTCGTACTTGAGGGCGTGGCGACGGTTAAAAATGGCTTTTTTAAAGACGACGATTGGAGCTCCTGTAGAAGATCATGATTGATTTTAAGCATTCGTTTATTTGCACTTAAAAACTAATATATAGAAATAGAATAAGCTATGCAATGAGCGTGCTCGGTGGAGGGCATCTCCATGGGCCAGAAGCGGATGGGGCGGCCGACCTGGAGGCCGGAAAACTTCGGCCAGGACTTCTTGGACCTGGGGCTCGCGTCCTAGCGAGACCCTTTGGGGGTGAGGCGGTGTCCACGTTCCGGATGACCTGGAGGCAGGATGACACACCTCGGCGGCAGGCAAGGGGCTGCGGCGGAGGCTTAAGGCGTCATTGCCGTGACCAGGGGCATCCTCGGCTGAGCTGTGCGAAGCCGGGGCGTCGATCCCTGTGATTGCGAGTTCAGCTGAAGTCCTCTTCGTAGCGTGGAGTTCCTGGGAGCGACCTGGTGGTGACGTGGAGCCGGACGGCGCGCGACGTATCCGGGCGTCGGTTGTTCCTGCTTCTCATTCTCGGGGAGCTGTGACTAGGCCACGCTGGAAGACGCGGGTCCTAGGTACTCCGGAGACGTCGGCATATTGCAGCTTGCGGCTATAATGGGTGGCGGCGGCAGGCGTCCTCTGTTGATGCTGCGGCGGCGGCGATGATTGGCTTCCTCTATGAAGGCGGTGTCGGGCGGCCTTCTGCTGTGGGTGCAGCGGCGGCGGCGAATGGCTGAACGGCGTCAGCAGGCGGCGCGAGCAAACGGTGTCGCTTGGCGGCGGTTTGTAGCGGCAGCTTGCGAGGTGGCAGTCTGGGCGACGGCGATGCTCCTCGCAGTGGGCTGGACGTAGGGGCAGACGGCGGCGCGTCTTCCTTCTAAGGATGTAGCGGCAGCGGCGCCAAATGTGCTGAATGGCGTCAGCAGGCGGCGCGAGCGAACAGCGTCGCTTGCCGGCGATTTGGAGCGGCAGCTTGCGAGGTGGCAGTCTGGGCGACGGCGATGCTCCTCGTAGTGGGCTGGACGTAGAGGCAGACGGCGGAGTGTCTTCCTTCTATGGATGCAGCGGCAGCGGCGGCGAATGTGCTGAACGGCGTCAGCAGTCGGCGTGAGCGAACGGCGTCGCTTGGCGGCGGTTTGGAGCGGCAGCTTGCGAAGTGGCAGTCTGGGCGACGGCGATGCTCCTCGCAGTGGGCTGGACGTAGGGGCAGACGGCGGCGCGTCTTCCATCTGCGGATGCAGCGGCGGTTGCGGCGGAGCGATGCGAGCTTCCGGGCATATGTTTGTTTCTGCGGGCGGCGTGTATGCGGCAGCTTTTTTAGCTGCAGGTTGCGGCGTTGGTGCCGTGGGCTTCTCCAGGGCTAATTGCTGTGCTAACCCTGGCGAAGAGAAGTTGATCCGAGAACAGAGTTCGATCAGACGTTTTTGTTTCTGCGGGCGGCGTGTATGCGGTAGCTTTCTTAGCTGCAGGTTGCGGCGTCGGTGCCGTTGAGCTCCTCCAGGGCTAATTGCTGTGCTAGCCCTAGAGAAGAGAAGTTGATCCGAGAACAGAGTTCGATCAGATGCCGTTTTCTGCGGTGCTCTTTTCTTTTAAAGGCATTCCACTCCTCTGCAATTTTCCCAGATTGCCATTTTTGCCTCAAGTGGGAGATAATTTGTTATTTTAGTTATTTTGTTCCGTAGCGTTGTTATTTAAATCCGGCGGGGTTTTTTATGTTGTCCATCGTCTTCCTTATAAAAAGCCGCGTTCAGGAATATATAACACGCCTATGCACGTGTCGATATTAGCCGAGATTGATTTGATTCGCGATATACGTTTTCAATTTAGCGCGAGGATCGCCGCTGTTGGTTTATTCATGTTGATCTTTTTCCGGCACTAGGCCAGCTTCTCGAGTTGACACTTTGCTTTTTTATTTACCTGGCTAACCCTCTGAATGATCGGCTTAAGTCGATTTCCTTTGTGTGTTTACAAAATTCGCATTTGGTAGCTGCCCTCTAGTCTATTTTAAACTTGTGCCGGCGGCATTGGATTTTCGCCCGAGATTTGCGGGCATCCGGCCATTTTTTTGTTCGGCGGCCGGGCTTTTAAAATTGTCCCGTTTCGCTGGACTATGAATGTTTTTGTTCGGGTGGTCGCGGTACTTGTTTTATTGGAGGCTTTGGGCTGGGTGCGTTTATGACGCAGTTTTTAAATTTTAAGCGTTCGGCGTTTGTTTATCCAAAAAAATAGAACGGTTGTAATTGCCCGGCTCTATATTACATGTGTGCTCATGTCAAACCTACTGATTACATTTTTAATTTAAAGGATGTCTGATGTTTGTATGTTGTGTGTTGTCTGTGTTGAGTGATATGCAAGTAGCCTGTGTTGCAGTTTTAAAACTGATTTTGAATGTTTGAGCACCGCTGGCAAAACATATCTGTTCAGATTGTAAACAACGATAAACGATCCCTATTGTAAACGGAGCATTAGTTTTATGATTGACATGTGCATATCTACTTCAAACCAATTTAACACAGAAATTAGCAACATCTTATTCACTCCGTTAGATGCACTGTAGAATAAAATGCTCAGCGGCTGTTTCACTAAATAAGACTAAATTTTTTAAACATCTTTCTTACAATCTTGGCTCAAGATTTCACGCATTACAATGCAAGATACAATCGGAGGAGACATTGTTATGGAAGAGCCACTGACGAAGGCGCTTTTAACAGAATTACTTACCTATCATTGATATTTTACCGACAACAATATTATTGAGTAAAACAATGTTCTGCTTATTTAAATGAATAAACAGTTGCAAGGAATGTGAAGTCGCCATTTATTTGAATATTGACTTAAACAATCAACGGCTGAGATTGTTGCGTACGTTTCTCTTAATGAATAATAATCACTCCCATACCTGTTTGTTGATTTTTGCATTTATGTTGAATATGTATTTATCCGAAAAAAAAAACAGATACTATAAGGTCAATGTGGATTATTGAGCGAGATATCACTGAAAGTTTCGTAGACTGAAGGTATTGATCTTAACCATCCGCGTTAATTTCATGCACTAATACAGCTGTATTTAGCTTATATTTAGAATTCGAGAAACGCTAGATTTGGATATTAAACTTGTTATATTTGTTTTCCAATTTGGAGTGCACGCCACAGATCTTAGACTGGTGTTTATGCGTTAAACGAGAGGCAGGCGAGAAGGGAGAAACTTAATAGAAACCAAACAGACCAGACGTACCGCTTTGGCCGATGCCGACGTACGTATTACCGCATCATCTAAAGACATATCGGTTGTTATAGGATTAATCAAGAGGGCCTGCAGTGATTAAACCCTTGGGGTTTCGCTTATTTATTTGAAGTACCGTCCGAACGCGAATACTTTTGTTTGTATTGGTTTCTTCTCAACGTTGACTAATTTCATGCAATTTCCAGGTTTTCTACCCTGAGCTAGGATTCAGAACACCACCTTTCGAAGTCACTGTTTCGAGCTGGTGGATCAGTCCGTATCTTCAGAATGTGTGCGCAGCATCCTTCCTCGTAGGTGCAATATTTACGACTATTTTGTTTGTAATTGACATTTATGCTGTTTATGTATGTGTTTTTTGTAACCTTTCGTGTAATGGACATAAGGTTTGAGATTTTCCCCGTCTGGGAGGCTAACGGCCATTTGGAAGTCGGCTGGATTG
This sequence comes from Agriotes lineatus, assembly GCA_940337035.1. Classification (NCBI taxonomy): domain Eukaryota; kingdom Metazoa; phylum Arthropoda; class Insecta; order Coleoptera; family Elateridae; genus Agriotes; species Agriotes lineatus. The sequence goes on along the minus strand of OW679194.1, from coordinate 262,306,395 downwards.
CCGTAGTCTATTAAAATTACATTCCTTTATCATTTATCTCCCCTTTCCATTAATCATAGCTGGTTACGAGTTTCCCAATGTTACCTGCTGAGATTCTATTAGCTTTGTAATATTGTGTGTGTAATATAACTATCAAATTACATTCCGCATTTTCATTGCAAAGCAATAATGCAGTCGCGTTTCTAGGTTTCATAATTGCACAAACAGATCCATCCAGCAAATAAGATTCCATATTCTTCTGACGACTTCTTCTGAGTTGGAAGCCTTCTCCCTCCAAATCATCTCCTGGTTCGAGTAAACAACTCAATGGCGCCTATAAACCAACAATAACCATCTTCTGCGTCTCTACTGATTTGCATTTTATATGAAATCATGCATTTTCCACCGTAGCAAGCCATGTGCATCTTTTAGTCTGTTACATATAGTAAATAGTAAATGAGTTTTCTACTCATGTATATAAAAGTAGGCATTTTCGCAGTAGCGTATCCTGGTGGTGAAAGTGGGAGTTGCTATGAAAATGAATAAACCATCATTCGGAGGCGATGTAAAGCCGTATGTCTCATGTTACTACGATGTGTAGCATGTAAAAGATCCGTTGCTTGGGTTAAAACGCCTTAGTCTCGGCAAAAGCTGATAATGATTTCCTTCGTGTGTGTTTACCCCTTGATGATTCGACTCCCGAACTATATTTAAGTTAGTTTTAATTATTAGCTTACGTGTTGATTCAGATTGTGTGAACTTTTCAAACGCTGCTAACAACTTAAAACTGCTTTAACCGCTCAGCTTGAATCCGCAATAACAAAGTGTAGACCCAGCTTTAAACAAGGCAGGCTACAAAAATTATTTCAAAATGTATATTGCTTTACCGTTTGTTAGTTGAAAATGTTTATGTTGCTATTTGGAATAGATAATTTTTATTCAGACACGATAAAACATATCACGATATACATGTTCATTAAAAAAGTCCGTAAGGGCCGGCTGTGAAAATTCAAACATATGAATAATATGTTGGTGGCACTGTAAGTCTATGTCAAATTTGAAGATAGCAGGTTAGGTTTTGCGTTAGTCTGTGTCAAAACTAACGGAAAACCTAACCTGATAACCTCGAATTTGACATAGACTAACAGTGCCACCAATATATCATACTTTGAATTTCCACAGCCGCCCCTTATGGACTTTTTTAATGAACATATTGTATTTATGCTGCCGATTTTACCTTAGACGTCTGACTTTATTTCAAACGTTGACTCTTTGACGCTTTTGTACCTTAACTTATTTAAGCAGATGAAGCACCGCGCTCTACACCTCATCCAAGTAAGCTGAACAAACGTACAATTTTAAATACCTTGCCTGTTACCTATTATCACTCATCCACGTGGGGCTGATCTTCAGGCACTGTGAGTCGACGATCACATTACTCTTCCACGAGGCAATCCAGTAGGGAAAGCAGTGCTGGCCGTGGTCAGCCCTCATCAGGTTTTCGTGGTACTCCCAGTTCCCTGGCAGCCAGGGCTCACCGAACTTGATCTTGGTCCGGTAATAGCCTTCGGGGTACCTCCTGGTTAATATTAGCACTCGGGGAGGGCCTGGGTCCTGAATGAAATTTTAGTGTAAATCATATTTTGGAATGTTCAGAAAAAGTTGCTTACACTTCGATCCAAAGGGTTTCTGTCGTACAGTGCAATCTCATCCGGCCTCATGTCGTCTGGATGGTCGCATTTTGTTACCCAGTTCAGCTCCAGGTAGGTACCGTCTAATGAGGATACCGTGAGGTGTACCTTTCCGCATTTTCCTAGATCTGCAATAAGAAAAGGAATCGTGGAATTGACTTTCAGCAGTTGCAACGATAAAAGATTTAGAATTGTAAAGTTGTATATATAAGAAATAGGTTTTTTAGCATAGTGATCATGAAAGTCGTCCTATTTTAACGAAAAATCGTATTGAAAGTACCACTTTTGTTAACGCAAAATCGTGAAAAAAGTACACCTTTTTAAACTATTTTATTAAAAGGTCAATTTGACAGTTGTAAATTCCGAAGTCCTTTTCTACTAAATTTCGAATTACAAGAGATCTCTATGCAAAAAATTACGTGTACAACACGTTTTGAAAGTCCCTTTTTTCATTCATTTGCTTGCTGCAAATTCATGAAAAAAGTATGACTTTCAAAACTAGTTGTACAATAGTAATTTACGATACAATTGCGAAAAGCTAGTCTTTAGTCACGAGTGGATCAGAGCTTAAGCCTCGAGAGTGACTAAAGATGCTTTACGCATGTGTGTCGTACAATATTTTATCTACGATAGAAGATAACACGGTAAATATAAAAAAAAATATTTTAAATGTAAATTAGGATTACCAGCAAACGGTCGTAATTTTGCGTGGTTAAAAATTTTAAAACACGTTCCTACTTACGACGTGTCTAATGAAATATTTTAAACACGTTGCTACTGACGACATAAACTAATGGAGACATGTTATTAAACAGTCGTTTTACAAACTTAAAACTGCCAACTAAAAGTCAATTTTACACACTGTCGTAGATAAATTACTATTTTAAAATTATATATGCTTATAATGAGCACATACAAGGCGATTCAAAAGGTATGGTCCAAACTTAAGGGTGTGATGTGGGATGCTACAAGAAACAAAAAATGTCTTGTTCGCAACAGTTGGCGTTGCCTACTTACAAAGAATTTCTTTGTTATATTTAACTTTTGGGTCTAACACACAATGTTTTACAGAAGTTAATGATGCACTTCGCCTTTAAATCAAGACCGACTTCCTTGAGAAGTGTAAAAGTATAACAAAATATGTTTAAAATTGTCAAATTTTGTAGAAAGGGAATCTCATTGACACTAATTTTGCATTCATATGCCTTGTGCAACCTCAAGGTACAACAGCGACTTGCAAATATTAAATAATTTGTTTTTGTTATTTGATAAAGGTGAAGTTATAATATCTTTCATAAATTGAATTTCGTAAATCCTTTTGTTGCTAACCTTTTAAAATAATATAAATTTTTAATTCAGAATTTCGAAAAACGGGCACGAATTTAATAATTACATATAGACCTAATTTGAAACTTGTAATTTTCTGTAATGTTGCGATTCACTATGCTTCTAAATTAGCTAAATCACCAAACTAAAATGTATTAAACAGGGATAAGTCGGGCGATCTGGCAGGCCAGTTTACAGGGCCACCACATGCTATCAACCTATTTGGATAGGTTTCGTTTAAAATTACTCTTGCGTACAATGCAACGTGTGATAGAGCACAATCTTGTTGAAATCACATGTTACAACGTTGTAGTAATGGCAAATCTTTTAACAACTCTGGTATGTCTTTGGTTAAAAAGATACCTAAATTTGTCCGTTCAAGCGATTCGGAATTTAAAAGGACCCAGCCTGGAGAAACAACCTAAATATGACGAAACCTTGTCAGTATGTGTGCTGTTTTTTACCAAATAATTTCCAAAAAACACTGACCTATACATTTACAGTGAACCTATGTTGAAAACTTCTAGGCCTGAAAGGGGTTTTTATTGTGCATTGAAGATCGCTGTGCGCGAGAAAATGGATTCGTCTGTGAAAAGTACCTTTAGCAAAAAATTTGGATCCATCTGTCCAAAGTGCCGAAATTTATACAGATTTTGTACATGCGTATATTGATACGCATGTTGTCTCCTGTTCTTCAAAATTCTGTGTGTTATACTTTTTGAAATATTAAATATTCGTGATACGTTTCGTACAGAATACGTTGGTTCTTCTTCACAGCACAGTAGCCTCAATTGTATGGATTCATGCCCTACATGGGTGACCACCGACCAGCTACACTTTTATACGAAGGAACCAAAGTACCGGCGTTTTTTGCACAATTTATCAGTCTTAAGAAAAGATTTCCATTTGGGTGTCTCGTTCTTGAAAACTGAATCGCATATTACCAAGCAGCAGCTTCAGAATTATGTCCACATTTGCCGTACATTATTATCATTTCGAAATATCTCTCTGGAGTGTAACTCATTGTGGTATTGAAATAAAAATACCGCGCAGTTACTAATAAATTTAGTATGTTTTTCATCATTTATTATGTTTCCAGCGGCTTCCTATAAATTCTATAATTCGGTTGCCTTGCATAACGGATTTTTTTAAACTTTAGTAGCGTCCCGCTTGAAAACGATTGAGGTCTCGACAAAATTGTATGTAGATTTTTATTTCAAAATATTATAAAGAATCCGTCATTATGATTTCCTCCGGTGATTTTGGAGACACCCTGTATTAGAAGATATATGTGTTTAATATTACTAACTCAGTTTTTAGAGCACAAAGAAAAGGAACAAACACAGGAATTGAGGAGTAAGAATTACAAAATACATAAATATGCAAAAAAGATCATTCTATAGATGGATATTGCTGGCGGTAACTCACAATTTTCAAAGAGAACAATCAACCTGAAAATTAAAGCGTTATAACTGTATGCGAGAATTGGGCATGCAGTTAGAAGATCTGAGAAAGCTCGAAATCCTTGTGTGTTGCAAAAGAAACACGAAAATGTACCCTCTGAAAGACTATCGAAACCGTTACGTATCAAGAAAAATGTTACTTCTGCCCTAGAACAAGTAGGCCTGGCAAGAGGGAGCTAAAACCGGTCATGGGAAAAACAAGAAGTTTTGCAAATTAGCAGTTTAGCACAGTTTCGTCCTGAATAACATACTAAATGTGCGTGTCCTCTCGCTCCACCATCTTGGAAAAATGTCGTCCAAAATCAGTCTTTTGATATTAGCTAGTTTCCAGTATTCCCTAGGCAAAAACTAGTTATTATAAAATTGTGGGGACTTAAGTTCTCTACAAGTTTTGTAAATCTTTTTTTGCTGAAGTACTGTTACTTCTCTTCCACCTATTCTTCCGGGTTCTTGTAAACACCGTACCAAGTCTGAACTTGGTGGTAGGTTGGGAGCGAATTCTGTTGTGCTGCTAGTGTTGTGAGTGGAAAAATCTATCTCCTGTGCAGCAATGGCGTCGAAATCTACACTTTCTTTCTTGACTACTTGTACCGTGTGGTTTAATTCCTAGGAATTTTAAAGCATTTTCAGGAACTTCTTCTCTTCTTTACCGAACATTGTAGGCGTCGTTTTACAACCGTTGAGAGCGTGCAAGAACAATATATCAACTTGGCAGATAAAATTTTCCAGTTTATGCCCTCCGAAAATGTTGAGCCAACCCAGCTCTGTACTCTTTCAAAGAAATTCGCTAACGCGGCTTGTGAGCAAAGATTCCCCGAGTCGTGATTGGACGTCTGCCGTTGATTCGAAATCTGCTGTGTTGTCAGAGACTGCGGCTGTAGTTACGCATTTAAAATGTCCGAGCCTGTGGGTGAAACTGCAACAGAGCGCCCGGGATGTTCAGAAAGAGATGTTCGACGCGGATCTTGAGCTTGACGCGTAATAGATTCACTTGTCGCCCAGTACAGATACTATGAAGACGTCGCTTCCGGCCGTCGCCTCGGAGCCCCAAGCGCGCTTCGAGGCGCCTTTAATTTTTTTGTGCCGTAAATTAAGATAGCGCTAAGTTAATTTGTGAAGAGCGCGATGCCAAGTGTATCGCCGGTTGAGCTTCCAAAGCATTATTCTTCGTATTCATTACATCTTATAAGATGTTTTGTGATTCATTATTATTCAGTATCGGTTTGGTGTGACGGTATTTACTGCATCACGCCATCTTTTCCGGTTTTCAGATTTTCCTACCGTCGCTTCTAAAGTTTGGCCCATCAAATCTTTAGTGATGTCGGTCCAGCGCTTCGGTGAACGTTCTTGCCTTCGCTTTCCGTCAGGTTTTCCTTGTATGATGAGTCTCTTCATGTTTTCTTCGTTTCGATTAATATGTCCTAGAAAGAAGAGAATACGGCGATATGCTAGAGAGTCCCTTTTCAGGCGTATTTCTTTTAAAATGGAGAAGTTAGTGCGATGTTCTGTCGACGAGACTTGTAACATTTGTCTCCAGGTTCATACCTCAAAAGCATCTATGCGGCGTCGTTCTGCTTCTTTAACCGTCCAAGCCTCAGCACCATACAAGAAAATGGGGAAGACATTATTAGCGACCGAGAATTGTCGTAGTGCTGGACTAGTTGCTGATTCTTCGCTTTAAACGTGATTGAATAGTTGCGATGCTGAGAACAGTCCCGGACTCCGAAATTTGTGTCAGTTGCGTAAATGCAGTACCAAATTCCGAGATTTGTAGCCCGGCGTTCGTATAAAACGAAGTTGTGAATGAAGGTCCCGGTTTGTCGTTGAAGTAGTTTGTAGAAGCCACTGTGGAAAAAAGACATATTTAATGTTGTTTGTCGTGGCTGTTTGTCAGTTGTTTATGGTTAATTCCGGATTTTGAAGTTCACCAATCCTCCCGTAAATTAAAAAGAAGCACGTGTGTGTTTATATTTTTTCGCTTAAGCGGATTTAACAGTGAGCTAATAGTCAAGCCGGGGCGTTTAAACGAGTTTAACCATCGTCCTGTTTGAAGCCATTAACATTCCCAACTGCACCGTGTGTCTACAATGGCCCAAAGCGGAATATAGGGTGGCACTAACCCCTACGCATCTCCTACCAACGCCAACTTTTTTAAAAAGGTTTTTATCGGAATATGGATATCCCAGTGTTGTGCGTAAACTAAAAAACGCTCATTTAATTAGCGATTAAATTTTGCTTAACGTCACTGCATAATGCGTTTTTATGAACTCTGCGGTACTGCGCTGTCACATATTTCAATGTAATTTCATAATATATTGCAATGATTGCAATTTAAGGTAATAATATAGTTATGGTAGGAATTAGAATAATTCGAGCATTGCAAATATTATATTAAAAATATTTCATATAAATGTCATAATTTGATTTTGAAACTGTAATCAAATAGCATTAGCCTTGACTTAAAATAAAATTAAAAAAGGAAACAATCTCTTCATTTTCATTTCTTAGGCTTTCAATTTACTTTTTTAGTTTCCTTATTTCCTCGTGAAACACCTTTCATTCCGCTCTTATTTGCTGTATCTTCCGTTTTATTTCCTTTTGGTCCTCCGTTAAGTTCTTCATCATTTTCAGTATAATATCCAGTTTATCTCCTTCTAGATTTTTTGTTTTAGTCGGCGTTCTTTAGGTTTTCAATGTAAACCTGTTTTTCTTGCTTACTAACGTTCCCAAAGCACGAATAGAGCATTCGTCCGGCTCAACACCTCGGAGACTCCGGCTTTCTCCCTACGATATTTGTTTTATTTCCTTGAGTTGTTCCATGTTTTACTGGATTATTAAAATAGCCTATATTTATACAACCTCAAATGCGTTGTTCTGCATAATGTGTTGCCTAACTTATTGTCGTCGAGTTGAACCTTGCATCTTTGCTTATCTTTATTAGCACACGCAGTTTTCTTCCTTCTTACTAGCTACCCATAACATCTAATTTTATATTAAAATAAATTTTCTCACAGTTTCTCGCAGGATGTAGAGACCCAACCCATGAGACAGAGTAATCAATATCAATTAATAATATTTAAAAACTAAAAAACGCCCAAAAAATACAGTGGTTATTTTTTATTCGACGTTTCCTATTATACATATGCAAAGGCAGTTCTTACTATTTTAGGTCTAGCTGTCTTTTCGCTGTTTACAAAGGCCCTTCATTGTTTGATAGGTTTACTTGAGTTTTCAACTTTCTAAATGGTTCTGTGTTGCGTAATTATAGATACATTGTAGATAATCTGTTTGCCACTCACAGTAATTTAAAAGTTTAATAAACTTAATTTGTAAGATTTTGGGTTTCTTTAAGTAAAAGTGTCAATTAACTAAGCAGTAGGGAACCGCGCTAGGCGCATTAAATTTAAAAGTTGTATTTAACCTTTAAGTAGATAATTGTTAAGAGATTGTAAATGGAAAGTTGCAGTTTAGTAGCTGAAGCAGTTAAGCCTTTAATTGCCAAACACATCAGTATTTTTGCACCCAACCCACTCCGTTTCGGCCGTGAACTCAGTAGATTTATCGAGATAAGGGTTGAATTTTTCACTGCGGAGCCTTAGAATTTCGCCATTTTTATTATCCTGAAATAGAACCGAACTTTACGGGTATTATGGACCACCCTTTCCCGCTAGTTATCTGTGAACAATCGGTTGAGTTACTACCTGGTATGTGGTAAGTGCGGTTCTGTTTTCGTAAAATCCCGATTATACCGTAACAATCTGCCACTGTTTGTTCAACCTACAAACTTTGTAGATAGTAAACTTTTGTTGAAGTTTTTCGTTTGCCTGGTTTCAGGAAATATATATTTGGATAACTTTTCACCAGTGCTACCAAGAGATCCAGAAGATCGATGTCTTCTCCTACTATAAAAACAGAATTAAATGATGAAATATTAATCGCGGTCTTTACGATCAATGTGTCAGTATCTTCTGTTACTCGTTGAAGGCCAAAATTAGATTTTTCGAATCTCTTCTTGATCATGAAGAAAGACGACTCTTATTTACTTCATTGGCTAAAAAGCTTGCCTGTGTGTATGTCGTGATTAACGACTCGTCGAAAAGCATATCCGCGGAAAGTTTGCCACTTTGAAGTGGATATTCGTCGAATACAACCGCTGTACATTGCTATCTGCGATACTGAGGTACGCGTCGATCGCTATACCATAGCTGCGCTCCTCGGCCATCGTTGCATATTTCGGTCCTTTGCGTTGAATGCAGCTTGCGACGATTGCTACATCTTTTCGTTGAGCTGGTTACGATCAGCAGCGACTGTTTTTCTTTTCTTCTTTTTACGATGTTCACCCTGTATATGTTGGGTCCTATTTTTATGAATTGTAAAAACTTGAGCTTCGTGCAAATGATTAGTTTTATCGATTTATGCGTTAAAGCAAAAATACACAACGTTTTATTTTTTAAAGTGCTCACCCTGTATATATTTGACCAAAGATATTTTTGGTTGCGATATATAATCCGCATGTAAAATATCGTCTTCTTCCAACAAATAGTTTTTGAGCTATTCCGCCAACAGGTAGACGCATAGACCGACGGAACTGAAAAAACATGCTGCTCGTCATCTAGGGACCCTAAAACGTGATGATCTGAAGAAATCTCTGAAGATTTTTTTACGATTACAATACGTGCTTCGTCTTTTAGACAAGGGAAGTAAAAACAAAAGAATTACATATTTGTTGCTTTTTTATCGGGGTATATTATACCTCACACAGTTATTGTAAGTTTTTGCACCACACGGTTGAAGGGTAAAAGAAGAGGGGCCTTGTAACTTTGTTGTGAGATTGCACTAAAGTGAGCTGTGAAGCATGTAAGTGTTGGAGCGTTGTTAGCAGTTTGAGAATTGGTGCAACGAGTTGAAGAGAGGAAAAATGTAGACACGATAACTTGTAAAGAAATTCCTATAACCCACCCTCTAAGAGCTAGTATTTCCCTGTCCAGTTAAAGGTACTCGCAATTATTTGTAAAAGCTTCCGTTACTTGTGTGATAGGTACCTGGTTCTACAACTTGTAAACAGAATAAATGTTACTTGACAGTTTAGACATTAACATAGTTATATATTCTTATTTTAAATTACTGCAGCAACGTTAACTATAAATTTCATAGATTGAAATAGACAGATTCAATTGGTGCAAATGTACAATTTGACAGTCACAGCCTACAAGGTATATTATTTAAGGTTTCCGCTACAAAACTGACACATTAAAATCAATAGTTCATGGCTTAAATTCGACAATTTCAAGTATAGAATTTGTAGTTTAGACTACAACCTACAGCAAGAAGGGTAAGCTTATAGTTTCATGTGGGTAATCGATGTAGTATGGCTTTATGGAGTATGTCAAGTTTAAGTGAAAGAATTGTACTGGTACAAAAGTTGACAATTATAAAAGTGAATCATTACAGCTGGAGTTGTGAATAATCAGTTTTTATCCTCGTTGGTAACATCCTCATTGTAAGGGCAGTAAGGGCATGAGTCTCTTCTCTTTGAAGTTTAGGTAGTACGACCTCACGACAGCCAAAGCCGGATTAGGGAATTTTAGTGGCAGTTGTAGTCACTGGGAATCAAACCCGATTTTTTTTACTAGAGGCTCTACCACTGAACAACTGCTAAAGCTACAGTAGAAGGTATGTATTTTTCGCAGTCCAACTATAATTAAATATTATTATCGCCATTATTAAAGTTTGGGTTGTTACCTTCATGACGTAATTTCAGTTAAACGTAAAAGAATAAAATGTAGAAGTATATAATCGGCTGTTTAAACCGTCTAAGCTATATCAGTAAATATCATAAGTCTATTTTTAACAGTTTATAGAACCACTAAATGTAAGTGTAAATATGGGGCTGGACGGAGAATTTATGATAATCTTGGAAATGATTTTAATGTGATGCAGCAGCATAGACTTATTAAACTTAATATGTGAAACTGTGGCACAACATGCAACATAAATAAACTCGTTAGGTTTCTATGATTATTTATAGCGTCATAACGTACTAGACATAACCGTATTTAAGTTGAACAATCCTCGTATACCAAGTGTTTCACTTAAGGTGCGGACATAGCGAAGTTTAATTTTTTTTTCACAAACTTGTGAATTGTTGATACAGATGGAATAGGTCGATTATTAAATTTAACCGAGAATAAATCACGAACTGTGCGTAAACTAACGCCACTGTAAAATGTTTTTATAGTAAATAATCTTTCTTTATTAGAATATTAAACACTATTATTCATAGTAATTAGTTAAATACGTGAATTGATAACTAACAGAAAATAACATTTATTTTGGTATAAAAAAATGTGATCATAGCTGGTCTGCTTTTTGTGAATAAAATGCAAACTATTTATTACAGTTCTTAAGCTATTTCTATTTTAAACAAGCAAGTATTAAATTGAGTGCATCAATCATATCAATTTAAGCGGCAAGCAGGAATCTGCATATATACGATTTCCCATGCTATTTCAATATGTTCGCACCTTAAGTGAAACACTCGGTGTAATTTAAAATGCATAACGGACAACCAGAATTAAAGAAGACCTCTACATTTTAGATAGATGATGCATGTGTCAATTATTCTTAAAATTGCATATTGTAACACTTAAGGGCAATTGCGTTGGTTTGCATGTATAGAACACGGTTTACTTTATAAATTTAAAGCCTGTCATGTTGAACCATTCGTTCTGAAAATAAATTGGGATTCTTGGTTGTTGCAGATTCAATATACTTTTGAAATTTTAATAAATCGTTTAATCATTATATTGAGTCACAAACAAGATATCATAATAGCTATTTATGTAACAAGTGCTAAAAGTCGACGTTTATGCGCGAGACATGAAAATTATGAAACTCAGCCTTCGGCTTCGTTTCATAATTTTCATGTCTCGCGCATAAACGACTTTTAGCACGCGTTGCATACAATATTTTATCTACGACCTTAATTTTACCGTTATTAATCCATAAATATCGATTTAAGAAAGGTTCGCATCTGCGACACTTTTAATTTATGTCATAATGGACAGTAGGCCACGCAGCGCGGGCGATTGTTTGGCCACGCCCGTGCTGTCAAGGTGAGTTACGAAATGTAATTATTGATACTATACATATGACTGTATTCATTACATAACGCTTTAATTATTTGAAAAACGCTTTACCTGTAACGCAAGAAGCAACTAGAATAGCTTTACAACTTCACTTGCAGTTCGAAGTTTTAGTTTTATAACCTCACTTCACTTTTAGCCCGAGTGCTAAAAGTAAACAGCTGATTTCTTTAAACACGGTAAACTATAAAACGTCACTTTTAGTGAAACAAGCTAGTGCTAAAAGGCCTATTTTAGTAGTGGTCGTAGATAAAAGAGGTTATGACATTGCTTTAAGCGATTTAGAAGAAACAGTCTTATTTTTCTTGTTCTATTCCGTAAGATTTGTCATAGCTTGATTACTACGGTCTTTGAAGGGTTGTTTACCATTTTCAATTGTTTGATCATTTATAACATGTAAGCAATCAGTTAGTTTACTAAGTTTATTTGCTTCGTATATTCTCTGAAATTTTGCTATTCCTTTTAATTGTCAAGAATGGTAAACAGGTCATTTCTTTGGAATATGAGCACCACCCGACGAGCGAAGACACTTTTTTATACGTTAAACATTACATTAATTATAAACGGGTCGCGGCTTCATCGACAACTGATATGCGATACGCTATAGCTCATTTCAATTAGTACTTTATAATTTTCGCCGACTCTATTTCAAGCGCGCATAATCAGTAAAATAATTTTGACTGCTTAATCCTCATATACTATTTATTTATGGCTATTTTGGTAACAGTAGGGTCTGCCACCTATAGTGTCCAGGTTTCATTAGATTCTTGGCGCCTTGATATTTTCTTTTCTTTTACCATCGCCTCTAATGCTGCCACTGGATCGTAAGGCACCTCACTTTAAGCTAGCCAAAGCACTTTTACTTCCTTTTACGATAAACGAAGTATTGGACTCACCCCAAAGATTCGAAATTGAGTTTTCAACAGATCTTCACGTTTTAGACTCCTCTGATCCCAAAAAACATATATTTTTTATTGGTCTGTCTGTCTGTGTGTTTGTGTGTCTGTCTGTCTGTCTGTGAACAGAATATCTCAAAAACGAAAAGAGGTATGGCGTTGAAACGTCGTATATAAGTTTTGTGTACTATGTAAATGAGACAGCAAGCTTTTCAAAGAAAATCTCATTACCGAGAGGAGGTGTTTACTCTTGTGATTTTTCAGTTTTTTTCGATTTTTTCAAAAACGGCTCTAACGATTTTTTTCAAACTTCACATTTTTATTACATTGATGTGAGATAGGTGATTTTAAAGTTGAATACTTCTAAAATGGGTTTCTTTTGTTTTTTTCCAATTTTTTTATTAACTCCTATTTTAAATAGAACACCCGGTATATTATTACATTTTTGAATTCAGCTTAAAATTCTAGAGAAAATTTGTCTCTTCAACTAACGCTCTATTTTGTACCGTTTTTGTAGAATTCGTAATTTTTGAAAACTTGACAACTGCTTAAAAATTTAAAAACTAATTTTTGGCTAATTATAAGATCACTGTAAAAGGAAGTTGTGTGCGTGTATCACACCAGATTTTTTATTAACGTCCTATTAATGAATCTCGCATACTAACAGCGAAGATAAGTCTTAACTGAAAGAACGTTATAACAACACTATTTTAATGGTCCCTGATTTTAGACCATACCATATCCTAAGACACATTAAAAGTAAAATTATTGCAATTGAGAGGACAAATCAAGAGTTCAAAGCTTAAAAATGAAATTGTTTTGAAGAATATGCCGTGTAATAACGTAGTCAAATACTTCCAAATGAACGTTTCAAAGTGCAAATCACTATTAACAAATTACAGTGTAATTCTACAATTTTAAATGTATAACTGGCAACTTATATGTAAAGGGTGGTTTTTTTAGAGGCGGAGAACTTTAAATTGTAATAAAATACAGAAAATTTTTTTTAATATCTATGCAATTGAATTTATTTGACAGATAATTTTATGGAATTACTGCTTGAATATGATTTCAGGCATGTGACAGCCGCGGCTGGCGCGTACATGACGTAATCTGGAGGTCCAGTTTTTACACACTCTTCGCAGTACATCAGGCTGTATTTCGGCAATAACGCGTCGAATGTTGGCTTCCAAGTGCTGAATTGTTTCCGGTTTATCGGCGTAGACATGCGACTTTACATCTCCCCAAAGAAAATAATCTAATGGCGTTAAATCGCACGAACGAGGTGGCCAGTTAACAAGCCAACATTCGACGCGTTATTGCCGAAATACAGCCTGATGTACTGCGAAGAGTGTGTAAAAATTGGACCTCTAGAATACGTCATGTACGCGCCAGCCGCGGCTGTCACATGCCTGAAATCATATTCAAACAGTAATTCCAAAAAATTATCTTTCAAATAAATTCAATTTCATGGATATTAAAAACATGTTTCTGTGTTTTATTTGAATTTAAAGTTCTCCGCCTCTAAAAACATCCTTTATATAGATCTGCAGTTTAAAGTGCAAATCGATTTTTTTAAAAAATATTATCCTTCTGAAATATTTAAGGTGTAGGGTATTTTATCTCTATCACGCGCCAATTGTTTTCCTTTTGCCATACTCTTTTTTGTTTTTTATCCCTTCTTCTTGATCGTGTCCGCCCATGTAAGCTTTGGATTTCCTCGCTCTCTTCTTCCATGCCTTCTTGCTTCTGCCTCTCTGTTTCATTTCTACTATTGGCGTTAAATATAGCTTCTCCTTTGTTGTTATATATCTGACTGTATCGCTTTTCTTCGTTCCAAAAATTTGATGAATTTATTCCATTTTTGTTGCAGTTACGTACTCCTGTGTTTATCTTGGGGTGGCCAATTATCTGATCCATATATTAATGTAGGTATATAAATTGTTTTGTATCGACGCAGTTTGCACGATCTGCCAAAGTAATACTTTCGGGTCCGAGCATTTTTACTAATTTGCAATTTTTGCCGCAACCGCTCAATCAATCGCGACCACCCCAAATTTATATGAAAGGTTTCATGCCCTCATGAAACTACATAGCTTTTGTGAAGACACCAACCGCTTTGGCGTTAAAGGGACGTTGGAACATGCAGCGTAATGAAGGCGTCCCGCTGGATGGATGTAAACATGTAAACATGAGAACGACAACCTATCAGAATGATTTCTACGTTAGTTTTTGTGGAATATTAATGCAAAGAACTGAAAACCTTTTGGGGGAAATTGATCGTTTTCCTTTGTATGTGTTTTTCAATTCGTGTTCTAGATAACCGTCAAGCGGTCACATAACAACGGAGCACGGTGGTGTAATGGTACAAAGTTGCGATGCTGAAATTAAGATATGTTTTTCGGACTGAAATGAAGGTCATGAGTTCGAAACTGGGTACCAACTGTGTTTTTTTAATTATTCAGAGATTCGGATCTAAATTTCTATTTATTGTCACCTTTAAATGTGAAATGATACATTATAAGCGTTTTCTGCCCCTGGACTGGAAGCACCATTTTAACAGATTACGAAGACTAAATTAATGTTTCTTAAGGAGCGGGCATCACAAAGAGTGGATAGTAAAAACTACTCCATTTCAACATTGTGTCGAAGTATCAGTAAGGCGCTTGCACCTTCTCATCTTGCTTATTAATTAGTGTTGTGTTTATCTGGTAGTACTTTCTTGGTTCCTTGGATACGCGGTTTATTATTTCATCTTCTATTGTTCCGTCTTGGCTTATAATAACTTTGAAGTACTCATAGCTTTAAACTGTTTCGAACTGTTTCACATCGCATATTATGTTTACATTTTCTTTTTCTGTATATTTTTTAGAATTATTTTTAATTTTCTTACATTATCTGTTATGAATATATTTTTCAGCAAATACCATGTTTTGTATATTTACCTCTCTCATATTCCAGTTACCAAGTTTTGTATTCAGATCATTACCTTTTTTGTGGCATATAATATTGCTGTAGAATATCTCATTTGGTTTGAAATAATCGTTTCTTCTATTTGTATCTATGGATCGTATTATGATTTTCTTTTCTCATTTTGTTTTCATTTCTAGTATGTACATATGGTTTTGTGTTTGTCTATCTGTTCTATATGTTTTATGTTCTTTTTGAAATTCGATTTCTAGATTTTCATAGAAATGTCTATTTCTCTGTCTGCAGATTTAGCCCTAGGTGCATAAACCTGAATCACATAGAAAGCTTCTCTTGTAGCCTACAGTTCGGTACATATAATTCGGTCGCTGATGGTTGGTATATATTTTATGTACTTTTGAATATTTTGTGATATTAATATTGCAACACCGCATCGGTGAGTTTTACATTTCGCCATTTCATTCTCAATTAAGGCAAGCTTCCCAGTCTGCCAATCTGAAGATTTTCCCGCAGCTGCAGCTTTACTCCAGTGGCTGAATTTTTACACGATGTATGGATATTCACACCTGTGTGGCCGGTAACTCATTTCAGTCTATTCAGAATTGAGGTAGCGCCGATGATCAGTCGGATCACCAAACGTGCTATCAATTTAGTTGTTTATCATCTTGCATATTTTTTGCAGTAGCTATTTTGGGAGCTATAATGCGGTGAATTTCCCTGCCCTTTTGAATCGCAGTAGCTCATCCGGATCCAGAATAAGTCTATTGAGCATTAGTACGTCTGGTACAAAGCCGCTTCTGAGCAGTACTGATAAGACCACTGCCTTTCACCAGGCTTGTTTGGCCTGCTGAAAGTATTCCAGATCCATTTTACCATCCATATCTGAGAGCAACACTTTATCCGCCGCCTGGGGACGCGCCCTCTAGGGGTTACAGAATCCTCCAAGGGATACCAAATCAATATCTAAAATTTTATCTGGGTGTGTTACAGTTCCATATTTATCATCTTTCATGCTTCATATCTGTTTATTTGAGAGTCGTCCAAATTTATTTCTTGGTATTTCTATTATCTGTAATTTCTGATTTATTTCTCTCCTAACATTTTCCCAAGTTTCGTTCTTAGCTCTTTTGACTGCCTCCTTCGTCTATTTTTGTTATATATTATGTTGTGTATCTTCTTTCCTTTTCGTATGGATATATTTGGTCCAGGCCGCTATTTACTTTAATCCCTTTAATTTCTTTTAGTTCTTCGCGCCACAATTTTGTTTGTTTTCGTTTGGAGTCTGTTTTGCATTTTCGGTTAGATTCTAGGATTGGGGGTCATTTTTTGGGACCATGTTTTTATTGCATTTTTGCACGTTTCAGACAATTTTAAGACTTTTTTTTTTTTCGAAAAAAACTGAAATTTTTTTTGAAATTTCGAATTTTTTTTTGCATTTTTACACGTTTCAGGCAATTCTAAGACTTTTTTTTTCGGTTAGGTTAGGTTAGGTTAGGTTAGGTTTGTGTCATCTGTAAGATGCCTGAAACGTGTAAAAATGCAAAAAAAAAAAAATTTTGAAATTTCGAAGTTTTTTTTCGAAAAAAAAAAAAAAAAGTCTTAAAATTGTCTGAAACGTGCAAAAATGCAATAAAAACATGGTCCCAAAAAATGGCCCCCAATCCTAGAATTCAACCGCATTTTCTACATATCACCGTTGCCACCTCAAAAACCGATCTTTGCTCACCTTACCTGTACTCCAATTTAAGTTTAGTTGTTGTTATTTAATCCGATGCCTATAAATATGGTGTAAATAACTAAATTACTACTTACAAAGATATTAACATTTTAAAAGCATATATTTAAAAAGATATCCAAGTGTCAAATGTTGACAGGTGACACAAGTAGTGAATCGTGTATCTATTGCTGATTTCTTTCCTCTTATACATTAAACAACGTTTAATATCACTCAGCACGACCAAGAATTACTGTAAGTCTTACTGCTATTATATTTCTCCCGTGTGGCGTTGGCTTATTATAGCCAACGCCACATTGCAAAAATTATCTTCGTAATACTCCAAAATCGAACAATCTACCCAACAAGAAACTTATAATGCTACAAAATATACAGAAGATGTAAATGAAATTCAACCAACAACAACCCCAAATACAACAGTTAAATCAACTTACTCTAATATTACTAAAAATACTTTTAAACACACCTGCAAAGAACAAGGTGTTTTACTAGATGCTTACTCCGAAATTAAACTAAAAGATTATGTCACAGCAACTGAAAACATAGTAGGTTCTAGACATATCCTGGCAGCCTCCCAATTATCTAACCAAAGAATTGGAATCTATTTAACAAGCAAAACAACTGTCGACAAATTAATAGAAACTAATCATACTGAAAATATTGCTAATAAAAATATTAAAATGCATCGACTAATAACGCTAACAAAAAAAAATCACTTTGAAACATTTAACCCTGCATACCAAACGCGATTAACGAAGATCATTTCAAGATAGCAGGACTAAAACCTTAATTCTTTATTTACTTCAAGGCTGGTTTTACTGAGCCAGCATACTCCCACATGATAAGTTACCGGCAATTTGACTTTAAAAATGCGGAGAAAGATATAAATATACCACCAACCATTATGCTTCATTACGAAAGCGATAATTACAGAATCTTCCTACAACAGCAGGAAGTTAAATGTTTTATGTGCAAGCAAATAGGTCACACATCCCCAAATGCCCATACATCGAATCTATTACCGTTCCTCTAACATTTAATTCTTTAGATGAATCTAACCACGAAAGATCGAATAATTTAATGGAAATGTTGAAAACAACATTATATCCAGTAAACGGCCACATTCGAATCCAGACTCTGTTATTAACTCTTAACCTATAAAATCCTTAAATCGATTCTAACACAGATTCCAATTGTTGAAGAAGTAAAAACTAACATGCAACCTTTTACAAGACAACTTAACATGACAAGCAAATAAAACACTGATATAAAAAATTCATAGAAACAAAAAAATAATGAAATTCCCCAAAAATTATTAAAATGAAAAAGAAGCGCTACTAGAGCAACTGGAACCACTTAAACAGATACCAATTTGACTCTCTACTTGTCAAATTCGCAATTGAATCCCCCACATAATTGTTTATCATAGTAAAACATTCGAATACTCATCTAGAAATAAAGAACAATTTGCTGATGACCTAAACGACATAATCAATACCTTAACTGACCTGTAGGTACCCTTCTGTAAAAGGAAAAAAACTGAAAAATAAATTTCCACGCTTGAAGAATACCTTGATGAAGGCTACTGCACATAACTCGGATTATACCAGGGACAAATTCGAACTCTCCGAATGTTAAAATTAATACCTATATTTATATTTTGAAATACTTAAAAATAACTCAATCCAACTGTAACGATTATTTCAGCCACTTTGAAATTATTCAAGCTCTAACAATTGAACAACAACCAGGCCTAATAGGCCTTCAGAAAACCCATTTTAAAGATATACATAAGTCAACACGTAAACAATTCCTGGCAGTTCATAAAAATAGACAAACTATACATGCTGGTGGAGGACATAGTATTTTTTCAAAAATAATTTATAATGTGAAGAGATGAATATTAACATAAACCTGCAAGTGGTGGCAATTAAAACATACATACCATAATACCTTACGGTGTGTAATATCTACATACCTCCAAATTACATGCTGAATGCTACGGAACTAGAAAACGTCCAGAAACAGTTAACAACACCTTTTCTTATAGTTGGGGATTTCAATGCCGATAACACACTTCGGGGATGTAAAACAATAAATCATAGAGAAAGAATTGTTGAACAAATAATTAGTAACGATAACATTACATTACTGAACAATGGAGATGCCACCCATTTCGATATTAGAAGAAATAACTCTTCTGTCGTATACCTAGAGTTTTGTAGCACTAGAGTTGTCGTAAACCTAAATTTCACTGTGTTGAAAGATCTATTTGACAGTGACCATTTTCCTATCAAGATAACTGTTAACTCCAAAGGAAAGAATGACAAAAACCCTACAAGAAAAATGGAAAATAAAATTTGAAAACTGGGACTCTTACCGGACTGCATTCACAAAAATGCATTCCTATTTTCTGCATTTGCTAATATTGAATCTAATATTCACACTGTAAACAATGTCATTATCTAAGCAGCCAAGGCATCCATTTCTACATCATCTGACATCAATCAAACATTCAAAGTGCAATGGTAGAATAAACATTGGAAGGAAGCTATAAAAAATGCAATTTAATAGATATAGGAGAAATTCTTCTCAAAAACATAGTTAATTACAGAAGGCTGAGAACAGTCTAAAGAAATGTGGCGAAAACATCAACGCACAATTACGATCACGGGGTTAGTATTAAAGAATACAATATATACAAACCAACAAGATATAGCAAATATCATGGCAGATCACTTCAAAATAAATTCTAGTAGTGACCAATACAGTGAACGAACTTGAGTACACGTTAAATCTCTGCAAAGGATCAATGAGCTACGAAAACTATATAACAACATATGGATCTGCGATGTCTAATATAAATAACCCTATCGCCCAATATTGATTACTTCAGTTCTATGCAAAATTTTAGAAAGGATCGTGAACAAAACATTAAAGTTTTATTTGGAAATAAACAACCTAATTGAGCCCAACCAGAATGGCCTTCAAAAACGGAGATATACAATTGATTGCATTGCTAAATTAGAAACTTCCATAAGATATGCATTTGTTAAAAAGGGACGATTAGCCAGTTAACAGATTCACGAAATGGATCCATTTTGTGGATCTGTTAACTGGCCACCTCTTTCGTGCGATTTGACGCCGTTAGATTATTTTCTTTGAGGATATGTAAAGTCGCATGTCTACGTCGATAAACCGGAAACAATTGAGCACTTGGAAGCCAACATTCGACGCGTTATAGCGATTTACTGATTTACTGCGAAGAGTGTGTAAAAATTGGACCTCCAGATTACGTCATGTACACGCCAGCCGCGGTGGTCACATGCCCGAAATCATATTCAAACATAAATTCCATAAAATTATCTTTCAAATAAATCCAATTTCATGGATATTAAAAACATTTTTCTGTGTTTTATTTCAATTTAAAGTTCTCCGCCTCTAACAAAACACCCTTTAGTTGCATTTATAAATTAGGAACTATTCCATAGCCATACTAGATAAAAAAAATTGATCGTACTTTAGAAAGTATACAGAACATCCCGGTAATACGTTGTCTCTATTAGTGGAGTTTAGATAATTTAGCACTGATCGTCGGAACATTTTGGTAATGACAAGCCTTTGTGGTATTTCCGAAGCGTAACGAAATATCCAAAGCATTCTCGGCTATTTAGCTGTTTTAGCTACTCATCTGGCGGTAATTACGACCGTGAATCACAGTTCTAATTTTACATTCGCGGAATTGCCCTTATTAAAAGCAGGTTATGGTTTACTAGAAATTACTCAGCCAAGGATATAACCACTGACAGACTACTTAAAATTAAATTAATGAAAATATCAATAAAACTAACACAGATATACAATTTTTAGTCATTTAGTAGTTTTTAAAAATGAATTAGGCTACGAATAATGTTTTTCATTTTTCCTGATGATTTTGTTGATTATGACATGCACATTATCGCTATCGCTATCATGTTAAAATTCCCAACCTAATTTCGTATAGTGGCCTAGGACACGGATCCTTCAAGACATTTAAGGTATCTACATACATTTAGTTGCCCGACAATTCTTTTAAACTAGAGATGACTAACCAATATTTAATTTGATCGAAATAAACATTTTTACTGGTCATGTTTTATTCAAAAATTCCTAAGAAGCAGTAGATTAAACTTTATACGACTAAACACGGTGCAACTATTTTCCAACAATCGTATTCGTTTGTTACGGTTCTAAAATATTGTTTCTGATTTTCGCCTATTAGTGATGTATCTTGAGATACTTTTTGTGCCGTTGTGCATATCAGGTTTCCTATATATTTAGTTTTCAGCAATTTTTGAATTCACAATTGACATTTCCCTTTCGAAAGTTTTGCGTATGCAAGTTCAGAGTTATTTCCGGTACCCATTTTTCTTTTGGAAAATTTTTTGTCGTAATTTTACTTGCAAGCTATAAGACGTATTTTTGTTGGAATAGTGTTGATGACGCTCGGTGAGCCCAAAAAATCGTCGATAATCTAATATAGATTCGGGTTTATTGGTGAATTGTTGCACGCGTTTCATTAAATCAATATTTGATAATATTTGGTCGCCCGACATCTTAGGTATGAAGTTTATTTTCTATATAGGCTATTTATATGTAAATATCTCGTTCCGTGTATTAAGCCCAGTTGTTAACTAAACGTATCGTTTTTACTATTTCTTTGCAACCTGTCTTATGTCGCATTTCGACTACCCCGTATGGTTTAGCGGAGCGTGACGTTTAAGTAAATTATTGAATTATTTTGTTCCCGCGGCCACTTTTCGACTGATTTCGAGATGGATTCATTTAACTTAAAATTTATGTAACACGTTTCTATGAAAACCGCATTTGCTTCTTTCTACGAAAAACGATCTAGAGTAATTAATTATTATAAATAGATCAATAGGTCAATATTCCCTTATACAGCGGCAGCGTATTGTTAAATTTTGACAAATTTTAAAATTTTAAAATTTAACTTGTTAGTAATTCGTCATAATTATTCGAATGTAGCAGTAAATTAAAAACGCAATACATTTACATTTGAAATTTGGGGAAAGACATATCTGAATGTTCTAATTTCAATTTCTTGAATACTAGCATCACTTGAGAAAATAAAATAAATGCTGGCATTCATATTGACGCTCTTTATGGATAATATATACATCAAAGACCTGTAAATATCTGGTTTTTAAAAACTAGTTTTAATTAGAATGTAGATTTGTTCAGTTTGAACTGTTGCAAAGTTACAATTTAGTCCTGTAAATTTATAAATTCTATTTAACACTTTGTGGTTAATTTTCAACTAAGCCATTATCAAATAGCTTCTATTCTATAGAAGGTATTTGGCCATTGTATACACGGGATTTGCATTTTCAGAAAATTCCAATGTTAAATTGAACAGAAAATCAGGTGAAAGATCTTAGGTTTCTCTTCTACTGTTGTTATCCATGAACCTTGAAGGTTAGAATTGAGTACATTTCCTGTTTTGCAATTGAAAAAGTGTTTATTTAACGCTTGTTTGATTTGTAACGAACACGTCAAGAAATAATTACGTAATCACAGGGATTCTTTGAAAACAATTTTCAATGGTAGAAAAAAAAGTATAAAGATGTATAACTTAGAAGTAGATCTAAGATATAAATTACGCTAGGGAATTGGTCAAATTGCAGTACATTTGGTAAATAATAACGAAAATAAGAAAAGCGTTTTTAAATTGGTAAATGTTATGTTTCATATATGGAATAGTGCGAATTATAAGCAATATGGATGTAATTAGCACTGTGACTAATGTTTACTTAACTAAAATGCTTATCAGAGTTTTTGTTGGCGGTATGTAAACTTAAGTGAATGTTTGTAGTACTTAACAATGCTAAATATATGGTTACCAAATTTACTGCTGTTAATGTGTTTGCAGTTTTTATTAAACGTTGAAAAAATACGTGTCTGAATGTCATATTTTTTGTCCAATACCATTTAAAAAAATAATTTCAATATACATAATTATGAGCTTTATTTATGATAAACATCCACAGTGCATTATTTACAGTAAATATAAGTTTTCCTTGCGAAAGTAGAGCTATTTATATTAAACATTGAATTTGACCAAGTATTATGGTAATCAATTCCTCTGTGATATTGTTTTGTGCAATTTCCGTTTTGATATTTCAATGAGATACAAACACATTCTGTTCGTCCGTTGGGTTTTTGTGTTAGGAATTTCGATCTACATAAGTGATCCCATAGATTTAATTTATGAAAAATGTATATTATAAAACTTGAATATTACCTTCATCATCAATAGGTTGGACCATCTGCTTCTCATAAGAATTTTTCTATTTATAATTTTGTTAGAATAGCAGATTCCTTGTCAACTTCTTTACGTTGGTATTTTTCTTCCCTGATAATGTTGTTCTCAACACTGAATAAATGCTTCACAACATGAAGCTTTTGAATTATGTTCAAGATGTGATAGTAACCTTTTTATTTACACCTATTTTCGAAGTAATGAAGTAATTATTGAACTGCTAATGCTACCCATTCTTCTACAGTGTGTACCCCCCGGATAGGTGAAACGACTCTTGTGAAAGATAAAAAATTCTCGATTTAAATTTTCATTTTTTGGGGTTCAGCCCTGCTTGGTTAAAGGCGAATTTCTAACATCATTTCAATTTTGAAAAATTAAGTATGCCTTGGAAATTTTCAAAAAATCTATTTTTCTGTAAGGTAAAGTACCCTTTATGTGGTAAATACGACAAAAAGTTATAAAGAAAAGTTGGTTAGAATCAACACATAGGCTCCTATACCAAATTTCAAAATCCGCGGCCAACTTTGATTTTTCACATTTTCTTTCAAGTGCAGTTCCCAAATCAAAGAATTTTATTTTTAACAAAGTTTTTTTATTATGAAATAAAAAGACTTTGTTAAAAGTATTTGTTTTTCCAATAAAAATCTTTGTTAAAAGTAAAATTCTTTGATTTGGGACCTAAACATAAAAGGAAATTGTGAGAGATCAAAGTTGGCTGAGGATTTTGAAATTTGGTATAGGAGCTTATGTGTTGATTCTAAACAACTTTTCTTAATAACTTTTAGTCGTATTTGCTACATAAAAGGTACTTTACCTCACAGAAAAATAGGTTTTTTTAAAATTTCCAAGGCATACTTGATTTCTCAGAACTGAAATTATGTTGGAAATTCGCATTTAATCAAGCAGGACTGAACCCCAAAAAATGAAAATTTAAATCGAGAATTTTTTACCTTTCACAAGAGTCGTTTCACCTATCCGGGGACACACTGTATATCGGAAATGTTACTTACAAATAAAATCAGTATTTAGAATGCCATTCCTTAGCAACGAAATGAGGATTATCGATCCGAAAGTTTAACATAAAAAATAACAATTTCTTAAAATGTTGAAATGACAAACTACAAATAGAAATTACATATTTTACAATATAGTTTCTAGTCTCTGTTCAAAATTATGCTAGATACAATTGGTTAGGTTTCGATCGAATGTCCCACTCCTGGTACGGAAAATTCCTTTTCCTGGTTTATTGTAAAAGTAGCTATTCTGTATAACCGTCATTAAAAGTGAGGCTTTCAATAGTAGTTTATCGAATTAATATAGGCATGTTCTAAAGCAGTCTGTTAAAAGTAGTTATTGTAACACTAGTGTAAAAAAGATAACCAAAACTATAGTTCATTCAAATTCAAGATAGAGCAAAATCTGCAAACCAAGTTGCAAATATCAACAGTCAGTTGATTACTAATTTAATTTGATGAAAATGTAGATCATGGGATGTACGTAGTATAATATAGAGGTTATAGTTTTTGTCAACTTTGCAAAGCTTGAAATTGGAAAATTGTGCGATGCCTTACTAAATGAAATCTGCTGAATGTGATTTGAGAATAAATTTACCCGCTAAATAATGTTGCAAATGGCCTCCTCAAGCAAAGATTCATATTAAAAACATGACACATTGATTTTGACATTCATAAAGACAGCAACAAGACCATGTCTCGCTGATCTAAATTTTAATAAAATCATATTAGTTATCAACTTACTGCTGATATTTGTAACTTGGGTTGCAGAATTTGCTCTATCTTGAATCTGAATGAACTATAGTTATTCGTAAGTAACTATTAACCATAAGCATATGCTTTTGAAATACTTTAGGTATTGAAAAGCGAATCTATTTTGAATATCAAAAACATGTGGAAAAATAAATCCAGTGTTGGCATTTACATTTTTATGTTTTTATGGAGAATCTGCATATCGGAGATCTATAAATAAACGTTTGTTAAAAACTAGTGTTAATGTATTCTTAATGGATGGAAATGTTTCCTGTTTTTAGCCAAACAAACATTCTAATGGCAAGACATTACTTCTAAATTAAGTGTTGTATTAACAAGCATATCATTTTGTCTTTCAAGTAGCAAATCAACATATTCTTTGGAGAACTTTTTAAAAATTATATGGCTCAAAAAGTAAATAAAAAAATATTAATAGCTTCATTGAATTATTATGGTGGTAGAAACATGGTAAATACTTAGAAACTGAAATATCACTCAAAAAATTTACGAAAACTTCCATATTGTAGAGTGTGGAGAAAAAACCTCATTATGTAGCTTACAGTAAGCTTTTTGAATGACACTATATAATCCACGACTTGCATTGTCAAAACTTTATGAAACCAGTGGAAAAAGTTATTTTAACCTTGTCTTCTGCTGCATGTGTTCAAAAACTTTAAAGATTAAATTCATTTAAATTTCCTGTTTTGCAATTAAAAAAATGTTGCTTTTCAAGCAATACGACAAGAAATAATTAAATAATCACATCATTTCTTTTGAAAAACAAATAAAAATAATAACAATAATGCTGTAGTAATGCATTACTACACCTGAGACACGAAATGTACTAACATGTGAGCAAACGAAAATGAAATCAAGCTTGGCTTTGAAATATTTTTTGTATGAATAATACATTGGTGACACTGTAAGTCTATGTCAAATACGAGGTTAGCAGGTTAGGTTTTGCGTCAGTTTTGACACAAACCTACCCAAAAGCTAACCTGCTAATATCGAATTTGACATAGACTTACAGTGCCACCAACATTTTATTCTAAAACAAATATTTCAAAGCCAAGTTTGATTTCATTTTCGTTTGCTCACATGTTATTATTTTAAAACTTAACCTGTACCTGTACTTGTAACCAGAAAACTTCCAGGCAAAATGTAAATCCCAAACTATATATAAACATTAAAATAATAAAACAAACAAGTAGTACAGGAAGGTTTTATTTGAATCACCCATGATTAACTAAAGGCGCTCGGTACCTATTAGACGAAGAGTAGAGTCCCAGTTGAAGCAAGCATAACTTCATATACAAAAGGTTATCAATCAGAATTTAATGAACGACAGATCCGTTTGCGCGATAAGGCCTTACTCATAATTGTAATCACATATGGTATAACTTATCGTACTAAATACCCAAACTGTACCACAAGCGGCTTCCCTAAATAAGTGCAGCAATTAAATTTACTGTTAAATAAACTCGTCTGCTGTTTTAAGTAATAGTAAATACAATATCATTTTAAAGGTAAATAAGGTGAACACTGTTATAAACAACATATTTTTAGCTACTTCTGTCATGTAAGTATTTAATAGAATGTAATATTCACGAAAATGTTTAATAGCAACGTCGTAACTTCCTGTATATTTAAACAACTAGCACAAACTAGATGCCGAAGATTAGTATGAGCGGTAATGAGCTAACCAATAAGGGCGTCAAGTTCGGTAACTTACCTACTACGATAGGCTCCGTTGAACCATGCAGAGCGGATGAGCTACTACGCAAACAGGCCAACAAGAATGAAGAATACATTCTAAAGAAGATAACTGTGACTAGCACCGAACTTATTGTATAAATGTATTCAAAATATCGTTTGGGACAACACACGCACAACCCACCAACTAGCTCCAAGAGGGCCTAGCTAAATAATAATAACAGTATCGGATAAGTTAGGCGACAAAAATGTAAGCTCCAATTTAGCTTATCTGCGACGTATTGACTCTAAACTAGAATTTACACCGGGTCTGTGTATGCAAAACGAATACAGAAAGATGCATTGTTGACATATCGGTTAGCGTAATAAATTTAGTGTAGTTACACATGGGACCATGGCAGCAAAAGGCCTGATTTAGATGAACGCATGTTAAAACGACCAAGCGAAACAAAAGAGACTTTGAATAAAACATTACCACTAACGAGCAAGCAAGACTATAGATTAATTAGGCTGGCGAAAAGGACTTCTCGAGCACAACATTTTAACACACGAAAAATTGGTAATCCTATCTGTCGTTTCCTACCATAAAACTTCGCTGTAATCGCCGAATAATGCGGGAAATTGAATGCAATCAGGTTATCCCGTCTACTATTCCGGTTGCAATTGATGGTAATGTAAAATCGAATGATTCACACAACATACAAAAAAGGTGACAAACAGTGGGCGACACTAGAGTATCGAATAATTTTTGTCAACAGGCGTAATTCGGCATACCAAGAAATTCCCCATGGAAGCGCGTAAGGGTGTTGCTACGCACCCAATGTTGGATAAAATCTAATCTTAACGGCTGTGCTGTGTGCTGCTATTTCAAATGCTAACGGACCCTTCCCTCGCCGGAGACTGCTGGGACTCTAATTATGAATCCCAAAACGTGAAGGAAAGCCAATCGGGAGTTGGAGGCCGGTGAACAGCAAAGGAAAATAAGTAGTAAAACAAAGAAACAGGGAAAAGGCCTAATCATGATTCGGATTTTAGGTGGCGAAGTAATCAGACGGCTGCGGAGATCCCACAACAGGACTTAAAGACTGACCTTTTGACGACGGCTTTGTCGGGAGGAATCCGAACGTGGCATGACATATAAATAAACCCCATATACATTGTGTAGTGTTGGAAGCAAACATCAGAAGAATGTCGATTTCTGAAAAAGAGAATATGGCAGCTGAAATAGTCCCACTTCAAAGGTGTGTACTCCAAAATGTTGGAGTCAAAAGCACATCGATTTATTACTATAATATATAAGCCATTCATATTGCAAAGATTTGCTTTTTTCATTATAAGGAACCGTATATATCTAAATATTAAGCACTGTGCAAAGTTTAAAAAAATAATGTACCTACTTAAAAATTAGGTAGCCTTGTTGCGAAATAGCTCTTAGTGACGATGCTCTGTGCGTAGTTATGTCCCTAGGTGGCGTAAAAATAAAGATGAAGAAACTGTGTAAACAAAGTTGTATTTGAGTTAAACATTTTAAATGTTGGCCTTGGCAGTATTTCATTGTATCTAAATAAGAATGAATAATTACATTAATTTTGAACTATTTTTTTTCAATAAACTTAATTGTTATATACTAATATTGTTAAATAGTCATGTCAAATACCATTCGAAGTGGATATGTCGCAGGCGTTTCGCATAATCCGTCTTTTTGCAAAATGTTTAGTCATTTTGCAAAACGCCGGAATTTTGAACAAACAAATGAATACTGGATAGGCATGTGCACTAAGCGTTTACATTTAGTCAACATGGCGGAAAACCCTTGCAACTACGTCACGTCGTTCTGTGAGTAATATAGAAAATATTTATCAAGAAGATGTAACGGTGTGTGATAGTGGCTAGTATAGGCTAGTTATGGATGTGATGACAAGTGAAGGCTAATTATGCTTTCTGTGTAACTAAGAAGAAACTATTAACAAAGAAAGAAAGACAGTATAAGAAGGGCAATAACAGGCAGCGGAAAAGAAACATCAGGCAAAAGAATCAAAACTATTGAAATTGGATCATCTGTTATTGTTGTAATACTTAGGGGCCACTGGATGTTGAAAATGCTTTGTGAAGTTTTTGAGTACAGCAGCAAAGTGTACATAATAGGAACACAAGTGGAATAATAAAGAATTGGTTTCCTTGTGGTGAGATTCAACCACCTGGGGACCCTCAACTAGAAGCTATTCCCGAAAATACATTAAGTTTGAGACAAGCCATTTCTTGTTAATCCAAATTTGGTCAGGGATATACAAAATGTTTTCGCAAATCATAAAAAAACACTGTGTCGCAAAAAAATACGTATGTAGGAAAGAAGATTTATATTTGTTTACTGACGATTTGTGTTTTTGAAAAATGTTTTTTTTTCTATTTTGCGTTTAGAATAACTCCATTCTAGCACCCAAATGACGTCATTTGAGTGTTAGAATAAGTCCCTATGAAATGACGTCATTTGGGTGCTAGAATGGAGTTATTCTAAACGCAAAATAGAAAACATTTTTATTTTTTAATTTATAAAACGGTATAACGCGGCAAAATAGAAAAAATAGTATAAAACACTCGCTGCAGAAGGTCCTTCAAGCACTTATTTGTTTCTGAACTCTCCGCTATGCGGCTCGTTTCGGTATTTCAAATTCGTGCTTGAATAGATGCCTTCTGCAACTTGTATTTTAATACTAATTCGACACTCGCCAACACATTACATATAAATACATGGGAGCAAGGTTTCTAATTGCTAGTTGCTTGACCACCGATCATTTGTTTTCTGCAACAAGAATGCTGATTCAACCGGTATATCCTCGATTATATCAATTGTCATGCCTTTAAGAATGGCAACGGGAGCTATGAAGATAATTCGCTTTCACTTTTCACTGTAATTTAAAATGTATTTGTCTAGTCTAGAGAGGATTCTTACTTTGCCTTATGTTGTAAGTATTATTTAAGAATATTTTTTTGAATTTTTTTACTCCGCAGGTTTTTGAAAGAGCTTTTTTTACTTTGAAGTATGTAGAGTGCTAGTAATTGATTGATATTTGACCAAATAAAACTCTCAATATTTATTTTATTAAATTTCACACATTTACAAATTGCGTACACATTTAGTCATATTGAATAATCATGTATTTGTTCATTTTGCTTAGTAACAACAAGGCATTTGGAAAATGAGTGACATTTAGCCGCCAGTCACTTTGCAAAATATTCAATATTTGTTTAAAAAAAGGCAGCATCAAATAGGAAATATTTTTACTTATGATTTTCAAAAAAAAATAATAATTCAGGCAATAATTTGTGCTTGTCTGAAAACCTTTTAGCCCCTATTAGATATACCTAGTGATTCTCACATAGTTAG
Source organism: Agriotes lineatus (assembly GCA_940337035.1). Taxonomy (NCBI): domain Eukaryota; kingdom Metazoa; phylum Arthropoda; class Insecta; order Coleoptera; family Elateridae; genus Agriotes; species Agriotes lineatus. The sequence goes on along the minus strand of OW679194.1, from coordinate 262,276,046 downwards.
AAACTGGCATTTTTCAAAATTGTCAAAACCCAAAAAGTGCTATTTTTCAGTAATTGAGAAAGATTTCAATGAGGTTTGTTTATCCTGTGCTAGTTTTAGTCGACTGAACAATACCAAGGCCAGAAAACAACTTTTTTAAACTTCTGTAAACATTAAATTTTTAAATTTTTCTGATATTTTCAAAATCTCCCATACCAAGACTTAATTTCAAAATTAACTTTTTTGGTGAAGACTAAAGAGTTATAACTGGAAAAACAACATAATTTTTACGTTTTCGATGCAAGGTGCCTTTTAGGAGAGATATTTTCCAATGATAATCGTTATCCCTTTAAACGGATTCGAAAAACTAGATGCTATCGCTGTCAATAAATTACTTTCACAAAAATCCTTTAAATATTGTTGTACAGTTGCCTAAATGAGCAAATTTTTTGTTATTCAGTTTACATGTTCTAGAAATTTAGGATTTTGCCCTAAATTTTTATATTTAGATATAAAACCACATTTTAAATAATGTTGTTAACATTTTTTCTATCTTAGCTAGTAAATGAATTTTTCCCAAATATTAAAAAAAAGGTAAAATTTGACAACGGAGGTCACGTGATAACTTTCGTTTGACCTATTTGTAATCTTTTTTCAACCATCTCCGCTCGCCCCAAATTTAGGTGTAAGGGAAGGAAACTAGGGAGAACGAATACAAAGATCCTGTTTAGAGCTTGGACCCCCAACAAAGTCTTGTCTGGACGAAAATGGCGCAGGTGGCAGACTGGCGTAAACCCTTAGCACAGGGCAAAATCCCCACAGCCATTTTTTATAATCACGAACCACAAACACGAAGCCAAAATACCCAACTCCACTGCCCAAAGCGAGGGTAGTTATTTTCATAACCCAAAAACATTATATGTGAAGTAAAAATGAAACCAACCCACAGAAAAATGAAATCTCAGGATATTAAGGGGACAAGTCTAATCAATGCCAAAGAAATGTAGTTAGATGTTCGTCCCACAAAGAAAAGCTTCCAAATTTAACATTTCTAGCAAACAACACAAAGAAACGTGGATAGATAGCCAAACAAAATACCTTATATCAGCAAAAGTTCAAATTTTAACTTTTTCCTTCTTCCTCCTCTTAGAAATCTTAGCTCTACTTAAAATTTCAAATCGAACTATATTAAACAATTTACACGAGAATCTAAATTCAAATGAGTTAATTAAAACACCAAATCAATATTACGGGCTTTTATATTGTACTCGTATATCTAGTATAGGAGAAGCTTGACATTTATACAAAGAAGCGTGCGCACTTAAAAAATCAGTCCGAAACAATTTCGGGAAAAAGTACAACTGCTAATTTCACGTTATAATAGATTAGTTGTGTGTTTAATTGAATTTTGGCATTAAAACTTTTTTGACCTTGCAAAATTTGTTACGATAAGCAAAATTAATCAACTAAAGCAATCGATGTTTACCGATTACATTATTTTCGCTTGCAACAAATTAAAAGTGAATAGCAATCGATGAGTTATTTGTTGCAGCAACAGTTTAGTTTATACATATTTACAATCAACTTGAGGTCACGCATTTTTCCTCGTTGCAACTACGGGATTTGTCACGCTCTGCAGCTATTTTTCACAAACTGTGACCCTTGATTTGCATACGATTATTTTCTTTGTTGTGGCTTGGCTGTTAATTGGGAAAGTGCTGGGCCATTGTCAAAACGTTAATCGCGTTTGTTTTGATACTGTTTTTTCCTGTTGTGAGCATTTTTACCGGGGCATCGTTTTATCATTGCAAAGGCCTCTTTGGTGATCTTTGGCTATTACCAGCTTCGACGAGCACGTGAAAATTCAATTCTACGAATTTGGTTTACCTGTGTGATAGTGGTCCTGGGCAGAGAGGGCAGGAAGGACCGTCGCCAGCAACGCGCAGCAGATGACACCTCTGCGAAGCCACATTTTGCCACAATCCGATCACAATTCGAGCATGTTTCGAAAACTGTCGCCGGACGAGGTGCGAACCGCGAGCAAACTGAAGCGTAATTCGCTCTGGGCCCAGTTGCGGTCGCTTCAGCAGCCCGCTATGCTAATGAAGAGATAAAATGTAAATTGACAATAAGGACCGACACTGACGGACACGGTGCGTGATTTGACGTCACGTGGCTTTATCTTCGCGCTTCCCGACAAACGGGGGCTCGCGGGGAATTTTCAGTTGGGATGTCTGTTTGTGTAGACGATTTTCTTTTTTCCTCAATTAAATATTTTCTTGACTTATTTCCTTCTTTTCTCTCTTCTGTTTGTTTTTGCCATTTCTCTGATATTATTGGCATAGTTTTTTTATTAATTATTATCAACAGCCACCAAATTTCCTTTTTTTTAAATACATAGTTTTTATATCTAGTTATCTTTAAAGTTTTGCTTCGAAATGTAAATCATTTTGATATAAGTTGTATGGTTCTAAGGTTAACTGTTTTGGAGATAATTAACTATTTTATGCAAAAACAAGCCAAATTTTAGGCGGCTGCTGTAACAGAAAACAATTGAATAAAAACATCACCAATATTTTTATTTGTTGTGAATTAACTTTCGAATTTAAAATAGTAGCTTTGGATATTAGTATAATGTAATATTGGTTTATTTATATTCATATGTTAGAAATAATTATAATTTGTTGAATTAAATTAGGTACAGTAAAACAATTCTTGCATCCTAAGTTAATTACCAACTTAAATGATTTAATACTACTAAAGGGTGTCTAAAAATAAAACGGGTCAAGAATGATTTGACTAAAATTTTGTTTGCGTTCTGTAGGGCATAGCTTGTATCACTTGGAGTTGTCGAGTCTAACCTTCAATTTATGGTTAAGTGTCATAAATGTCATAATTCAATTATTGCAAGGTTATGGCTATTACCTACCTAGCGAAAACAAAACCATATTTTGACGTTTAACTGTGGTTCGTTGCTCAGCTAAATGTAATATGTTATACAAGACAGGTGCTAACAATTTTTACTTCCTTTTACAATACCCCAAAAATTCGAAATTGAGTTTTCAACAGATCTTCGCGTTTTAGAGTCCCCTGAACCAAAAAAACATATTTTTTCATTGGTCTGTCTGTGTGTCTGTGTGTGTGTGTGTGTGTGTGTGTCTGTCTGTCTGTGAACAGAATATCTAAAAAAAAAATAGGTATGGCATTGAAACTTTATATATAAGTTTTGTGTACTATGTAGATGCGACATCAAGCTTTTGAAGAAAATCTCATAACCGGAAGTAGGTGTTTACTCTTGCGATTTTTCAGTTTTTTCGTTTTTTACAAAATCGGCTCTAACGATTTTCTTCAAACTTCACATTTTTATTAAATTTTCAATGTGTATTGATGTGAGATAGGTGATTTTCCAGTTGAATACTTCTAAAATGGGTCTCTTTTGTTTTTTTTCTATTTTTCTTATTTACTCCTTTTTAAATAGAACACCCGGTATATTATTACATTTTTGAATTTAGCTTGAAATTCTAGAAAAAATTTGTCTGTACAACTAACGCTCTATTTTGTACCGTTTTTGTAGAATTTGTAATTTTTGAAAATTTTTAACAAATGCTTAAACATTTAAAATCAAATTTTTGGCTAATTATAAGATCACAGTTGTGTGCGTTTATCACACCAGCTTTTTTTAAAAGCATTCGAAACCCGGTTTTTAGACACCCGTTGTGAAGTGAACTGGTTAAAACCTTTAAAAAATAACGATTTCATCGTATCACAGAAATTAGTTTTGTCAATGTAATATTATATTTTGTTTTGCCGCACAAGTCTTTTGATATTTTTATTCACAACCATACAGGGCCCGGCAACCATATGGGGGTAGAACATTTTTCTAAAACTAGGAAAGTTACTGGTACATAAATATTGTGTATATAAAAGTTGTATGTATGACGGTGGGGCACATTACAAAACAGCTTTGATTATACAGTGTAGCTCAAAAAAGTTTGGAGAATCAAACCTACTTTGTTTTAAATGGATGGATATGGGTCTAACGTCAATTGTTTTTGAGATATTAACAATTTTATGCAAAAAAATCCTGAACTTCAACCGGCAGTAGTAAGGCGGCACCTTAATTGGAGCAATCAATTAATTGACCTAATTAAATCCGCAAATTAAATCCGCGGATTGACCTAATTAATTTCGCGGGTTGTTCTAATTAATTTTGATATGTGCTTCTGATTAAATTAGGCGGCGGCCATTTTTAATTTGCTTCTGGAATTATGAGGGCGGCCATTTCAATTTTCGTGCGAATATTTGAATTTGAAGTTTTTCAGATTTTTTCTAAGTTTCCTTTTTTGAATTTAAACTTCCCGGGTGTCGGCCATCTTGGTTTTCTGCTTGCGCACTTCTCGCAGTTGACGTTTTAATTTTGCACCCGTTTTGAATTTCAAATTGATAAATCTATCGCTCTCTGGTACTCATGGGGCGTTGGTTGTCTCTCTTGCATTCACAGGATGAATGTTTAATTTAAAAAAATCTCTGGCGGACTCGGATTCGAACCCGCTACGTTCGCATCCACATTGGGCTTACACAGACCTATGCCGCTACACCACGGAGCGCTACGGGATTTAAAGGGTTTGAACAGAACGCCATTTCACTGTTCTGATGTCACGCTTCCATGTTTTAAACTAATATTTCTTGAAAATTATAATTTATAACAGGGGAATTGTGTTGTGTATGGTATTAAAAGGTTTATAAGATTTAAAAAAAACTGATTCCATAAGTGGCTTTGCTAGAATAAATTATGCTATTTCTATCAATTGGCCAAACAGGTCGTTGCCTGTCGGCGATAAACCGTAGAGTCAAATCTTAAATATAAAACGAGTTACAAATTTGAGTTTAATATATTCCTGAAATACTAAGTATGAAAAGGTCTCATATAATTTTATTAAATTATTTATAAAAACCGCGGTTATTATCCATTTTTCATATTTGAAATGCTAGAATATGCTTAAATTTATGTGGCTAGGCGTGATTACAAAAGACGTTATAGCCCCGAGGGCTAACTTTCAATTTGTCATCCTCTGTGAACTTTCGGTACGTCGCATGTCGTTCTATCTCACTCGCTCTTATTGACTGCTGTAACTTTATCTCTTGCACTCGTTCAAAATGTCTGCAATTTTAATATGATTGAAGGTATTTCGTCATTCCTTCCTTTAATTTAGCGCCCGTTTTGAATTTCAAATTGATGAATCTGTCTATCTTTCTTGTACTTATGGAATTTTGGCTGACTCGTCGTCGTTGTTCTATCTCATTCGTACTGATTGACTGCTGTAACTTCATCTCTTGCACTCGTTCAAAATGTCTGTAGTTTTAATATGATTGAAGGTATTTCGTCGTTCCTTTTAAGTATTTAAAAATATGTATTAGACGTGTTTTAAAAAATATATGCATAAGCGTTTTGCGATTTTCTAACGATTTGGTTGATATGATTTTTGTCGCTTTTAAAACAAGTAGACATTTTATTTCGTACTTGAGTTTTATAATTACGCTGTGCCATTTTTGGATTTGATTTCGTCACGCCGAAGTCTTCCGTCTCACTCATCACAGCTGTTCTCTCTCGCTCGCATTTATTTAATTTAAAAAAAAAGCTTTTTGTGCCGGCCCCAAGTCTGGTTTGAACTCAAGTTGTCACGAGATTGTCATGTTTGGCTTTTATTTTATAAGCTTGTAAACTGTATTCTTCTAATGTTATTTTATTAGTTCGTAAACTGTATTTTTCTAATGTTATTTTATTAGTTCGTAAGCTGCCTTTTTCTAACGGATTTTCGATATTTTATTCTTTGTTTTTTATAAAAACAACACATGTTCTGTGCATGTTATTCACGATTAGCAAATCTTACGTTTTCAATAATTTTCCGATATTTTGGTTCAATTTGCGCTAACTTTAACTGCGTATTAGATTTAATTGCATGTTAGTTTTATTTGCATTTTAAATAAAGTTTGTCGTTGGTATTTATATTTGTTGTAGGGGCAACTGCCGGAATCCACAAGTTGAACGTATCGTTATAATTTACATAAAATTCTACAAAAACAGTATTTCCATTCAACTCTCATTGAAAAAATCTTCTGCTTCCATCATTTCGATAAACAAAATTCAAATATTCTTGTACTTTTGATGGAAATATATGTATGTTGACCGCAAATTAACATAATTTTGAATAAAAATACGCAATTTTGTTGAAAAAATGTTTTGACACCATCAGTTCACTCAAAATTTTACAAAAACTGACATCATGTCACTTGAAATTATACAAAAAACGACATTTTTATTCAATAAGCGATAAAAAATACGCCATCCCACATCATTTTACATAAAAAATTATCACAATTCGTTTTACAAAACGATTTATAATAACGAAAATGATGTAAAATCAGTTTTAGAGTTATTTCTAAGCATAATTTTGCAAATCTTTTACAATTTTTGTAAACTGCATCGCTCAAAAATGTATGTTGACCCTCAAATTAACATAAAATTGAATAAAAACACTCAATTTCATTGAAAAATCTTCTGCCACAAGCATTCCGATAAACAAAATTTTAGTTACGTAGGCTTATTGTTCATTTTTATTACGAAAAATAACTCAAAATTGACAAAAATCACGCAATTACACATCATCTCACATAATTTTTTACAAAAATCCACATCATGTTACATAAATTATACAAAAAATGACATTTTAATTTAACACACGATGAAAATTTAATAAAAAATATGCAATTACACATCATATCACTTAAAAAATTATCACAATTCGTTTTACAGCTGACGTTTTATTATTATTTGTCGTTATTCGTTATCGCTGAATTTTACAAGAACCAACCTGTCTGCGATGTGACGCACGCAATGTCTCCATCCCTTTTATTTGACTGATAACTGCGAGTCCGATTTAGAATATAAATATAAAAATACCAGCTACTCATCCAAGTCCACATCAAAAAGCTGCATTCAGAAAAACGTCGATTAGGAAGCACTTCCAAAAAAGGGCCGTTAGAAAAACACCTCTAAGGCAGAGGTCCTCAGCATCAAACACGAATGGAATTCTGTATTGGGAGCGTCTTAAACTTTAAAATGCCACAATGAAATTTGTTCTTCGATCTCATGTAAACAAATTCTGATTTTATTACTTGCAGCATTTTTAATTTGAAATGTTGTACACCTCAAACTACAGTTTTGTAAATTGCTAGCGGATTTTTAGAAAATAAGACATTCAGCTGTACAGTTATTTTTATATTATTAAGTATTATACGAAATAAGATCAATATATTTGCTTATTACAAAGTGTTTGTGTTTTTTATTTCCACTCTGCTTTTGTTTTTTCACGAATCTGCAATAATTACAAAATCTAAAGCTAAAATATTAGTATTTGAAGTTATTTTAGTTACAAAGTGTAAAATCTCAAAAAATCAATCTACAATTTCATAATGGCGTGATATAATTTAAAAAATTGTGATTTATTTTAATTTTGAGCGATACATTTTATAAAAAAGTGTAAAACATTTGCAAAATTATGCTTAGAAATAACTCTAAAACTGGTTTTACATTATTTTCGTTATTATAAATCGTTTTGTAAAACGAGTTGTGATAATTTTTTAAGTGAGATGATGTGTAATTGCATATTTTTTATTAAATTTTCATCGTGTGTTGAATTAAAATGTAATTTTTTGTATAATTTATGTAACATGATGTCGATTTTTGTAAAAATTTATGTGAGATGATGCGTAATTGCGTGATTTTTATAAAATTTTCATCGTGTGTTGAATTAAAATGTCATTTTTTGTATAATTTATGTCACATGATGTCAATTTTTGTAAAAATTTATGTGAGATGATGGGTAATTGTGTGATTTTTGTTCAATTTTGAGTTAATTTTCGTAATAAAAATGAACAATGAGCCTACGTAACTGAAATTTTGGTTATCGAAATGCTTGTGACAGAAGATTTTTTAATGAAATTGCCTGTTTTTATTCAATTTTATGTTAATTTGGGGGTCAACATACATTTTTGAGCGATGCAGTTTATGAAAAGTGTAAAACATTTGCAAAATTATGCTTAGAAATAACTCTAAAACTGAATTTACATCATTTTCGTTATTATAAATCGTTTTGTAAAACGAATTGTGATAATATTTTAAGTAAAATGATGTGGGATGGCGTATTTTTATCGCTTATTGAATAAAAATGTCGTTTTTTGTATAATTTCAAGCGACATGATGTCAGTTTTTGTTAAAATTTTAAGTGAAATGATGGTGTCAGAACATTTTTTCAACGAAATTGCGTATTTTATTCAAAATTATGTTAATTTGCGGTCAACATACATATATTTCCATCAAAAGTACAAGAATATTTAAATTTTGTTTATTGAAATGATGGAGGCAGAAGATTTTTTCAATGAGAGTTGAATAAAGATACTGTTTTTGTAGAATTTTATGTAAATTATAACGATACGTTCAACTTGTGGATTCCGGCGGTTGCCCCTACAACAAATATGAATACCGACGACGAATTTTATTTAACATGCAAATAAAACTAACATGCAATTAAATCTAATACGCAGTTAAAGTTAGCGCAAATTGAACCAAAATATTGGAAAATTATTAAAAAACGTAAGATTTGCTAATCGTGAATAACATGCACAGAACATGTGTGGTTTTTATGAAAAGAAAAGAATAAAAAATCGAAAATCCGTTAGAAAAGGACAGTTTACGAACTAATAAAATAACATTAGAAAAATACAGTTTACGAACTAATAAAATAACATTAGAGGAATACAGTTTACAAGCTTATAAAATAAAAGCCAAACATGACAATCTCGTGACAACGACAAACCCGACTTGGACCGGCACAAAGAGCTTTTTTTTTAAAATTAAATAAATGCGAGCGAGAGAGAACAGCTGTGATGAGTGAGACGGAAGACTTCGGCGTGACGTAATCAAATCCAAAAATTGGCACAGCGTAATTATAAAACTCAAGTACGAAATAAAATAATGTCTATTTATTTTAAAAGAGACAAAAATCATATCAACCAAATCGTTAGAAAATCGCAAAACGCTTATGCATATATTTTTTAAAACACGTCTAATATATATTTTTAAATACTTGGAAGGAACGACGAAATACCTTCAATCATATTAAAACTACAGAAATTTTGAACGAGTGCAAGAGATAAAGTTACAGCAATCAATTAGTACGAATGAGATAGAATGACGACGACGAAACAGCCAAAACCCAATGAGTACAAGAGAGATAGACAGATTCATCAATTTGAAATTCAAAACGAACGCTAAATTAAAGGAAGGAATGACGAAATACCTTCAATCATATTAAAATTGCAGACATTTTGAACGAGTGCAAGAGATAAAGTTAAAGCAGTCAATAAGAGAGAGTGAGATAGGACGACATGGGACGTACCGAAAGTTCACAGAGGATGACAAATTGAAAGTTAGCCCTCGGGGCTATAACGTCTTTTGTAATCACGCCTAGCCACATAAATTTAAGCATATTCTAGCATTTCAAATATGAAAAATGGATAATAACCGCGGTTTTTATAAATAATTTAATAAAATTATATGAGACCTTTTCATACTTAGTATTTCAGGAATATATTAAACTCAAATTTGTAACTCGTTTTATATTTAAGATTTGACTCTACGGTTTATCGCCGACAGGTAGCGACCTGTTTGGCCAGTTGATAAAAATAACATAATTAATTCTAGCAAAACCACTTATGGAATCAGTTTTTTAAAAATTTTATGAACCTTTTAATACCATACACAACACAATTCCCCTGTTATAAATTATAATTTGCAAGAAATATTTAGTTTAAAATATGGAAGCGTGACGTCAGAACAGTGAAATGGCGTTCTGTTCAAACTCTTTAAATCCCGTAGCGCTCCGTGGTGTAGCGGCATAGATCTATGTAAGCCCAATGTGGATGCGAACGTAGCGGGTTCGAATCCGAGTCCGCCAGCGATTTTTTTAAATTAAACATCCATCCTGTGAATGCAAGAGAGACAGACAACCAACGCCCCATGAGTACCAGAGAAAGATAGATTTATCAATTTGAAATTCAAAACGGGCGTAAAATTAAAACGGCAACCGCGAGAAGTGCGCACGCAGAAAACCAAAATGGCCGACACCCGGGAAATTTAAATTCAAAAAAGGAAAAATCTGAGAAATTTCAAATTCAAATATTCGCGCGATAATTGAAATGGCCGCCGCGTAATTCCAGAAGCAAATTAAAAATGGCTGCCGCGTAATTTAATCAGAAACTAATGTGTAATTTAATCAGTAGCACATATCAAAATTATTTAGAGCAACCCGCGAAATTAATTAGGCCAAACCGCGAAATTAATTAGGTCAATCCGCGGATTTAATTCGCGGAATTAGGTCAATTAATAAGAGTGCTCCAATAATTAAGGTGCCGCCTTACTACTATCGGCTGCTGTAAGCAACAAAAAACAATTAAATGAAGGAAAACGTTACCAAAAAATTACGCTTTTCGTGAACTATCTGTCGAGTGTGATATGGTGGATCTGGGTATTAATGCTATACACATCACACGGTGCTTAACATTTGCAAATTTAATAATTTCGATTTTTTTCCAAATAGAACGCCTAGCTTTTATTTTTTAAAAGCTTTTTTAATGAGCTTTCTTTTGATATGTTACTTTATACCTGTAAATTTAATTATTTTTGAGATATGCTTGTTTGAACATGAAAAACAGTTTAAGCCCCTTAAGATAGTATATTTCAAGGAATAACAGACAAACGCCATTAAAATAATGATTTAAATACTCGAGCTCTCCAAAACTAAAAACACAAACCCAGGTTTAGAAAATATAAATCCAGTCAGTGTTAATATAACAAATAATAAACCCAAACAGAACGAAAAATCCAGAAATAATTTAATTCCAAAGTCAAATAAAATCAGATTTCAAAAAGTCAATACATCAAATTCGTATACCTTATTACGTTAAATGTTCAAATAGTTCTTCTTCCTTGCTCTGAGTATTAAATCTATGCTGAGAAGTCATATTTTGCAAATATAATTATTTCGATTGTTTTAAATAGAACACCCTGTATAGTCCTGTATTTTTGAAAAGTACCCTTGTTACGGTATTAAAAGAACTTTACGACACCCACCCAAGGTGAGCATCGCACCACGGAATCAGTCCTGAAAAACTGGCACACTTGCCCTGAAATCGGTTCGAAATAGGCTAATAGGCCACGGCTGGAACGCTCAGGGAGTCGGGCGTGAGTCACACGATACGTTCTGGGCAAGCGTGTTGCGGCATAATATATATATAGGGTATGTCGAAATCATGAGGGCGCCACCAAGCCTGTCTTAACCCGGCTAACCGGGCCTGGACGGTTAGACGGGAGCGAAGCACGCAAAATACTCCGCCGATAGGATTACTCAAGAATTGCAAGGTCAAATAACAATTTCGGGATTGCCTTATGCAAGGATTGTAATTAGGTGTCAATCCGACCGCGACTACGCAGCTGTCTCACCCACCTGTACGCTCAAAGCTCCCTCGTTCCGTCGCACAATAATCAGTACAATGAAGGGGGCGCTTATCTGAAACAGAACATGCACAAGTCGAAACAAAACAATAGTTCCCTTAGCTAACAAATCATGTATTGACTAACGGGTTACAATGGGGCAGCAGAGTGCGTCGCCCTATATCTATAACTAGATTATAACTAAGAACACCAGCTGGCGCGCGCTCTAAACCTAGCGACAGATGTTGAACAGTAATGAACAAATTAGCACTCGCAACATGGACAGTCTGTAATTCTGAATGAATGCACAAATATGCTGGCGCGACGCCTTATGCAGCGAACAGCAAAGAACAAATTAGCACTCGCAACATGGACAGTCTGCAATTCTGAATGAATGCACAAATATGCTGGCGCGACGCCGTATACAGCGAACAGCAAAGAACAAATTAGCACTCGCAACATGGACAAATATGACGACAGTGCCTGTAGGCACAAGAGATGTGACGGCTCGCTGGCGTTCACAGCGGTAATCAGTTCAAAAACATATACCTTAATATGTAGGCGGTTGGGGAGCCTGGTACAGTTGAGTTGCGACAGGCTGCAGTCTTAGGTGGCAGGTACCTTCGATGTTCGACGGCTATAGGGATGAGTGCACATCCGCCATAATGGCGACGTGAGACGCGTCAGGACGCGTACAACGGGACGACGAGAAATGGGCCACTTTCGTTCTGCGGGACAGATCCTCGAAGGTCGAGATGAAGGGGGCACGACCCCTTACTTACGGAAGCAGGAACTGGGCTAAAAAAAAAAAGCACCCACGCTACGCCGAAGACAATTCGAAACTCATACTCACAACCACCACACGAGCGTTCTCTGCAACGGGCTGCGGTCAACTGCCACTTAAGGCGAAACCGTTTGTCACATAGTCGCTGAAGCAGCACCCGACGGGAAAAAGGCTAACGCCCCCGCCAAGGGCGGGAGCGCCGCACGAACGCACACACTATCCGACCTCTTATACCATCGACGGCTCTCGGCTGAATGCCCAGAGGGAAGCGCTGGCAAAGGTCACCTCGGTCGCGTCCCCACGTGACTAAACCTCGGCAGCCAATCGCGGGGCGATAAAATGAAACAAATTAATGCCGGCACCAATGGTATCACGCCTCAACGGCGTGCTTTCTAGAAGATTCGGAATTCTTGGGCGATACGCTCGGCTGCCACAGCGCCATCAGAGGGGAGCTCCAACCGACGAGAAATGCTGCGTTTGGGGCCAAATATGTGCGAAATCATGATTTTGGAATTAGGCGATGGAGCCAAATAAAGAACTAAAAGGGTTTAGCATACGGGCACGCTGCCCTAAAGCCTAGGTGGCTATTTAAAATACCAAAATGACCTAACACCCTTAATGAATTTTCTTCTGACATTGCACTTCCTATCCCTGAATTCAATCACTTTTCAGTTTTAATTTTCTTCTGCCTTTTCCATTTTACCTTATTTGATATTTTGAGTAGTGGCTGGATTTGTTTTCTAAACTTTTATCTTTTGTTTGGAGAGCTCAAGTGTTAATTATTTTAACAGCGTTTGTTTGTTATCCCTTGAAATAAACCATCTTAAAGGGCTTAATTTTTTTTATGTTCAAACACGCATATCTCAAAAACAGCTCATTAAAATAGTCCAAGAGCCAGCAACGGATTTCTTACAGTATTTTTAACACGTTTGTAACTGTTATGGAAGGTCCCTTTGAATATACTGAGAAGGGAACCCGTAGTCTGGCAAGCCTGCGGTGGTGGTTTTAGCCTCCTTGCATCCTTGAAGGGCGGAAAAAATAATGTGTCAAAACTGACACAAAACCTAGGAATAATATGTTGGTAACACTGTAAGTCTATGTCAAATTCGAGGTTAGCAGGTTAGATTTTGCGTCAGTCTGTGTCAAAACTGACAGAAAACCTAACCTGGTAACCTCGAATTTGACAGACTTACAGTGCTACCAACTTATTATTCATTCGTTTGAATTTCCACAGCCCGCTGAGGATCAGTTTTTTTTGATCTCTCGATATTTTACAGTAAATGGTTAAGTTTTATTATGCAATTTTATGTGAATCTGGGGTAAACTTACCACCCGCGAAAGCATCTGTCAATTTTTTAACTTACATAAGATATGATTACCTATAACATAGCAAAGAGCCAGACTTGTTATTATACTTTTTTCTTATTATTTTTTTTTCATCCTTCAAGGACGCAAGGGGGCCAAAACCACCACCGCAGGCTTGCCAGACTTTGGGTTTCCTTCTCAGTATATTCAAAGGGACCTTCCATAACAGTTACACGATTGTTAAAAATACTGTAAGCAAACCCGTTGCTGGCTCTTGGACTAAAAGGGCTTTTCAAAAATAAAAAATAGACAGAGTGTTTTATTCACTCTGTATAGCATTAATACCCCGATCCACCATTTTACACTCGAAAGGTAGTTCACGAAAAACGTAATTTTTTAATAACGTTGTCTTTCATCCAATTGTTTTTTGTACAGCATTGTTTGCATAAAATTGTTAATATTTCCAAAACAATTGACGTTAGACCCATACAATTCTCTATCAAAATGATTAGCATTTCAATGCAAAAATTAAAAATTTTAAGCTCCCAAAATACAGGGCATTCCATTTAAAACAATGTAGGTTTGATTCACCACACTTTTTTGACCTGCTCTGTAGTAGTTAGTTAGCTAGTATTTGTTGTGGGAAGACTGATGCCAAGCAAGTAGGCCTTTCTAGGTCCTTTTTGCCAATCCCTTAGGTAAGGTCTAGGCATGAAGAATACCAGGTACCTTAGTCTCACTTAGAATTTTACGGAGACTAAGGAGTTCCAATCCTAGCAAGGAATCTTTTAAATGCTACACATCGTAGTAACATGGGACCCACGGCTTTACATCACTTCCAAATGATAGCATTCTGTAGAGATTTTCACCTGCATTTTTAAGTTTTTCAAAACCTCACCGGGATCAGGAATAGAACTCTCGACCCTTAGATCAGTAGCCAGAATGCTTAAACATTGAGCTATGGGGCCCGGCTGAGCTACCCTGTATAATCAAAGCTATTTTAGTAATGTGCACCACCTTCGTAGGTACCTATAACTTTTGTATGTATTAGCAATGTTTATATGTAACTGCCATAGTTTTAGAAATATCTTCCACTCCCACATCGTTGCGGACGAAAAATGATTCATTACCAACTTTTACTTTCCATCCCGGGCGAGAAGCAGATTACCATGACAGCGGGTGGGAAGTAATCATTTCCCGACCGCTGTCATGGTGTAACTCTAGCTTCCGCATAAATTATAAACAAACATTAAAAATGTATAAAATTTATGCATCGCCCAGTCAAGCGTTTGTGTTTGTGTTTGTGCAGTAGAATGCACCCCATGAAATGGCATTCCGGCCAATACCAGAATGAATAATTTCTTGAATGTATTCGGAAGAATATTCGGGAATGATATCCTGAAGGATCTGCAGGTCGACACCGCGACCGCTGCCTTGTCCTGTAGAGAGGTAAGTCACTTGCCCTAGTTTTGCATGTGTATCGCATATGTATTTTTCCCCGCCGAAATATCCTGACAGAATATAAGTTGAAACCGCAACCTCTGTATTCAACTAGGTCAAAGTTTAGAGTAAAAGATTGTACTCATCCTGTACATAACTCCCGAAAAAACGCCCGTTAAAAGCCTACCACCCCCACGTTTCTTAGTATGAATGATTCCTGTGTCGTGGATCGAGAACCACGAGATCTCCAGGTTATCCCTGCATTGTTTTGAAAACCTCCTTAAAGAAGATGCCCACCGAGCACTAGTTTCCTCCGAAGGGAAGCGCATGTGTAACGCTAGCTTCCGCATAAATTATAAATAAACATTAAAAATGTATTAAATTCATACATCGCCCAGTCAAGAGTTATCACGGACTACATCATGCCAGCGCTCGAAGAAGAGATAACGAAAGCCGCTGTCCCACCCAAGGATGTTCAAAGTGGCTGCTTTGATAACCCAACGCAAAGCATATAACAGCAGTTTTCGCGACCAGTTAACGGGACTTGTCTGGAGATTACCTGTCTTGCCCCGTCTTGATCCTGCCCAGTTCTCTCCAAAATAATCTTTACCCTTATTCTCTTTCTTGGAGAATCTTCCTGAAGATCCGTTCCGAAATCAGCCTGAATGGGCGACTCGTAAAAGAGTGCCCGATTCCTGATTTGTTATCCTGAAGATCCGTTCCGAAATCAGTCTGACTCGGCGACTCGTAAAGGGTGCCCGATTCCTGATTTGTTAACCTGAAGATCCATTCCGAAATTAGCCTGAATCGGCGGCTTGTCAAGAGAGCCCGTTTCCTGATTTACGAACCTGAAGTTCCGCTTCGAAACCAATCCGAATCGACGACTCGTTGAGAGTGCCCGATTCCTGGTTTGTGTTACTAAACACACAGAAAGAACCACGCGGTGCAGTTTGTCCTGCAATAAACACAACAAATATTGAATTACAAAGCTCCTACGCGGTTCAGTTCAGTGGGGCCGCTTAAACACTTATTAATTGCTATAACTGCAGGCAATCACCTACCTGAAGGTTCCGTGAGACGTAGAGAGCCGTCTGCACCGTGCAGGAGCGCTCAGTTCTCCTGCAATCTTCACCGCCGGGCAAAATTCCATCACGAGGATCCCGAGGCCAATCGCCCGGAGACAGCTGATTAGGCCGGGGAAAAGCAGGGCCGAGTTCCGCTCACGCCGCAAATTCTCGGCCACGCAGCGATCTGCCGTGAGACCCGAAGGCGTTTTTAGCCGGGCTCCAGGTGCAGTAAACATATGAAATAACTTATTTGCTTCTGTAATTCTAGCCCCGGTAAACAACAAGATAAAACTGGCACTTCGAGGTTAAGCGCCGGGTCATTCGAACTACCGTTTAGGCCGATTGTCTTCTGGAGCAGTGCTTTCCGAAAATCAGTCCGGGAAGTCGTTCAACGAGCCGGAACCTCACGCAATACACCGGCACAAGGGAGGTTGCCGCGGTTTCAGGACCAAGCGAAGTGCGACGCTCCAGGCGAAATCATTATTTTGTATAATATACATTTTATTTTAACATTCGAGTGAATCTTACGTTTGTAACTATAGCTAAATAAAATAATGCTATCTAAGGTAATTTTCTGGTGTTTGTTTGCTAGTCAAATATATATCTGAGGGGACAAATCTCTCCGATTTGGGCTAACTTCAGGTAGTAATTTTGACGCCTTTAGTAAGTGGGTGAAACGTCACAATGGCAACGGATTTTCATCGGATTGTATTATTATTAGCTTAACGTCAGGTTTGAAGAACTGTCATTTTGTTTATTCGTGTTTAAAATAAAATGGTTGTGAATAAAGGTGTACACACACCACGGTGAAAAGTTTAATTCCTGTCTTGAGATAAACTAATTATTCTCTCGACAGTAATGAAACACTTTCTACCTTGGTATGTAATATACTATTACCACATCCAAATGAGTGCTTAAAATGTTTACTGCTCGTTCATAATATGTATTCAATTTTACGCACTTGTTAAATAAATATTTATTTAGTTCTGGTTGCATGCATATGAACGTCACTATTAAGTTTAACAATATCAAGTCATTATGTATTTACAATTTTGTGTATAAACACTATGCTGCTAAATTTTAGTCTATTATTAATAGTTAGTTATTGTAAACAAATACTTTAGTGGTTATCGATAAATCATTACTCCAACATATATACAAAATATGATTCTTTCGACAATTTTTCCTCAATATATTTAAAATGAGACTTGAATTTCAACTCCGAGTCGACAACAAGAGCAAGATGCTTTAGTTCATATCTAATATCTATTCTATCACTATCCTTTAATTCATTAATATTGATCTTATTATAATTATTTCGGCTACATATTACCATTGCCTCAATCTTGTCAAAATTAAGCTTAAGCTTATTATTACATAAATGCTTTATTATGTATTTCAACTCTAAATTATTAATCATTTACTTGTATGTAAATGATGAACAAAAAGGGCCCCAAAATATTTTTTTGTGAAACACAGAGTGTGGTTTCAAGTGTTTTTGAGAAGACACCATTTACCTTCTTTACTCGGGACCATTGGCGGTTCGTAATAATTCTATTTGGGGGGGGGGGGGGGGGGGCTCTTGATGTTGAACCATAACTAAGCAAAACATAATAATAATTCACCTACTTTCTGTCGATATTTTAATGCAAATATAGCGATGACTTTTAATTTTAATAATTCAAAAGAAAATGTCATATGCACAGAAAAACTATTCAAACATAACACAAGTGCTAAAAAACGAAACACAATGATAATGAAAACAAAACAGACCATTAAATACACACATCCACAAATTCATTTCCTTTTTTTTGTAAATGTCCACAGAAGAATGTCTTATAAAATTATGAGTTTCAACTTTATTTTTCAGGTTGAAGGTTTTTAGCTAACGGTAGGCTTTTAAAATTAATTTTGAAAATATTGGTCACTGACATTTTTTAAATGAAACTGTGCGAAACAATCGAAATCACCCAAGATAAATAAGCAGCGTTGGCGGCTCCAACATCGTGAGCTCCCGCGTTACGTCGAAACTCCTATGTCTCCTATTCTGCAGCTGTAGCGTTTCCGCCCGTAATTCTCACATAAGTTGGAAGCTTCGTCTCGGAGAGCCCACAGCAGCTGCTAACTGTATAACTCATGTTATATTGACTTGCTTCGTAGATACCGAATGGCTATCTTGGGATCTCATAACATTGTTATGTTACAAGGGTAGGATAGACGATAAAATATATTTTCAATTACAGAATAGTTACTTTGTTTAATGACAGATAGGCTGTTGCCGGCTAAGAGGCTCGAGCCCATGAACCCCTAAGGAGCAACCGCCACTGCGTGGGACACAGTACAATATACGCTCCGCCGGCGTTAGGGCCCCAATTAATGTAATATCTTCTCTAGCTTAGTTTGGACGGGTTGGTGTGGTATTCAGAACACTGCTCCGTTAATTATGTGTGATTTTATTTAGTGGATGTATATATGAACTTACAGACTACTATTTACAATAATTACAAATAAAACACGAATAACTGCTTTTTCCTATTTTCCTGGACGGGACTGAAAAAGAAGCTGCAGTTACATAGTGTCGGGAAAACGACAGATTCGATTAAGACAGGGTTGTTGGCCTTCTAGTGAAAAAGTAGCTTTGGGGCGACCAAGGAAGTTCGAAGTCCGCCGAAGGTGCTACCGTACTCTGGATGAACAATAGAGGTTCGGCCACTGCAAAGGTGGCTAGGCTTTTAGGCGAACAAGGTGGTTCGGCCGTGGAGATCGACTAAATATTGCTTGCGATGTAGAGATTATTTAAATTCTCGAGTTCTGTTGTCTGAAGCGGCCGCACCACATTGGCCGAAGATGCAATGGTTGGTGGAGTCGATTGGCTCCTATTTAATAAATCTGGCTTTAAGTGTTTCCTGACCAGCCAGAATTATTGTATCTGTATCATGTTAGCTGACTCAATGCCGCTTATTTTGATATCAAACACGATGTCACTAGTGTGTTTGGTACAGTTTTTATTAGACTTACAGGAATCTATTTTTGTTGTAATTAGGCCGGCGTACCTAATTTTTGTTACATGACTGGCCAGTTATGAGAGCATTTTATGCGGGCATTTGGATTCCCATTGAGCTTGTATTAAGTTGCGTCTTTTTTGAAGCAATAAAACTAAATAGTCTGCTCCACGAACACTTATTTAAAAAATATATTTATGGCGACATGTATCGAAACCAAACTGGCCATAATAATCATCTACAGAGGCATATGGTTAACAATCATGTACATAAAAAAGAAATTTACTTACTAATATAGGTAGTCAAAGCACATGTTTAAATTATGTTAAGATTTTTAAACGTTTAAGACGAGATAGAAATTGTATTAAAAACACACCACATTGGAGAAGAAACTAATTAACCAGCAAACTACGTTATAAAGATCGTTGTACTGGTTAATACAAATTAAAGAATTTTAAAGTAGAAAGGTAAAGGAGTGTCTGTCATTGACGATGACAGCACTCAGAATAAAATTAAACACAAAAGTAACTAGCCTACAAGTCGAAAAATCCCTAGATTCAATGACATTGAAATTACCAGAGAGGGGAAAAAATTTAAGGACAAAATGAAAAACCAAGTAACCAAGTTCGTGAAGAAGACTATATGATCCGGAGACACGAGACGGCCTCCATTATCATATGTAATTATGTTACGCCCTCGTCGCGCAATAAGGATCAGTACGCGGAATTAATTACTAGATCGCAAACCAAAGACGCAGTTTTCATAGCTGCATAACAAATGCCGTTTCAACGACAAAGATTGCTAGGGGTTCCAGCAAGACTGCCCGGCGCGTAACCCTCATAAACCCATCAAAGTAAAGATGACAGCTCGACAAAGAAAGCGCTCCGGACAACAACCCGCCCGCGAATGCAGGGAAAGCCGTCGCATTAATTAAAAGAGCCATAATTACGCGAATTTAGGTGCTGTTTCTTTATAAAGTCAGAGGGAACATAAGCCCCGCGAGTATGAAATAATGCAAATTAATCCACAACCCTCAGCAGGAAAAATAACGTCTCCAAGTACACAAATTGACAAAATAACAACGCAATAAAACAGTAAAAGCTTTCGAAGGTTGCAACGACTAGCGAAATATGCAGTTTTGGAAATAGAAACAGATTGCACCAATAAAACACCGGCGCCGAATAGTCTGGAGTAGATCCGGGTTTCAAACTCGCGTTCAATCCAGGAACATTAAAAAAAAGCACGTCGCGATGGTTAATTAAGCAAGAAACAAAAGCCACCCTAGGATTCGGAAAAGCAACCGCAATGCCCGCCGGGCAAGCTGAAAGAAAAGAAAAAAGGAGCCGCGGCGGTCGCCCGAAAAGCGGATAAATTAGAGCAACGGAAAGCAATGGAATAAAAACGCGATTTGGTTACTATATGAGCAAACTAGGGCAAGCTTGTACTTATTGGCAAGAGCGAAAAACAACCTAACTGATGCAAGCACGAGTGATCAATTCATAAATACATTTATTAGGCATAAATACATTAATTAGGAATTGTCAAGTCCAGTGCACTAATTCTCTGTAAGGCATCACTTATGTTAGGTTGATCCCCAACCAAAAATTGTTTGACCTTTTCTAACCCGTTTTGTAATTGTTGCAACTGTTTCCACATCTTCGCAAAGACGCAATGTTCGGACCAGCGCAGGTGTTCCTCTAGAGGATCATCGTGCTGTACCCATTCGTGGATACGAATTTCACAACAAAAACACTGCACTTCATCTCTGTCTTGAAGGTAGAAAAATCCAACCCGTGCAAGCGAGGCTGCTGGTATGACACCAGTCCAGTTTTTGTAGGTCTGGATGCGGTGCTCGTATCGGCGGAGGTATGGTGGAAATACTTCGAGACACATGGTTAAATGAAAACTAGCGACTGTTACTCTGTAAGGTTGTAACACGTTTATATAGTTGGTAATCCAGAATGAGGGGGGGAAATAGCTCTTCTAGGCTGACCGGGCAACTCCACTAGGATGGGAGCCTTTAGATGAAATTCCACATACATAACAGGAATATCGTTGACTGCTTTAAATTTCAGCACGTCACCCATTTTCAAGGTCTTTCCAATCAACTCTGTAGCACTAAGACGGCTATCATTCAAAATAATTGTAGGAGTTGCAGGTTTTATATTGACAGAAGATATCACAGCCTCAGCGAATTGAACTGTATAGTCTAACTCTTACCGGATAGTAGAATATACCAGCCTTCAGTGTCAATTCTTAGACTTGTAACGTGTATGTCTTTTTCATAGTAAAAACGCGCCAAGTTCTCAAAAAGAAACAGTTGAGGATGATCAGTGGGATGATCAGATGCATGTCCAAGGTGATGCCTTCCAAATTTATCCAGCGGCATTATAGTTTACTCTAACGCTCCTACGCACACTCGATTCGCTTAAATGCTACTTCGTTGAAATGTTATTTCTAACTGATCAATTTTTCCCCCCATCACTAGTTTTGGTACTCTTCCTACTTGACCGTGACCGTGGGCCCCTTCTACCACTACCTTCGAAAAGTAGATAAAGAAGAGCAGGCAGGAGTAGAAATCGCAGAACATCTTCTTATTCAGTGCAACTAAGAATGGAAACCATTACCAAAGTTCTTGGGTTAGTGAAGAGCGGGCAAGCAGTGTTCGATGGTGTCACGAAGCTTAAACCGCAACCAGTGCTCCTTGGCAGTAGTACATATAGATGAAATAATTCACAGACTAAGCTTGTATGTGTGGGTCTACAAACCAGCGGTGGATTTGTACCAGTAATACAAATACGTGGGAATCACAATAATTGGGTTCAGCTGCTGGAACCCGAGTGGGGAATCCTGTTAGAAAACGAGGGAATTATAACAAATTATTTTTTTCTTCAAACGGCAGTAAAATATGGCATTATACTGCTGGATGCTAAACTGTCACTTTATTGCCAAGCGGCAGATAATATTATCTGCCGCTGACGACTTTATCTGCCGCTCGTCAGTGGCAGATAAAGTTATTATCTGCCGCTGACAACTTTATCTACCGCTCGTCAGCGGCAGATAATATTATCTGCCGCTGACGAGATCAAGTAATTTTCTTCGAATTTTGTTCACAAAGTTGTAAATAATTTGTTATAAAAACGTTTGAAGAAAAAATACTATATATTATTTGGAGCAAAAGTATCTTTATGTGGCTCGGCTGTACTTATCTGCCTCGCAAGCTCGGCAGATAACCAGTTCAGCCTCGCTGCATAAAATATAACTTTTGCTCCTAATAACATAATGTACTATTATTTCGGAGCTGGACAGTGGCCACCGCTTCAGTTGGGACCCATACTCCTATCATTCACAACCATTCAAGCGGTGAAGGTGGTACGCATACAGGGTCAGGACGGATCGGACGTTTACCTGGGGAGAGAAACTGTGGAGGAGTTGTACAGAGTTCGCACTCTAATTGGACGAAAACTAGCACAATTGAAGAACTTAAAGTTTTCTCAATTTTATTCAACGGCAATAACGCGAGCGCTAACTCAACCTGGGGATTACATTCAAAATCTACAGGTTACTTTACAAAACTTTGACGAATTGTCGGAGAAGGCTCTGTGTTTGTACGAACTGCTGACGTTTGCTAGTGACAGTGTTAGGTGTGATATTGAACTAACGGGTGTTCATAAACAGTCGTCATCCCAGTTGCTTTGAAAAACAAAATGTTATATCTTTGATTAATTCGTGCAACACAATGAAACGTTATTGAGTACTATCATAGCGCAGTTTTTCTCAATTATAATAGACATACGTTTTTGAAGTAAAAACCTACTGGGATGACGACTGTTTATGAACACCCGTTAGAAGAAATTGGGCAGCAACTGTCGTCGTAATGTGGATGTGTTACTCGGAGGCTGCTCGAGCGCCAGCTACGGATGTGCGCAGCGCCATAGGGCGTCTGCAAGGTTTGTGTGAGGACTTAGCATTCGACGCAGGACATGAAGTTGTGTATGGTATGGGGCGGAGCGGATATACCGATGAAGAGTTGCATACGAGAGAAAGATTATATGAAAATGGTGCAGAAGTATGTCAATTATTTCTAAATAATGTGATAAATAAGGCTCTTTTTATATCTGATGGAAGGTCTCGGGTTACATCATGAGCTAAGTGAAGTAAGCAAATTTATAGAAGAAGATGAAAAAAAACTAAAGAAGAAACTAAGGAAGAAAATGTTACTAGTTGAGCTAGTATTTAAAAATGTTTATATATTTTTGCACAAAGTGAGAAATAAAAATTATTATTATATTATTATAGTATGTAATGGTTTTTTTTACTGAACAAACTTCTACTTATACGAGAGCGGCCAAGCAGATGTAACTCTTCTGCGCAAGTTTTATCATGAAGCGTGGGGGGGGGGGGGGTTGGTAGTATTACTTTGCCGTCCAGCTAGTTAACCATAACTTCGTTGTGTCCTGACAAGTGTGAGTGCTCCGTTCAGCTAGTTCTCTGAGGCAACATGAAATTGGTTATCGATATTCAAGGATTCAAAACAACCGACAAGAATTTCACTCCAAAGGAATTTGCTGCTTACGATGGAATCAGTATTGCACACCACGTGTTCAAACAACCCTTTCCTTTCGAAGCACTGCCTCAGAATTTGCAAAAGCAAGCCTGTTGGTTAATGGAAAACCATCATTGCATCGCCTGGAAGGATAGATTTACTCCTGCATACCTGTTCCCTACCATATTACGGCGCCTTCTGCGGGACGCTGAACTGATATATGTCAAAGAGAGAGAAAAGGCCGAGTTTCTGAAACGCTACACCGCAACACCAATCATTGAAGTTGCGGAGCAACCACCACTCAGTCCAACACAACTCCTTTGCATGTATCATGCTACAACTTGCTGCTATTGTGCTTTGTCTAATGGTTACCATATATACCGGGTGGCCATAAATATCTGATATCACATTACCTTTGGAATCAACACCGCTTTATTAAAGTGATGAATCCAACTAAACTAAATGTCATTAATGTCATCACAACTAAAATTCCTATCTGTCAAAAATTATTACAGATTGCAATAAGTATTGAAGTTAGAACAGGAGATTTTTATAATCGAGTCGTAGGCTAAACTGCAGAATCTGGGGCACATTCCCCTCCTATTATTTGCATTTTATTACATTTCATACCAATACTTATTATAATTGAAATATGTATAATGCTAACCAACATTTATAAGTAGCTAATTCCATGGCTACCAGGATCTCAGATGTTTATGGCCACCCGGTATAATAATTACTTAATGGAATAATAACAATGTATAATCTAATGATCTACAAAGGCTAAATGGCGTCCTACGTATACTTTATCCCTATGTTTTGAGCTGAAGACGTTTCTCAATACCTCTTCCACATTAAGGATCCTCCGCTGGAACCTTATCTTATCCATAGCTTCTTGTTGCCAGAGTCCTCTCCGAGCTTCTTTATACGCATACGCCCACGTATGCAGATTGTACACCTGATTCTTCGAGTCGTCAAACAGCACACTCTTCTTTATCATTTTCCTTTTCACAAATTTGTTCGTTCAGGCCGATACTAGTCAACAGATGGGTAGGCGGGCATCACTATAACTCGTATACGATTTTCTTGACATATTCACGTTCTATTCTCCAATTTTTTAAATGCGTATCGATGGGTTCCATCACATTCCAATTAAACCAATCAAACGGGTCTGGGAGTCGTAGCTTTGTACTAGTAGTTTGAAAGTCTGGATGTCCATCCAGCGTAACGGTGATATGCATACTATCGTAACCAAACCAAGGAAATAACTCCGAAAATTTATGGTAATATTTCTCGTAATATGTAGGTAATACGTAGGTGCTATCGTCAGCTTCCATGTTACAACCAGACTGTCACCATTTTGCTACCGCACCGAGTTGGACTTTAAAATCCAGATCGAGTGGCGGGAGGTGTTAGAGTTTGTCCTTGAAAATAATGTAACCTTGAAAATCGCCTTAGCTTTCAACAATGGCTTTAAACTCAAGGTCAAATTTTTTGCCGAAGGTTATTGCCGTTTTTCATTATATCGCTTAAGGACTCGGTGGTCTAATAATACGACGCCTGCGAAGCATTATATGCATTAAAAAGAATTCTAGACACTGCGCTTCAGAAGACCTGGGTTCGAATCCTAGTCGAGTCAATTTTTTAATATTATATTTTTCAATAATCAGAAAGTAGACGGCACTAGGAGTACAATGCAAAAAACCCGCTTCGGGGTATTACAATTGTTTTACTGCTTTTGTCAGAGCGTTGTATGTGAAAACCAGATCATGAAGAACGAGACAATACGCGGTTGTGTTGGCTAGCACGTTTGTGGAAGTTTCAAATTCAACTCGAAAAACTACAGCGTTCGCGTGAAGGTAGTCCATTTGATGGGAGCAGTCGATTACAACAATGGATGCTTTGTCAGCAAACTCATTGGGCGTGAACCAAGGCTCGTCAGTCTTCTTATAATAGAACGATTGAAACTTGGAGTACATGTCGTATAATGTGGCGTAATGATTCAGGCCATAATTGTTATTTAAATTATCGTAGGGAAAACGTTCGGTGTTGAGATAAACTCTAAAATTTGTACGATTAATTTTGTCGAAATGACTATTGTCCTTAGAGATAAGCCCCGAACGTTCCGTCTGAAAGCCTACAATGACATATCTGGGGGTTTGTAATTTGGTGGTTGTTGCAAAGGCATGAGAATGTTGAGTACCGGCATTAACGCCTGGTATGATATAAAATTGCCAGCTGCGAAACGCTACTTGTGTGGCGATATTTTTGTCAATGTATTTGGTTAGAGATAATTCTTGAGCAAGACCAGGAGTGACATGTGGAACTTTCCAATACAGCTTGTTAATTGTAACTTGAGCAGTCTCTCCTACGGTAGCACTGAATACGGCGTCGGCATCGGTATTGCTGCGAATCAGGACAAGTTCTTGTCGGATGTTAAGTATGACTTTTCCATAATCTTTGGCAAAGCCTAACAACATTCTCAACGGTATGCAGGCACGGAAGTTGCCCTGTGCATCGGTAATGTGAGTATTGTCGGCGTACAACCAGCCAGAATTTTGAAGCTTTTTAACATCACCAGAACTGTAGGACACATATCTTTTCAGAGTAAATATAATACTAGGTTTGGTAACAGAAACGACAACGACACCATTTATTTCATATCGGATTTCACTAAATAAGTGTGCCAACCCATTGTTAAGAAATTTAGCCGTCGTAACTTCACCGG
Source organism: Agriotes lineatus (assembly GCA_940337035.1). Lineage (NCBI taxonomy): Eukaryota > Metazoa > Arthropoda > Insecta > Coleoptera > Elateridae > Agriotes > Agriotes lineatus. Next base: position 262,249,644 of record OW679194.1, on the reverse strand, counting down.
TTGCTTTCCGCAATTTTCCCTCTAGGTACAGATAGCTCAAGCCGGGAAGAGTTGACATATCTTCAGGAATTGGAATTTGAATTTTATCGTTATAGTCAAAACGGATAGTATACGGTTGATGGGTGTATAATTGATTGCTAATAACGGAGTTGTCGACGAGGACTCGTTCTCCAATATTTAAAATACTCATTGCACTACTGTAAAAGCCAAGGAACGCAAGAAGTCTTTGTTTGTCTTTGTTAACTGCGCGGCGGACAAAGCTGAACTGATTTTACGAGGCTGTGGACAACGTCTCTTATAGGAACCGGGCATTACATGGTAGGGTAAAGGGTTGAATCGAAAACCCATTATAACTTTTTTAAATGCAATGTTACCGTGACGGTTTTCTTGCTGAAACTGACGTGGGTATCACCCTGGTCCAGTATTTTAACAGTTAGATTAGTGATCTGTCTTGTGCTGATCGGTAGGTAAATGACTGGGCTAGGTGTTTCCACTATTTTGTACCCCGGCGGCACTACGGGGAAGAATTGATGTACGATGTGGCCAAGCTTACCATTCTTATAGGAACCGACAGAGATGTTGCAGTGGATAAGGATGGAGTTAATGTTAAAAATTTTTGTAACATGTTCACCTGCATGCCACATATTCGCATCATAAATTTTGCTGTCAAATCCCAACATGTCTCGGATAGTATTGTCATTTCTAAAGTCGATTGGAACGTTCGATTTTATTTCGGTTTTTAAGGTGCTGTTGTTTCCGCGTAACAGCACATGCTTAGTACCTCCGCTAGACTCAAGTTGGTTATGTAGAAAGTCGGAAATATCGGTAATTTCGTATGCACCCTGAGGTTTAGTAATATGAGGTAGTCCGACGAGATGAAATTCATTGTTGGGAGGTCTAATATTGGCAATAGTATTGTAGGTTTCGAAACTTAACAATCCCAAAACATATTCGCTACCTTCGTCTCAGAAGATAGGAGGGTCAAAATTCGCTGTAAGGATGGATGAATTACCTGTCAGAGTGAATATATTAGACATGATGAAGCGCAACACTTAAACTGTCGACAAATGCGGTTTCGCAAAGTTATATAGGAATTTAAGACACAAGTGACCGCATGTGTATGACAGGAGTCGTTAATATCTATTGGAATTATACGCGATCGTGTTGTTGCCACCATCGCTACGAAAGTATTTCACTAATTCGGTTGGAGGTTGTTAGCGACCGATGCTATCGAAATACAGAACAAAGGTATCCACTTTTACGTAAGCCGTCCAATGCGTGCCAGGTCCAACATCATCGTCCAAGTTGGTGACACCACATTCTCGTTTACTAATCTTGACAGGCAGAGCATCCCGCATAAATATTCCCCTAAAGTGTGGAATTTCTAGACGTTTAACGTAGTGTGAAATATCGATGTTCGTTAACGCGCGGCGCGGCAGCTTCAACGGGAGTTTTTTGACTGATACGGTCGTAAATATAACCCTTTTCTACGAGCAATGGATTCCATACCTTTTTTATGGCGTTTTTTTCCTTGAGATCCTTTTAGCAGCCTTTAAGTCTCCCACTACTTTAGCTACTGCTGCAGCACCTCCTCCGAGGGATCCCAATGCTCCTAATGCAGCAATTATGGGTACAAGCGGCAATATGCCTCCTCTCTTCGGAAGACCGCTTTCTCTTCCTCCTTGTTTTCAGAGCTCCTCCTCCTGAATGCGAGCGGATTCTGGTACCGACCCGTTTGGAATGCTTTCGCCGTGTACGCTTTCGTTTCACACCCATTCCGAGTTTGGCCTTTCCTTTCATAATTCCCGTAACAGCAAGGCTCTTTCCCCAAGAGTAGAGTCTTTTGCTTTAACGGTTCCCAAGCTTTCTGTGCAAGAACCTTATCCGCAGCGTGACGTGTCAAAAGATCGCTAGATTGTGAGTATGCGATGTCGTGTTGTTTGCAGGCCTCGTCCAGAAGATTCCTTCCTCGATCGCCTCGAGAGAGCCGCTTGTTTAGGCGGTTACCAGGTCCGCAAAACTTGTAACCTGGTATATGTAATTCGAAGGGCAACTTATCAATAAGGGTATTCAACAAACCGCGACCTTTCCGTCTGACGGTTCGACGACGACTACGAGTTTTACGCCTAGTACTCATCTTAAACAAAGCGACAGACGGCGTGAAGTCCAAAGGGGTAGATATATACTCTGTGCGACACGGTGGGAAGTCAGTTACTTCCCGTCCGAAAACTATGGAAAACATCAAAATTGTGAAACAAGGTTGTTCCTTGCCGGTGGTAAATCACACAGTAAATTCCGTGTCCGAGACTTACAGAAAGCACAGCGCTTTACTGGGCAAGGGATGTAAACGAGGTCTGATCGTAGGTCGATCCGGAAGTGGAAAAACCAACTTGTTAATCAGTTTACTAGAGCATTCAAATGGGCTGCAATTCGCAAACGTTTATTTATATTCGAAAACACTGTATCAACCCAAATATAATTATCTGAGAGCAGTCTTACAACCATTGAGAGACATTGGATTCTTCGAATTTAGTGACGATTGTGAGGAGATCAAATTCCAGGAAGCAAAAGAACATTCGGCGATAGTTTTTGACGACGTAGCGTGCGACACGCAAAGCATAATTTGAGATTATTTTTGTCTCGGACGTCACCGAAACATAGATTGTTTTTATCTATGTCAGACGTATTCACCTATACCTAAGCAGCTCATAAGAGATAATGCAAATCTCATTATCATATTCCAACACTACAGCATTAATCTAAAACACATTTACGACGATCATGTCAACACGGACATGTCATTCGACAAGTTCAAAACATTGTGCACTCATTGTTGGAATGAGGATCACGGATTTTTAGTGATCGATAAAGAAAAAGAAACCTACCATGGACGATATAGAAAAGGTTTCGACAATTATTTTAATATATAGACAGCAGCCAAAGAAGGGTAGGTAGTAGTTTACCAACAACTGAAGCAGTTGCAACATAGATAAGAGTTTGGCCAGGGAACTTATAAAAACCCGACAATCCGTTACACGCAAATACGCAGCTTTAAAAGCAGACATCGCCCAATCCCAAACGATTTTAGCTGAGCAATTCAAACCCCTTTCCAAACCGCTCACCGAATTGCTAACAACTATAAAGCAAGAGGGTGCGCGAGTGGGCGAACCAATAGGAAATTATTCGCCAATAACCATTAAACGTAGAGTATCCACTCCGTCTACCTTGCCCCGTCCGCGAGCGGTAACCACTCCATGCCAAGTTTCTGCGATAAACCTAAACCTTCCGGGATCGTCAGACACTTCCACACCTAAGCCATCACACACATCCACACCTCGATTTTTGCCGACGCATGTGTTATCCGAGAGTCAACCAGTAGAGGAATACGATGAGCAGTTGCAAACGGAAGTTGCGGAGGCGGCAGCAGAAGAAAGTGCTGTACAAGCGGCTAGAGAAACCATCCAACAAATGCTGCAACCGGAAGTTCTTGGTCAATATTTAGAACAATTTCAAGGGTTAGCTCGCACATACGTGGAAGGAATGATACGAGATACTGAGGACAAGTACGATTTGCACTACGGAGTCCGATTCGAAGTAGAGAAAGATAAGTTTGCTATAGGAAATAAAGAAATCAAGTTCGAAGGTGAAGATATCGTTATTACAGACCACGGCAACAGAATTGATGTTTAAAAAGAAACCAAATATATACAAAACAGCAGATTTAGAGCAATATCATGATATAGTGGAGCGGTCCGCCGCACATCATGTAAACTACGACCCCACACAAAGAATCAGCGGTAACGCAGGGTCTAAATACATGAAAATAGGACGACCTCTAACTGCCTCCTCAACCATAAAAGCTCCCGGCAGACCAGCGACTAAGGTACCACTGTGTGGCAAGGGATTACTAACAGTGACGGACAAAAAAGTGGAATATGTTCCTTGGAAGGATCCCAACTCATTAGTGAATCGGTTGCGTATATTAATAGCTTCTCAGGCAGCTGGATGCACGGGTCATTCCAATGAGATATTTCGCATCACCGAAGCCCTACGAGACTCGAAAATAATCTACTAAGGGGTACAAAAGTGGAGTGTCAATAGCGGTAAGATCAGAAAGCATCAGCCGACGATAGAGTAATGCCCATCGACAAATTTGGACGGCACTACCATAGCACGCGCCACGTAGCGCATTCCAGACATGTCTTTATAAAAGTGAAAAATGTAAATCAACTCCATATAGAAGTACCACTGCTGCTAGTGGGGCGTATGTACGATGAAAGCGGATATTCCAAAATTTTCGGAGAGAACGAGTACATTTTTCCGTTAACAACCAACGAGATCCTAAGTGTTCAAGTCAACGGACCGTCGGTAAAATCATACATCAACGACGCCAGGCAGACCACGCTTATCGGTATGACATTACATCGAGGAGATGCAAAAACCAAAAGTTATACGTGCAACTCCTGCTTAAATGTCCCGTAGGAGTGTAGAAAGCAACAGTTGACAATAAACCTTAAAGAAGCCATAGTTAGCGAACTCCACAAACCAGCACGAAAAAATTTTAAGAGAAGGCGCGTTATCCTAAAAGACTTGAACGATTTATATCAAGCGGATTTGGTAGAAATGATTCCTTATGTAAAAGTCAATAAGGGCTTTCGTTACATTCTGGTAGTGAATAATGCTTTCTCAAAGTATGTGTGGGCCTATCCCGTAAAACGTAAAACAGAAAAGGATGTAACAGCTGCCATGGGTAAAGTGTTGAGGAGTATAAAGGTGTCACCGCAAAACTTGCAAACAGATTTGGGGAAAGAGTTTTACAACACCGCTTTTCAACGATTAATGCGGCAGGTCAACATCAATCACTACAGCACGTATTCTAGTATGAAGAGCAGCATAGTGGAGAGATGCAACCGCACCCTGAAGAACATGATGTGGAAGCAGTTCAGCCTGCAAGGGCTCTACAAATGGTTGGATATCCTACCCAAGATCGTAGCAAAGTATAACACAACAAGCATCGCACAATAGTAATGAAACCTGCTGAAGTGAACTTAAAGAATTCAAAACTTTTGTTAAACACGGCGTACAGTCACACAAAGATCGTGGACCCGAAACCTCAAAAGTTTCGTACAGAGGACTTGATACGCATTAGCAAGTATCGTTCGGCATTTAGCAAGGGGTACACGCCAAGCTGGAGCAACCAACTAATTACTATATCTACAGTTCGACTTACAAACCCAACAACCTATCGACTCACGGACCAAGAAGGTCAGGAAATTAAAGGAGGATTCTACGAGCACGAACTGCAGAAGACAAAACATTCAGACGTATATCTAGTTGAAAGGGTCCTGAAGAAGAAAGGAAATTTATTCTATATAAAGTGGTTGGGATTCGACAAGCGACACAATTCTTGGATACCTAAAACTAATCTCGTGTAACTTAAAGAAATGATGTAGTGCTCTTAAAAAAACATTTTTTGTAGTAAATATTTTTTTAAATTAATAAACTGGTACAATTATGTGAGTTTTTCTTTAGATATGCATTACTAATTCTGAACAGCATTACAGCTTTTAATATGAGTTTTTCTGTAAATATGCATTACTAATTCTGAACAACACTAGATGAGAATTTTATATGATGACTAATTACAAACATAGTATGATACAATTACATAATAACAAATTGTACAAAAAAATGAAACTATGTCTACTTAAAATTTTACGATACAATTACATAATAACTAATTATACATACAAAAAGAAAAATCAAATTATGTCTAAATATCTACGAAAAGAAAAACCTCTGTTAACGTACCAATCTAGTGAGACTCTTTGCAAGAAATAAACAGCCATTACTATGTAAACGACAAAAACAATGTACCTACTATTACTGACACGCGCGTAGTATTACTGACCGTCTTGCAATAATTCCAGTAACCTGTTCAGCGGTCTAGCACCTGACATGTCTATATCTACATGACCCCATGCTAGAGTGTTGTTCGACTGAGGAATAAGATAGCGCTTATCATTCCGATATGATAGTGCAGTTTTATTCTTCAATTCAGTGTACACTGTGTGCTTGTGAGATCGAAAAACACACATTTGGCAAAAGATCTGACCACGCACATTGTCAACAACGTCGCGATAGGTTGCCATAGTGAGATATTTATTGGCAGCAGCCTTTTGTACACCTTTTGCTTTTTTTACTTTTTTCCCTCCCACAAACACACAGTAGGACTTAGCACCAACTCCAAAAAATTGTTCTACCGGAGCACCTGCGTACTTGTCTTTTATTTTACCGACGACCGATACGGTTTGAGGTATACCGTGTCGCCGTCTTTATAATTTGAAGTGTCAAAACGATCTAAATTATCTTTTATGTCCTCATAGAAATTGTCAGTCCGTACGTGAATTACTAGCGAGTCAGTATCTGTATAGAGTAGGGAGACATTATTGCCATATTTTTGTTTCAAAAAATTTTAAAAAAAGTCATACATTACGATTTAAGTCCAGAATAGTGAAACCTGCATAGATCGGTTTATTATACAATACAACTGTTTTATTAAGTTCCACAGCAATCAAATTTTCAGAAAAAAATTACCGAATCCTTAAAATTTGCTTTGGCAATTAGAGCTGCAGCACCTAGTTTCTTGCCGACATTGTCCCACGTGCTCGCCAACCTGATGTCCGATCGCTTGTCAACATTTTCCATCGTTTTTCCGAAAACGCTATTATTTTTAGCATTAAAAAAATCTTTCTCAAATTCATTTCGTGCTCGGTTACGCAACGCGGTATTCATATCAATATATGAGCGCAACCAGGGCAATTGAATAAATTTAAGAATTTTGTGAATTTTTGTAAGAACTAAACCAGCATCTAAACATTGCTGTAAATTTCGATAATGAAGCACATACTTGGTCTTATGGTACAAATTTGGAATCAATTAAAATTTTAGGAGAACTAAAATTAAAGTTGTGATAATTATCGTATGAATGGTCGGAAGAGCAGTATTATTAGCTTTGTTTGGAGTTAAGAGTTTTGTTTTTACAGACGTTCTGTGTTGAGCAATTCTTTTTTTTAATAATTGTTTTGTTTGACCAATGTAACCGGCATTACAATCATTACAATCTAATTGGTATACAATACTGGATTCAGAAAGAAAAGGAGTTTTATCTTTTAAGTTATTACAAATTTTTTGTCTTATAGTATTATGATTTTTAAAAGCAACATTGTAGTTATAGGTTTTTAAATTTTTGTTTAAATTTTGTGATATTTTAGGAATGTAGGGAATGGAAATATAATTTGATATTGGAGTATATTGATAATTATTAAATTCTTGACCTAAGCAATTAGGGTATAAATCATATGATGATTTATTATTTAAAGTGTGTTTATATTTAATTTTACTAATTCTTTTTTTAATGTTAGCATTTATAAAGTTGATAGGGTAGTTATTTTTTATTAATATTTTTTTAATTTTTGAAATGTTTTCTTTATGAAATTTATTGGATGAAAGTAATATAGCTCGATCAGTTAAACTATTTATTACACTAATTTTATATTTGAATGATGTTTGTGAATTGTAATTTAAATATCTGTCTGATTTAATTTCTTTTCTGAACCAATTAGTTTCAATGTTGCCTTTTTTTGTTCTAATTAATGTTAAATCAAGGAAATTTATAGTATTATTATTAGTTTCTTTTTCAATTGTGAATTGTAACCTGGGGTGGTAATTATTAAATATTTGGAGAATATAGTCAATATTTTTTTATCAGTACAAATAATAATATCATCGACATAACGTCTATAAAAACAAATGTTTTTAAGTTATTTAAAATGTCAGATTCAATTTTTTGTAAAACTAAGTTAGCAATAGTACTTGATAGAGGTTGTCCCATGGCAACTCCACATTTTGGTTTATAAGTTTGATTATTGAAAGAAAACTATGTAGATTGTAAAATATATTGTACAGCTTCAATAAAATCCTGTTTGGGAATATTACTGAAATTATTTATTTGATTCCAATATTGATCTATAGTTTCAATGGCTAAAGTGATAGGTATATTAGTGTAAAGGGATATGACATCCAATGAAAATAATACATGTTCTTTAGGAACAGAGATAGTATTAATAAAATTTTTAAAAGTCCAAGAATCTTTTACACTCTGTTTATTTTTTTGAGTAATGTTAATTAATATATTAGACAAAAATTTTGATAACTTATATAATGGGCTTATATAAGAGGCAACAATAGGCCGTAGGGGGTAATTTTCTTTATGAAATTTGGGTACACCATAAATTTTAGGCAAAAGTCCATTATGTGTTATAAGCTTCTTGTAAGTTATATTATCTTTGTAATTGTTATCTCCCCATTTTTTTAAAATTTTATTACCGAGTTTTTGAATTTTGTCAGTAGGATCTTTATCAATTTTGCTATAAGTTTCAGTGTCATTTAAAAGGTTAAGCATTTTATTATTGTAGTCAGATTTGTTGATAATGACAGTAGTTTGTGTTTTATCAGCTTTGGTAATTATGTCTCTATTTTTTTTTAAGGAAAGATTTGGTGTTGTTAATTTTCTTTAGTAAATTATTACTAGTAATATTATCTTTTAAATTTAATAATTTTTTTTTAATTATTTTGGTAGTTAGTTAAAATATTGCAAACGGAAGCCCTAATTTTAATTTGACTTACGACTTTAATTTACATATAGCATTTTCAATATTTACAATAATATTCTCATTTGGAATTTTATCATTAGGGTTATATATATTAAAGTTTGGTCTTAGTTTTAGAATATCTCCAACATCTTGTGGTAGCTTTACATTAGTTAAATTTTTAATCCAATTCTTAGTTTCGTTTGTAAACTTACAGTAGTCAGAATCATTAGTACCAGATTCATGATTTTGTTGTGTTTTTAAATTGTTAATTTTTCTTATATGTTTAATTTTTATTTTATTTCTATATTTATTAATTTGTAAAGTTGTTTGGTAAATAAATAACATTATTAAGTTTTTAGAAACATTACTATTATTAAGAAATCTATGGCAATTTATAACTTTTTGTTTTAGGTAATTTAAATAACTGTATGAATCATTTAAAATTAAAGATAATGTTTTTTTTATGAAATTATTTTTGAAATTTTGAAAAGTATTGTAGTTTATGAAATTTCTAAATTGAATATTATCAAATTTTTTTTGGAGAAATTTAGGTATCAATTGTAAATGTTTACATTGTTTAACAAATTCTATCCTCTCGCTCACCTTTACAATAGTAAAATCTGTTTTATTTAACAAACGGAAGCATCCCTCGACCTTGCGCCCGTAGGTGGAAGCAACATCCTCAAAAAAGGTCCTGTTGCCATAATGTTGGGGTAGTTCCATTGGAGTGGTTTGTTGAGTAGACATTGTAGAAATTTCAAATTGAATCCTCTTTATTAAGATTCGAGTAAGTATTCATATAATATAAATGGAGTAATGAAGGTTAATTAAAACAGCCAATTTTCTTTAGCTGATTATAATCAGCATTAGTTTAAATTTTAATGTGTTACGTTTCGTTATATTTAATAACTTCTTCAGACATTAGAGAGTTATTAAATATAACGAAACGTAACACATTAAAATTTAAACTAATGCTGAATATAATCAGCTAATGAAAATTGACTGTTTTAATTAACCTTCATTATTCCATTTAATTACCCATTTTACTGTCAGCCGTTACTGTGTATATTATATGAATATTTCCAATTACTTTAAATTGACTTTTATAAATTGTTAAAAATGTGATGTTTCCTATAAATTTAATTTCTTTAATAACTGTATTATAAACAAACAAACATTAATAATTACTATTTAACATATTTACATGTCCGAGTTTATTTTTGTCATCTCAAAACTTTTATGATATTTTCTTGAGTGGTCTTTATAACATCCTTGACTTCTTTAGCTGCTTGTTTTAACTTTCTCAATTCAACTTCAAGCCTCGGTACTTCCTTTCGTCTCAGTCTTTCTTTCAGTTTCTTTGTCTCCTTCTTTAATCTTTGTTTACCTGTTTCCTTCTTTGTTTTCTTATTGTAATTCTTTATTTTAATTATGTCACATCCTCTGGAATTTCCAATTTTATTTACTTTAATTATACAACCTCCTGTAATTCTATTTATTTTATGAACTCTATTATATCTTCTTAAATATTTATTATTCTTGTACTTTGCAATATTATTTAGTATTCCTCTTGTTACCACATTTAATTCTTCATATTCGTCTTCTCCATTATACTTCTTTATTTGTATTATTATGTATCGTCTATTATATTTCGTAATTGTATCACATCCTCGAAATCTTCTAATTTTATTAATTCCATTACTTATTCTCCAAGTATCTTCGTCCAATCCATTTTTATAATGTGCAGTAATATTAGCATCCATTGTACACCAATAATTATCTTCTAATCTATTAATGTCTAACTCAACATTTTCCTGGTCTTCACAAGTATCTAACATTTGATTTATTTCATTATTTCCAAATAATAATTCTTGTTGTTCATCCAAAATTCTGTTTTCATAATCGTTATTTCGAAATCTAACTTCTAATTTATCTTCAAGTTCTTCCTTGTTATTATTTAACTTTTCTCCTACTTTTTGGTTCAAAATTTCTTTAATTTGTTTAATTTCTTCATGCCTTTCTGCTCTCACTTCATCCTTAATTTCATTCTTGCATTTATTCAATATTATAATAATGGTGAGGCACTAACACCCCATGAAGAAGCTTGGCCTGCAAGGCGGAAGGTTAGAGCTTCCGTATCCTCGCTCTCACACCCGGCTGTCGCGTGTCAAATTCATGACACGTGGTGATGTGGTGAGCACCACTCATTAGACAGCAGCATTATTACCCCTTGTTCTTTCGAACGCAGGTTCCCAATTATTTAAAGCGACTGGGTAGGCCGCCCGCCAGACATCGATCTGGGATTTGAACTCCAAACTTCCGCGCCGCAGTCCGATGCTCTAACCATCAGAGCCACGCTGGCGCTTTATTCAATATTATATTAGTTTTATTTATTTCTAATTGTAGTTCCTGTTTATCTTCTAGTAGTACCTTATTAAATTCTTCTTTAAACTCTTTTATTGTCTCTTCCATCTTATCTGCTTGTTCTTTTTGTTCTTGCAACTTCTTTGCAGTACTCTTAATTGCGTCTCGTAACCTATCTTCCCTTTCCTCTGCATCTTGCTTACTTTCCTCGACAGTTCTTTCAATTGCTGCTTGCAACCTACCTTCCCTTTCCTCAATTGACTGCTGCAATCTTCTTTCTCTTTCCTTGGCCTTTTCCTCAATTGACCGTTGCAATTCCTTTTTCAACTCTTCAGTAGTTTTCTTACTTTCCTCTGAAGTTTTTTCAATTGCTGCTAGGAAACTACCTTCCCTTTCCTCAGCATCCTTCTTTGACTCTGCTGCATTTTTGTTTATTTCATGTAAATCCTTCCTTAACTCTGCTGCATTTTTCTCATTTGACTGTTGCATTCTTGCCATCATTTCCATTAACTTGTCCATATCGATATTTGGTTTTCCTGTTGATTCTTGCGGAATCCTTACCTGATCACCTTGAACACCTACCTCTTGCTGTATTTCTTCTACTTCAATTTCAGCAACACTCGGTACCGCTTCCATTTCTTCTTGTCCTTCGTCTTTTTCCTCTTCAGTCTTCTTGCTTTTTCTTGTAACCCTTTTGTCTGCCATATTTTAGTTTAAATTTTCAAATGTAGGTACCTACTTTTGATTACTAACCTTTATATTCAATTATAAATCTTTATAGTTTATTCTCAAATTGATCCTTTATAATATTCTTTAGTTACTTTTATTTATTGTCCTATTCTATTTCTTTATTTTTTTCAAAAAGAAATTAATTATGATACGTTTTTAAATTATGATTGTTTTATTACAATCTTGTTCCTTAATTCACAATTGTTAATACCAAATTAACCATAAACTTGGTTTATCGGTTACAATTAAATCTCTTTATTTTTATTATGTCAATATCCCCACTTTACTGGCAACATGTGTTATAAATGTCAAGCAACATGGTTTTAAAAGCCCCTCGTTTGGACACCATATATTATATTCAGTAATGTCATAAACAAACTGACTAACAATCACTATAAGCCCCACGTTTTTGGGCTGCCAATATTTTACAATGGCTATATAAGCTCCAAGTTGGACTAGCCATATATTTTATGAAATGTAATGCACCACTTTAAACTAGCTCTTTATTAATGCAATGCCCTTTCTAATTAAATAATAATTTCTTTTTAAAATCAAGTTCTCTTATCTCAGGTGGTTCGCCAAATCAAGATCTCTATTAATTGAATTTTAATATGACAGTTAATGACATTTGCTGTCAAACCGATTTTCAAAACTCATCAAGCCAGGTATTGATAATTGTATATTATCTTGACACACATATTAATCAATTCTCTTAAGTAAGTAATAAATCAAGTCTATTTGAACACCTTCTTGTACTAATTGTTTTTTAAAAAACTTTCATTAACTCTTTACACAAACCTTAATACTTTCTCTTGCCTTTTCTGCCAAACTACAACCAACAACTGATCCCAATATCGTCAGACTGCAAAACTTACTGCTCACTCCTCAAACAGTGGCACCCAGGATGGCACGTGAACCCCTTTGACTGCATCCATCCAGAATATCACCCGCACTGCTTACAGAATCCAATCCTCCCTCCTTGCAAACGTCACCATCAAAGCATTCAACCTCTGGTAAGTTCCAATATTATGAAGTTCCAAATCTAACCTTGTTCCTTTTTATAGCTATTCCGGTGTCTACAGCAACACTTACAACTTATCCAAATCAATTAGTTACTTGTAAGAATCTCCAATAATATCTTGTATACTCTCCAATCCAAATGTATTCAATTAATATAACCTTCTGTATGTTTATTTCCAATTGACTGTACTTGTATAATCTATTGACCGATTATGTACCTCCATAAGTTCCAATTAACATTTTCATTTTATCTCACCACGCAGATTTGTTTAAGACCCTTTTTAAATTTGTATTTACCAAAATAATACAAATTTAGGTATAACTTTCTAGTTTTATTTTTCAAAATGCTTTAATTCAGAAAATACATGTCTGTTTTTATGAGTTGTTTATATAACTAACTTAAACAAAATTTTCATTTATGTTAGATACAATTCTTATTGCACACTTATTTATTTTAAAAATCCTATTATTACATGCTATTCATTCTTATCATTCTAACAAATACATTTGTCAATTGTAACCTTGGCTTAAACTTTATTAAAATTTTCTGTAACCATTAAATTAGTATTCAATTAATATCAAAATCTTCTCTCTCATTGTCTCAATTAAATTTATTTATAATGTTTAAAATTTAACACCCATCAAGATTTAATTATAACAATCCTCTAAATTTATTCGTTTTAAATATTTGTTTATTGCATTTGATTACACTGCCTCATGTATCATAACAATATATATACTAGCTGGCCCGGCAAACGTTGTTCTGTCCAAAAATAATTTGTCTCTGAAACCCCGATTCACCACTATAGAGTTTTAATTTTATGTCATGCCCATAGCCTTGGACTTGAAAATAAATGCCATTTTCGCAATCAACCTAAATAACTACACCCATATCGATTTTCAGGCTTATTTACCCAATTTCTCCCCCTAAGGGGTAGCGAACCTGACAGACGTTGTCCTGCCCGAACGTTGGTTTGCCTGCTATTAGCAGGTTTAGCAAAGGTTTTTTCGATTTTTGAATTTTCGATTTTTTTTGTTTTAAAAAATATTGGGGGCTGGTGGGGGGTGAAACTTTGGGGTTATATGTTCTGATATGCGAGAAATCTTAAATTTTTTTTTAAATTGTCAATAAAATTTAAAAAAAATTCCTAGAACCCGATTGCAGCGCCACCTACCGGGTCCAATTGTCAATCTAAATCATCCAGGAACCCATTCAAATATACACAAAATTTCATCAAAATCGTTCCAGCCGTTTAGGAGGAGTTCAGTTACATACACACGTACAGAAGAATTATATATATAAAGAATAGGTACTCACCACAAAAATTAAATTTTGAAGGACCCGACAGACGTTGTCCTGCCCGAACGTTGGTTTGCCTGCTATTAGCAGGTTCAGCAAAGGTTTTTTCGATTTTCGAATTTTCGATTTTTTTTGTTTTAAAAAATATTGGGGGTTGGTGGGGGGTGAAACTTTGGAGTTATATGTTCTGATATGCGAGAAATCTTTAAAAAAAATTTTTTTAAAATTGTCAATAAAATTTTAAAAAAATTTTTAGAACCCGATGGCAGCGCCATCTACCGGGTCCAATTTTCAATCTAAACCATCCAGGGACGCATTCAAATACACACACAAAATTTCATCAAAATCGGTCAAGCCGTTTAGGAGCAGTTCAGTTACATACACACGTACAGAAGAATTATACGTATATATAAAGATATGGTATTTAGCCCGTTACTCAACTCTGCTTGCAGCATAGATAATTAAAGCAAGTCAATACATCACAGAGCTGGGATAACCAGGCAACTGCAAGAAGTCACATTAGAAATTTTAATTCATAATTACATTGGTAAAGCATTGCCGATATTAAATGGAATTACTTTAGAATAAATGGCAATAAGGCAGAGCTCAATTTGTAAATTAGAGTCACAGAATTATCAATTAACATAAATTAAGAGGTTGGTGCAAAGTAAAGCCAATCAAAAATTCAACAAATCTATCACCAAAAGGGTTATTGAATAAGTACAGTTCTATGAACTTTTTAAATAAAGGTAAAAAGGACAGAATCTTCCCAATACAGTGCAAAAGAGCACAATACTAGATCAAATAGGGCCATCGAAAATGGAGCGGTAATATTCGAAAAATGAGGAAAAGCAGACGAGTTTTATAAAATGCAAGAAAAACACACTACAGGAAATGAAGAGATTTGTGTTTATAAAATGAGTCAGTGTAATGATAGAAGTGATTAATAAAACATAGTGAGTGGCGCTATAACTTAGATTAAATACAAACATGAACAAACAATAATTTAGAATTAAGATTCTGTACAGTTTTTAGAATATAAGATGAAATCTAGATTATAAGTATTTGATTTGTACTAAGTTAACATCCGCATTTATGAGCCTATATAAGCAATTGTTGTTAACGAAACAAGAGAGGAACAATTGAAATAAATTATTTGGTAGCAGTCTCCAATTTAATTGTGTTTTAACCTATTTACAATAAAAATATCAAACAAATAATTACACCACTGTGTTAACTAAATTGGAGAGTATCAGTGAACATGTGGGCAACGTTTTCCACGATCAAAAATTATTTTCACGACAGCAGCTTCCGAACGTGTGAACGGTGACCAACTCAAGTTTACGAGGTTCGACTGCGAACAAACCAGGAGTCCAAATCCAGAGCTGACGACTGCGAGGCATTGTGGGGAGCTGTAGCAATAAGGCCAGCATCATCTACATCGAAGACAGCGGGTCCTAGAGAAGATCCAGCTCAGGGCTTCGTCCGGAAGAACGTATCGCCACCTGAAAATTTCAAGGTATCGTAAAAACTACATTGATAGCTTGAGGAGCCGGAAATTTATGTTACGTTACCATTTCGAGTAAGCAGCAGGCATATCAAAGTCTCCAGACAAATTATTTTGCCAATAATTAATTAAATTAGAATTGTGAGATTAGTGGAGCGATTAACAAATGAAATTCACCCAAGCGGCGTCCTTTTACGTCACTGAAACAAAAGAGAGATTAGCCCGAGCAAATACCATAAATTGAACAAATACCTGATAATTTGTTCATAGATTTCACTTTGAATTCGCTTGTAATCACACAAAAACGAACCGCACGTTAAATCAATTTGTTGACAGATAAATTTGACAGCGCAGTGGTGTAACACGGGGATTTGTAATTATGAACATATCGGTGCACCTAACTTGCAGATAAGAGTCCATGCCTACCGAAAAATAGCTGGCCATAACTTATTTTAATTGCAGATGTGCGAACTACTATAAAGGGCAAAATATTACATTCGATGAACCCATTGATACAAGTATTTATTTACGTTTAATCGGTCAGAATTTTTTAAAATAAAAATAAAATATGTGTAGGGAGTCTATTTATTAAATATTAAATTATCATCATAACATGCCTTTAGAATATATATATATATATATATATATATATACATATGTTTCGGTTAAAGTGGCATCCAGGAACCGCATTGCACTTTAAGCACCCAGTGTATAATACACTTTTGAAAAACGGTGTAATCATGGCACACATACAACAATTTACAATATAGCATCCAGCTGTATGATGGTGGCGACACAAGTTGTTGAAGTGGCATCTTACACCGTTGCCACATATTTTGGACTGATAATCCGGTTTCAGAAGCTTAATGATTCATGTGTGACTAGCAATACGTGACTTAGATATGATGTGGAATTATATTCTTTTTACATTTGACGACGTGTGTTTAAATGTTATAATACATTCTAGGATACATCTTTAACCTGATAGTTGACCCAAATATTTTACGTGAAAGCAATTACTACCATTAAATTTGACTACACGTCTTCATGAAAAAGATAAAGGTTCTTTACTTATGTAAAATAGTCTTCAAATGGCGTCTACCGAGTTCTAAAGCGGTTTTTAAATAATGACCATCACAGAAACAGTATCTACAGTATTTGATAGAGATTCGGCTTTTTAATTTGTCTGAGCACTGCCAGAAGAGAATGAATAACAACTTTTCTTTTATCTGAAACAAGGACAAGTATCACGTCGTATTAAAAAATGTTAATTACTGGTTAATATTTCTAATTTGCTTTTCAATACCAAAGGAGCACAGTTTCATTATTTTGTAGAAAAATGTTTTCTGTTATTTGCTAAAACTTGTTTATTGCATATCGTACTTAATATTTTGTTGAAATGATAAAGAAATAGATTACGAAAATCGAACATTTATTTCAGTATTTATTACATTATTATTATATTTAAAAACGTATGTATATGTTTTATGCGAACCCATGACATCCCAGCAAAAGGTAGATTCTTTCGTACAAACTCTTCGCATTCGAACTTCTTGGGAGGCCGATTATGTCTGATATGGTCTTTGAAATAACCAAGCATGACCTTTTTTTGCTGCGGTGCCCATCTTTGTCTGTTACCTCTAGCCAAGCAATCTGAAAATAAAAAGTTTCAGATTGAATCAGTAAATTAAGGATAAGAACAAGAGTACTTGTTTGAAGTATATTTTGATTGTCTAAATTTTGCCCTGGGGTTTCCTTATTTTGTTCTGGAGAATCCCTTTCTTGTGCTGTGTGTTCTGTTTCATTATTTTGTTTTGAAGAATCCCTTTCCGTTTGTTGTTCTGGAGTGCTGCTCTCTTGCACGGGAGTTTCAATTCCAATATTAATTTCATGTTCTACGGGACTTTGTTCTCTACTGATATTTGCTCTTTCTTGAATGTAATTATTAGTATTCTCTATTACTTCATCTGTAATTAGAATCTTTAAAAGAAACGACGCCTTTTGTGTGGCTTAGAAAATACAATTAAAATCGCGGTTTTACATTATTTCATTTTTTTTATTCATTATTACCTTTCAAATTTTCTTCTAATACCTCCTCCATATCAATTTCGAAAAACATTTGAAGCAAAATTCATTTATCACCTTTGTCATTTCCAGCACAAGTGCGTAGTTTAACTTTTTTAGTTTGAAAGACACAACTAATTAAATAAGTTGTTGATCATAACCACGTAACAATGAAAATAGTATTAAATTTGGAGCAACCAAGATTATTGACGCAGAACCAATCACAAATCCATAATTTACAATTCGTATACCCACAAAATTTAATAATTATAAAATAGACTAACGTTAATATTAACAGAAAAGTGAAAATAGTCATTAACTTACCGTGTATAATCGTTCTGGTTCTGTCGTTCATAGTGTGTTAACAAAACAAACTAGCACTTGTATATACACCATTCACAAACGCACCCACCGTACTGATGAAATTCGTCGGATTGGAATATTACTCGCTCATGGGAAGTCCCGAGATAAGCGAAGTGTCAATAAACATGGATTAAATTACTAAAACGAATGCGTCTTTACTGCTTATTAAGAAGCAAAAACGATGACCACTTCAGATGTAACGTAAAATAAACTTCGAATGCCTCTCAATCAAATGGCACAGGTTGAAAGTTCCAATTACACTATTATACTGTGTTTCTCGCAATATGTCCCTTGCAATAAACAATTTGATTTATAAAAAAATATAAAAACAAGTAGTTTGTTACATGCAATTATTTATGTTTGTTTAAGTCAGTTGAGAATCTCCGAAGAAGAGATTTGCGCAGCATATTGTGCTGAAAATGTTATAATGGTTATTTTATCCTTCTGCTATTTAGTTAGTTACATTCACCACGTAGAATTAATATAAAGTTTTTACTTATATTATAAATTGTAATAATTATATATTTTACGCTTATCATCGTTTAATTTGCTTGGTGATGGTTACGTCAATTTAAAAAGCCGAAACATATATTTCGCAACTTAATCAAACCAGTTCAACAATTTAATTAATTTTAAAGATGGACTATTTTTCACACATTTTTACTTTATCATACCATAGGTCAGTATGTAAAGTTATGTGATCGTGAAAAAATGCGGATTTTTTTTTCGCCGAAAATACACTAATTAGCATCCTAGGAACACGATTAGACCATTTACAAAAAATGTCTGTGTGTCTGTCTGCCTGTGAACGTATGTTAGAGAAAACGGCTGAACGGATCTTAACCAAAATCTATATCTAGGTTACTAACGTCTATGCCCCGATTATAGGCATATTTTAGTTTTAATCGGAATAAACCAGAGGATACTTTGTTTTTTTGCATTTTTCAACTTTTTGAATTTTTGCACTTTATTTTTCATTTTATCGAAAAAGTATATATGACAAAAGTTATAGATAATTAAATTCTGAATAAGATGGACTTATTATTTTTTTTTTTGCAAAATTTTTTTCGAAAGATTTTTTAATCCATACAAATTTTAAAGTTCTGTGGTATGATAAAGTCATGTGTTAGCCACATCATTCTAGTGTACACATTTATACTCGTATATTAAAGTTAAAGACTCCTAAAACTTTACTAAATTGAATTAATGTTCAGAAGCACCGATATTACAATGTAAGCGTAGAATTATACGTATCATGCAATTTGAGAAGTTATATGTAATTACAGCACCCTTGCGCTGTTGCAAAATTGTGGGTGCCCCACTGCTTATATTAATCTATGAGCCAAAATGCTAAATTTCGACGAATCTATATAAAGTTGTATATGCATTGGCGCCCCATGGTGGCAAAACGATGGAACTACTGGAGTATGTCCGGTACGAAAAAAAGTCAAAGTGGCTCCCTGACGAAATTTTGTATGTGCGCCGTTAGAGGCCGCCTGGTCTTAAAAACCCCATTTTTAGTGAAAAACATACTGGCACCCAAACGTGGGTGCCACATTGTAAAATTGGGTGCCATATTTTCAAGAAGTATACAGTTTGGGTGCCACTCTTACCAATTATATATATATATATATATATATATATATATATATATATATAATATTAGTGTAATTTAGTTAATCTTGTAAATAGAAAAATAACATGTGATATTAGTGTAGAACTTAGATACTTTTGTACATAGAAAAATAAATATTAGTTTTCTCCATATATTTTTTTCCTAAAGTGCTTGTGTACACGTTCTCGAAACGTCACCTGTGGATAGCAGTAGTGGAGGTCAATACCGATACTAAACATTTTTTGGAGGTTTTTTTTTGAGACAAGGGTAGGTCAAGGTAACTGTTAGTGTGCAAGATCTTGAAACAATGCTAGTGTACACCCGAAACGTCACCTGTGGTGGAGGTCCATGCCGATACTAAAAATTCTTTGAAATTTTTTTTGAGACAAGGGTAGGTCAAGTTAAGTGTTATTGTGCAAAGCTCTTAAAACATTAGGGGTAGAACTCATTGGAGAAGTGCGTGCAGTGAACAAATGGTTGAGGTCCTTCACTTTAAACATTTTTTCTTTTGGATTGTTCTGAGACAAGATCAGGTCAAGGTTGCCACCCCCACCATCACTTAGCCTTGAACTTAATATTGTTGGTGGTAGGGGTGGCAGGTCGAGTGGTAAGGGGTGGCAACCTTGACCTGACCTTGTCTCAGAACACTTCAAAACACCCTACTCACATGTTTTTTTACAAGATTGAACTGCGCGCCGCGGAGATCGGACCCGCGAATTAGATTCACATCGAATTCGCCGTTCAGCCAATAGCAATCGAGGAGCCGGAAGACAAAGTCAGCAAGCTCTTTATAAACCCCGGGATTTTTGAGGAAAGCATCCAGTGTTCAGCAGCCATTATTGGAACCAGTTCACTCCAGAATCAATCAAGCTTAGTCTCCATTGGTGCTCACCGAGCTCTTGGAGCTTAGGGAAATTTGCACCAGTAAAACCAATTAAACTTAGTTTCCAGTGGTGCTCACCGAGGTCTTGGAACTTAGCGAAATTTAACCAGTGCCAATTAAACTTAGTCTCCAGTGGTGCTCGCCGAGCTCTTGAAACTTAGCGAAATTGCACCAGCGAAACCAACTGAACTTAGTCTCCAGTGGTGCTTACGTAGCTCTTGGAACTTAGTAGAATTTGCATAACTTGCGACTTCATCTTCAGCCTGATTCAGCGGTCCGACGCGTCTAACGCCCTTAACCTCCGCCGCCATTGCCTGCCGAGTCGACCGCCCTCTAGCGACCTTCCAGATCCTGGCCAGCAGCCCTGCCGCCCCCCGGCCAGGCTCCAGCCAGTAGAACCAGTGGATCCACCCCGGAGAGCTGTCACCACCTCCATGGAGTAAGGACGCCATCCACTCCCCGCTCCACGAGACGCCGTCCCCAGCCTCTTCCTCAGAGGACGCCGCCCCTCCCCGTACTAATCCCTCTATTTTGTTTTCGTTTCGCAGACTCCAGGAAACCTTCCAGCGCCTGTTAGGCCCCTCCCCCACCCCCGACCCCGGGTTTCTATTAACCCTCGATGCTTGTCGGTGTCTGCAGGTTTGGCCGTCCCCAGCAACATCCCTCGCCGCCGTCTTCCGGACGGACGCCGCCTTCTCGCAGCAGTGTCCCCGGACCCCGGACCTCCAGAACACGCCCACGGGACTGGAAGCCCTGTACGCCCGGAGCCCGACAGGCCTCCGCCCCCAGCGCCGCCGTCAGCGCCATGTCCCCTGCCGCCCCCGGAAGCTAAACGTGGATCTAGAGCTGCATCCTAGCGCCGAGGAGACGCGGGAATTGTAGTCCTTATGGAAAGCCTACTGTTTCCCCACCGAGTCGCCGCCCCCAACTACCCAAAGTGGCTCTACCGATCCGCAGCGGGGTCAGGGTTACCCCATACTACCACTGGAGGGACCCGCGGCTGAACAAGCAGATCCGCGACCACCCCCGGCCGCCCTTCCGTTCCTCACCGGCCCGCATTTCGCGCAGCCACCGCCAGCACCGCCGTCACCCGTCGCCTCCAGGCGCCCCACACCCCAGCTATCCGGCCCGACGAACCAGCGAGGCCGAGCGCCGAACTCCCAACGCCGCCGCCCCCAGCTCATGCGCCTTTCCCCACTAAAGGGAGAACACCGGGTCATAAACCGAGGACACCGCGTCGAAGGATTCTACAAACCTTACTTACCTATATAGTCTTACATGTACATATTAGAAAAATAAACATCTGTAAATATAATTGTTTTCTTTCTCTCTCGCGCTCTGGTCTGACCCTGCCTACCGGGGAGAGCGCCATTGGCCGACTGAGTTGCCAGGGCACTATCAACAACAGTTGCCATTAGCAGGAGTTAACCCTCGCCCGCCCTCCAACGAAGCCACGGGATCGAGACGTGTTAACTATTTAGTTTTATTGCTTCATATCAAGGTAGCTCCGCCAAAATCATGCTGGATCATCTTCTTATTAGCGTTTCTTTGTTATGGCGGTAATTCCATCAAAGTATTACGATCAATTGTCTCAAATACTCTTTTTAAATCAAGGAATCTGTCACTGTGCAGCAGTCATCTTTGTTAATTGCACGTTTCCAATTAGAACTTGTTAATTAAAGGTCAGTTTCAGGATATGATGATTTCTAAATCCTGACTTATTTTTGAATAATATTAATATTGTTATCGTCAAAATGCTGTATAATTTGCTTATAGACAATATTTTCAATAACTTTTTGAATAAAATGGAATGACTTAATCGGCCTGAAATTGCTTGCATTACGCACTTTCTCTATTTGTGGTCACTGTATTAATTAAGTAATTTTGTCAGTTTGCAATAAGATATTAAATAAATGCAGAAGCAGTGCTATAATATTAATAGTTTCCTTCTCTATTTTACAATTCAATAAATTTACAATCTTAGATTTATTTTTATTGTTCATAGTATTTATGATTGATTTAATATCACCTATTTATACCCCCTTAAATTATGCATTCAGGTGAATTATCTAAATGTGAAAAACTAGGTCATCGTTTGAATTCACCATTGCTAAAATATTACTAATGCTATCAACCAAATAATTGTGAAAACATGTCGCTTTATCATAGTCCACCGTTCTATCGCCGTCTGCATGTCGGAAAATTATTTTCACTTATAATACCATGAGTAGTCAAAGTTATGTCGACTATTTTTGTGGTGGTGTCACGAATGTCCATTGCGCTTTGGTACGATTAGGACGAGTGCGATAGCACGAGTCCTAATCCCAAGCGCAATGGACATGAGTAGTGATACCACCGCAAAAATAATCTACTTAACTTTGACTAAGAATGGTATTCGAGGGACTATTTAATGAACCAAACTACTTTTTCAAATTAGTTTTCAGTAAATCTAGCAACAAACTATGAAATTTCTATAGTAACAAACACTAATATTGACTTTTTCTAATAAAAATCACATTTGTTTAAAATAGTCACTTGAATACCTTCTAGGAAGATATATCCACTGATATTTTTTTGATTGGTCAAGAAACATCAGAATTCTGGATTTTTATTGGTCACTTTTTGACAGATGACAGGTGAATTGAATAGTCCATTTAATCTATTTCCACTTTTAAGTTTAATAATGTTGTTAAGGATTTCATTAATTTTTAAATTTGGCGCCGAGTCTGTCTCGTTGTTAACTCTTTATAAATTTCACCACCAAAATCGGTTGCAGTTGGTCAGTTCCGATGCAGCTTGCGGAGGGTGCACTTCATGCCACCAGTTTTTTAAAATTTTTTAAACATGTGTTTGGAGAAATTAAATTTTTTCGGAAAGTAAAGTATGTATATATTGTTAATTGTTACTGTTTAATACAATATAGCCGTTAAAATCAAGGTGTTATTTTTCGTCCCGGCGCCTCCTACTGAAATCTCGTAGAGCCGGTCCTAGAGTAAAAACTAAATTCCGAGCCAGAGAATAGTTTAAAATTTTTACAAAACAAATGTGTTTCAATAATTTCCACTTTCGTTTAAAATTCTTGTAATGATTGTTAATTTTGTTGTGAATGTATAGTCTTTTTTTATATTTTAGTAAACTCACTGCCCGGTTACGCAGCACTTTATATTTTTTTGACTTTTTGTTCATATGCAATGCTTCCTAGTATATTTATTTAATATTAGCATTAATTAATTGTACCCTTATAAATGGTAGCTTCTGACTGGGCCTAGGTTCGATTTATTTATATCATGTCTGATTTAAAGAATACCAAATAACAGAAACTACATTTATTCAACACTATGTACATTTGGAAAATAATTAAATAAATAATATTCATAACTATGTACAAGAACAATTATATTTGACTTAGTTTTTCAGGTTGGTGTCGGGAAGGTAGGCAACCCCAATTGTCTGTAAGTTCGTCCGGCTCTTCGCTATGGGCGGTAGCTGAAACCAACAGAGGGTTTGGGCTAGCGTTAGTAGAACTGTAACACAGTAATCGAATTATTGACAGCTTGAACTATTATAAACAAACTGAATAATTATGGTTTGTTTTAATTACAAAGAATTAACTGAGGATATGATATCGTTACCATATGTGGCCATTAGAAAACACATATAGAAGAAGACTAAGTTTAGCAACGATCGCTGTGATCGAATCGACCAGGATAACTCACCATATGTATATTATACGTGCAGGGGGTGGTCCGGGTCACATTCTGACAATATCCGCTGATAACCCCGACCTTGTGCCAGGGGTCAAATTGTTTCGTGTTCTTATCGGCCTCGGAGTGCGTCCCAAGGTGAGGTTCCAATATGAGCGAATGGATTCCTACGGTGCAAGTAGGTAGTTTTCCTAGGCCTGAGGGAATCGTATCTTTTGCCGGGAAATTCAAGCCGAGTTTTGGGCCAAAGAGAGTTTAGTGATCGCTGGCAGCTGGAAATACAGCCAGGCTTGGAAATATTTGAAAATAGCACACTCAATGGTACTTTATTTTTAACTAAGACGTTAGATGACCTTTAGCGCTTTGAATTAGTCCGATATATCGCACTTCGATATTTAAGTGTACGTGATTTTAAGCCACGCAGATACAGGGGTTTTAAGAATGTTAAGTTATTCAAATTAGCGGACTCCGTTTCTCAGTCGTGCACTATTTGAAATTAAACGGTCACAGGGGCTACGGGTATGGTAAATTATTCGAACTAACATACTCCAATGCTCAGTCGTATGCTGTTTGAAATTAAACGGACATTGGGATTTCTGGAATGTTAAATTATTCAAATCAGCGTACTCCGATGCTCAGTCGTATACTAATTGAAATTAAGCGGACATTGGGATCTCGGAAAGCTGGTTCGGGATTTACTCGATTATTTCTGGTACCCCAGCTAGGCGGAGAGCGGAGCTCTAGCTTGCTGCAGGTCAGGTCGGGGACCGGGGTGATTCGTGAAAATTCTCGTGCTCCGGCCGGCAAGAAATTTCATTTTATACGTTGTCGTCGCTTCTACGGGCATTACGGCGGTAGGGGAGATGCGCACTGGACGATTTATTGTTTCACCCGCGCAGAACGACGAACCTGCAGTCTCGAGCGTACTGGAACTTTTCTATTGCTGCACAATGCGAAATTTTAAATACCCATAATATTTGATTATGACTAATTTGCATTTAAAATCGGAGCGAAACGTTACACATGTTACTATTTTAAAAATGTACATAAGCCACATCTCTTTGATTAATAGCTATTTTGAACTTGATCGTCAAACGTCATTACCAACGGAGAAATTTTGTTCACAGTGACATCTAATACGTCAATTATTTGTCAAAGAATGCGCTCCATATTAGTTGATGCAAGACGCCAATTCCCATTTAGTAATACTAAATTAATATTAGTCATATTTTCATCTCTTAAGTCAATTATCCGTGTGGAGTTGTCTATCTCCCATCGAACGCGTTCACAGGTAGCGGATAGTGGACACTCCAACCGCCGCGATTATTTGCGCTAGCGGGCAGGTGGGAAATATAATACCACCCGCGAACCAAAATAAACCAGCGGCAAGGCTAGCAACCTACTGAGGGTGACTAGTAAAATTGCTCCTAGAACTAATAATGTTGAGTCGGACAATAGGACTGATCACAATGTTAACGAGCGGGCGAAATTAAAGAAAACACGATTTTTGAAAACCAAACTACTGAGGATTGCATGCTGGAATGTCACCTCATTTATTTATTTATTTATTTAATAATAAGTACATAGCAGAAAAACCCAAATACTACATTAAATAAAGATATACATATATGTGCTATTTATAATAATTGAATACCGTAACATAAATCAATTAGCAACTTTTACGTATAGTTGGATATAATATCTTCTTTTTTTTCAGCCTCTATTCGTCCACTCCCGGACATAGACCTTTCCCAATTTCCAAAAGGAGCAGAGGCAGACCACATCTACGATGGGTAGATGATATAAAATAAATTGCTGGTAGCAGTTGGCACCAGAAGGCTCAGGATAAGTATGAATGTAGATAATATAATATTTATTAATTAAATGAAAATCAACAGAACATGTGTCCTTCAAAAGAACAGAATAATTTATATTTTCCGAAAATATGTATGTATGTATATATGTATAATCGATAACCTTGCGGTGTAGAGGCTGGTGCTCTATGTGCTTGCATCAGGCGGTACAATGCTCAACTGCCCCGGATTCGGGATACCAAGTTGGAGCGCTCCTTTTGTGCTTGCACAGCAACCATTATGTGGGGGGTGTGTATTGGTGATGTGTCGACTTTGTTACTCTAGCTCTTAGGTCTGTGGTTTTGAGTAGAAGACAGTTAATTTGGTGCCCAACTGTAAATGGTCTCACCGATCCCGGTTCAAATCTCCAAGGCTCCGGAACCGAAAACTTGCTTAATGCAAGGCAAGCGCTTACCCATCTGCGCAACTCGGCTTCTTATTTTCCGAAAATATATAAATATAAATTATAAATCTAAAATAGATATGAAACTAATGAGCCAACATTTGCAACTTATTCTTTATCTGTTCTGCACTAAGGATAAATATATCAATATTGTAAGGTAAATTATTAATGGCATTACTTATCCTTTATCTAATAGACTTGTCTGTCTCTGTTTTGTCTGTCCGGGACGCTGTTTCAGCAGCCAAACCGTAAGAGATAGCGAAAAAAGTTATGAAAGTTATATGTTTGGAATGATCATGTCAGGTCAGGAACCGAATTTCAGTCACGTGACACTTCCGGTTTTCGATAAATTACGTGATTTCTCGAAAACCGGAAGTGTCAGTACGCTGTTTCAGCAGCCAAACGGAGCTGCGACCCTCTGCGCCTTAAAACCTCGATCGGTTAGGCAACCACTTTGACAGCTTCCAGAATGTTCCGATGCGGCGTACCACTTTGACACCTTCCAGGTCTGGGTACAGTTTTTATTTAATACGCGTTCTATTTGAAAGACGGTCTTTTTTGTTTTTTAAATGAGGCATTTGTCTCACTGGGTTGCTAGTTCTATTTAATACATTATGAGATTCATAAACAGAATGGTATGTTTGTACATACAATACCTAGTTATTTCTAGTATTATGTACAGGTTACACGTAACCCAATCTTATCTAACAATTCGCTACAATCAATTTGAAAAGTTAATAAATTACAACCAAATATTATATCAGTGCGTTTTCTTCTACATTCGAGTGATTCCATGCGTAGCATGTCTAATCTGTCAGTGTATGACATATCATGATAATTTATTTTCAGTTTAAATAACAAGTAGTTAACGAATTTCTGCTGGACCCTTCAAGACGATTGATATTGCATTGATAATATGGCGACCACACTACACTACAATATTCCAGGTTACCGCGAACTAAGGAGTTGAATAGTACAATTAATCATGAATGCTTTCTTAATGATATTGTTTAAATGGATAGTAAAAGACAAGTTTTTATTCAAAATAACTCCCAGGTCTGTGAGCTTTGAGACTCAATAGAGAGGTTGACGATGTAAAGTGTAGTTATAAGTTACGTTCGTCGGTTTTCTAGTGAATGTTGTTATTTTACATTTGTCGATGTTAAGCTCCATTAATTTATTTTTGCACCATACGTCTAGACAGGTTAAATCATGCTGAATTTTCAAACAATCGCTTTGATCTCGAATTTGCATGAACAATTTCAAATCGTCAGCAAAAAGAAAGGATCTAGTATAATAATTTTGATATGTCATCAATAAACAATAGGAACAAAACTGGTCCCAAATGGAATCCCTGCGGTACTCGTGACAATACTGGAAAAAGATTAGAGAAGAAAGAATTTATTTTAACAATTTGCGTTCTTTGACTTAACTACTTACGCAACCATGACCATAGTGTATCGCCTGTACCATATAGTTTCAGTTTTTCGAGAAGTATTCGGTGATCGACCCTATCGAACGCCTTGCTAAAATCTGTGTATACAGGGTATTGAAAAAAAAGGGTAAAATATTTTAGGGGCAGATGATAGTATGACCCAAAATAAGTCGAAAAGTCTTAATAAACATAGGTTCGCAAACGTTTATAATAAAAGAAACGTGCTTTTTAAATTTAATTTGGTTTATTTTATTTTATTTTTATTTTATCTAATGCAGAAGATGTTCAACATGCCCACCTTCCATGTGCAAGCAGATTGTGCATCTTCGTAAAAAAGAATTGCGTACCTTCTCAAAAATATCAGGCTGTGGCTTAATTGTGTGGCAGGCTTGTTTTATGCGCAGCTGTAATTGTTCTAAATTATTAACTGGTTCTGCATACACCAGACCTTTTAAATGTCCCCAAAGAAAGAAATCCAGCATGTTTAGATCTGGCGATCTAGGGGGCCATGGAACCGGTCCGTCACGTCCTATCATCTTCCCTCGTAATTTGCGGGCACCATCCTGCATGAACCACAAAGCTCACGGCTCACGTTTAATGGCACTTCTTCAAGTAATGGATGCAATGTGTTCATTAAAAAGTTAAGGTATTCAGGACCAGTTAACCGATTCGGCAAAAAACAGACCATATTAGCCTGTCTCCGGAAACGTCTACCCAGACATTTAAGCTGAAACGCTGTTGATGTCTGGCCTCAACGATAGCATGGGGATTTTGGTCGGCCCAATTATAGGTGTTATGGCAGTTGAAAATTTCGTCTCTACCAAACCCAGCCTCGTCGGTAAAAAGAATATTGCCAGTAAAATTAGAATTTTTAGCTTGTTCCCGTAGCACCAATCTACAAAGTAATAACCTGGCGGCATAATCAGGCTGAACGAGTGCTTGAACTCGCTGGACGTGATAAGGGTACAATAGCTGCTCCCTAAAAGTTCTCCAAACGAGACGAAGGTTGATATTTACTTGAGCTGTAATTCTTCTAACACTATTTCCTGAATTTTGTTGGTCTTCTTCAAGAATTTGCTCCTCCACTTCAGGTGTTGCGACGGATCTGGGTCTTCCACAATCACGGACATTTTTACCAAAACTTCCAGTGTCCCGGAGGCGTTGGTGGATTTTTGCAAACAGTCGGCAAGAAGAAACTGCGCGATCAGGATAAATCTGAACATACAGACGACGATTTTCCAGACCATTGCCATTAGCACAACCATACATGAAATGCATGTCTGTCATTTCCGCGTTGGAGTAAAGGCATACTTTTGTAATCACAACGGAATAAATAAGACAATGTGTCAAACTTCAATAAGACAAGACAATGTGTCAGGTGACAAATAGTGGCCTACTATTTTGTTAACTCTAAGCTGCGAGATAACAGCAATTGAAAAATTAATAAGTAATTGCACACATAAGTGGAAATATTTCTGTAACTGTTCGTTTGCGGACCTATGTTTATTAAGACTTTTTGACTTATTTTGGGTCATACTATATGCCCCTAAAATATTTTACTCTTTTTTTCAACACCCTGTATAGAGTCCACTTCATGACCATCACCGAAGGAAGAAATTATGAAGCTAATATAATCAACAAGATTTGTACATGTAGATCTTCCAGAGATGACCATGTTGATGAGGAATTATTACGTTTTTCATAGATACACTAGTTTTGTTTTACGTCCAGGAAAACAAGTTTTTAAAAACTAACTTTATTATCCAATAAAACATAGACGGAAATTATATTATGCAGTGAAGGTGTCTAAACGTAAAGTGAAGCGCTTCTAATGCGTTTCCACAAAGGTAAACTCTAATCTAATGCAACATTCGCACTCCGGATGCTGCGTCTTTAATAAGCTTGGCTATCCTAGTATTGTAACTCACTCAACACATCTGTTACGAGTGATTCGAATATTTTTGCGATACTAGATAACCCATATATAGGACGATAATATACAAACATTGTTTCGATCGCCAGATTTAAAAACCGGAGTTATATAATCTTTTTTCCAGCAATCAGGAAATGTTCCTGATGATAAGGACATATTATAAATGATAGATAAGGGTAATGCTAACGTGCGACTGCAATATTTCAGAAATAAGGGTGTAGTTTTGTCGGGTCCCGGACCTTTTATGGTAAACACTGTCTGTAGAAAAAAGAAGATTATTTAGATTTACATTTATTGTTTACTAGAAAGCTTGTGTTACTGTTATCTACATAAACAGATTTAAAGTAACATGCAAAGAAGTTTGCGATTTCCACACCATCATAAGACGTTTTATCATTATAAAGCAACACATTAGGAATTCCGTTTGATTGCCTCTTGCTATTAACGTAAGACCAGAACGATTTAATATTTACACCAAATTGTATACGTGAAATGTATTTAGTATAATCATTATATAATAGAGACTTTCGAACTGGATCGAAGCTGCTTGTAGGTATCTCGATTTGTTCATTCAACAACAAGGTCCAATAAATCCTAATAGAAATAAAAAACCATAAAATAGATATTTGTGCTCTTTCGGAGACCAAAAAAAAAGGCAAAGGAAACAGCAAATACGATGACTACATACTAATTTACAGCGGAAAAGCAAAGAATAAAAGAACCACATCAAGAGTCGGCCTAATAGAACACTAAAAGCTCGAAAATAACATAAAGGATATAACATACATCAGCGTCAGATTAGTACAAGTAACATTCAAATTTTGAGAAAACACAACAACTCAGATCATAAGTGTATACGCTCCAGAAAGCAGCAAACCCTAGTAAGAAACTGAGAATTTTAGAATTGCAGAACACACTTGACAGAATCCCAAAACAGAATAAGTTGTTTTACTGGGAGACTTTAACGCCAGAATAGAGGATAAAACTATAGATGGTATAAAGAACAGGTTTAATGAAGAGACACTTAATGAAGCTGGTGAACAATTAATACATATGTGTGCCCAGAACGAGCTGCGTATAAACAACACGTTTTACCCATATAAGCCACACCTATGAAAATACTAGGGGACAAAAACCTATTATAAATTTTATAATAACCAACACAAATATCCACCCATCAAAAATACTAGATGTGAGTTTTAAGCACAGAAAAATACCGGAACTAACCATAACATGGTACTGGAAGAAATTAGGAATATTGTGCAATATACAAAAAGAAAAGAACATAAAAAATCGAAAATATAAACATCGAATTCCTCGGCGACGATATGATCAAAGAACTATACCAGAAGATATTGAAACAGAAGATAAACAAAAATAGAATAAAAGACGAAAACGACGTGAATACATGATATAAGAAAATGCAGACAAATATAATACGAGCTACTGAAAAGGAAAATTAACAAAAATAAAAAACGAAGAACCAAACCTTGGTTTACACAAGAGGTAAAAACAGAGAAAAGAGCATTCTACATCCAGTACAGAAACAAAATAATTACATATGAGCAACACAAAGCTGTCAGAAACAAAGTAAACAAAAACATCCAAGCAATAAAAGGTACTACTGGGAGAAATTCTCCTCAGACATGGGGCATGATCTCTATGGAGGACAAAAAAATATGGAAGAAGCTGAGGAACCGTAAAAGACCAATAAACGAATATATACGTCCAACGAAAATAACCGCAGAGGAATGGGTAAACTACTTTCGGCAACTGTATCACAACACAGAAGTGACAGCACATAAGCAAGAGGAACGATTAAGCAAAGAAGAAGATTACCCTATATGGACCATCACAAAAGGCAAAGTAAGAGTAGCAGCTCTGAAACCAAAAACCTAAAATTCCCAAGGTTAGATAAAATTACTAATGAGATGGTTAAATATGGGGGGGGGGGGGAAGACACTGTTTGATAAACTGTTTGCCCTGTAGAATAAAATACTCACACTCAAACAAATCCCTGAAGAATGGAAGGAAAGTATAACAGTACCCATTTTCAATTAGGGAATAAAGGCTGACCCCAGGGGAATAAGCCTGCTTAGTTCAGTATCAAAACTAATGGCAAAGATAATAGCGGAAGAAATTGCACAAACCTGAATCAGTGAGGAACAGGGCTTTTGGCAGAATAGATCCACAATAGATGCCATATTTATACTTCGCCAAATTACATAGAACGCCATCGTATTTGATAAAGCAGCCTTTATGTGTTTCATACATCTCACTCAAGCTTTCGATAGAGTAAGACTTAACGACGTATTAGAGCTATTAAAAAAGAGAGGCATAGACCATCACATTCTAACAGTTATTAAGGAATTAAACACCAACAATAGAACATACATAGCGACAGAAAACGGGTTAACGAAAAAGATACCAGTACTATCAGGTATAAGACAAGGCGATAGCCTCAGCCCAATATTATTCAATGTTATCATGGACGAAATTATCAAGGAAGTTAAAACGGCTGGCAACGCGTATCAAATGGGAAATGAACAAATCAGATTAATACGTTACCCCGATGATAATGTTATAATATCTGAAGACGAAGACAACCTACAAAGATTGTTATATACAATCGAAACAACAGCAAAAAAACTCAACATGACTACTTCCATCCAGAAAACACAGTCTCTCACAGCATCCAAGGAACAAAAAAGATGTAAACTAGTTGTATACAACCAAAGTGTGGAACAAGTGAATTTTAAATACTTGGGGGCCAATATAACAGACAGTAGAAATTTAAAGACGGAAGTACAAGCGCAGACAAACAAAGCGGCTATGATATCAGGTTATCTACGCGATGTAATATGGAAGAATAAACACATGAGCACACAAAGCAAAGTCAGAATTTATAAGACATGCGTGGGACCTAGCATGACATATGCTACGGAGACAAGAGCAGAAAATGCAATTACAAAACATATTATAAGAACAACCAAGATAAAGACATTGAGATAGATAACAGGCTTTACTTTGAGAGACAGACAGAGAAACGAAGACATTAGACACACATGCGACATCGACGACGTTGTCAAATGGTCAAGAAGAAGGAGAAGAGAGTGGAGAGACCATGTCAATAGGATGGCGGGTAATCGACTGGCAAAAAATAGCCAAAGAAGGCAAATCCGATTCCAAAAGGCCTCCCGGGAGACCACTAAAGTGCTGGCATGAAAGCTGGACATCAGTGTCACAACACTTATTATAGCGTGGATTTCATTAGTACATACAGGAATATATCTAATTTTAATGTTATTTTCTTCATTCTTCTTTCGTTCTTCGAATTTATATTGAATTAGTATTGTGTAGATATTTTGTTGAAGTTTGGTTCTATTGGAAGCAATATTAAGTTTTTTATATTCTTATTCTTTAATATTTTGATAACATCGTTTTTATTTATAAACATTACTTAGTGCTCTACATAGTGCTGCCTTAAACAGTGTAAATAAACAGATAGCTTAGATACGCCTATAGCGTGTAGTAAATGTGAGTTATTCTGCACGTAGGTCTTTTTTGTATTCATTATAAATATATTAAATATACAGATACAACTTTTTAGGACACACAAGTTAAGCGTTTTCATTATATATATAGTTTTGTCTGCAATTTGCAAATATGACCTTTTTGCTTACCGTGGCGCGGCAGTATATTCAAGTTCGAATAATGTAGTCAATTAGAATTACAGATTAGTAGTTAAACACATTTCCATTTTGTTTGTGTCATTTACAGCTTATTTCCGTTATGTGGATGATACGATCCATAACTAACTTCTATTGCCTCGTACTGGGTCATCTAACCAGGTCAAGCGATGGAATCCAAACCGAACTTTAGAACCTTTTCGAAGACTATATATGTTTAGACCAGTGGTTCCCAAACTTATTTGGCCTACCGCCCCCTTTTCAGAGAAAAAATTACTCAGCGCCCCCTGGAAATCTACATTCTTTAAGCGAACAAACAGAAAGATATTGTAGTGGTAGCTTCTTGAAACTGATAATTATCTATAAGGGTATTTCTAGGTAGGACATTATTTTGAAAGAATAAATTAATTAGCAATTAAAAAGTACAAGAGCGGATTAATTTAAGTAGAGGGAAGTGGATGGTTCTGGAACCTCCCCCTACCACTTGACCTTGAGTTCAAGGCAAGGCCACGTTCAAGCCCAAGGTCACATGCAAGGCGAGCCCACGTGCAAGCCCAAGGTCATGTTCGAAGCGAGGCCACGTTCGGAGCGAGGCCACCGACAGTAACCTTGAAGAATGAGTATAACAGGAGATGTAGTTTGTGTTCAGTAGTGTATCGTGTGCTGTACCAGCAAAAACAATGGAGCAAGTACAAAAGGTTGGTGAAACTGTGAAGCAGCGAGTGACAAACAAAAACGTGAAACTGTCATATCCAGTATTGTTAAACGCAACAACTTATCCGCTGAATAAGTCAAGAAATAAAACTGTGAGTTTGGGCTTGACCTGTTATGGATCGTTTGTGCCGGCAGTGGTAATTAGTGGGATTAACAAAGATTTTATACTGTTAGACGAAGGAGAGTGGCAGCTCTTTGTTGCAAATAAAGATGTGATAAATAGGCACTTTAACTATGAAGATGGAGAGCCGAAACCGGTGGATATAAGTCCTGGCAAAAGAATATATTTCCAAAAAATCGGAAACAAAAAAGTGATAGTGCTGCAGGAACGTAAGCGATCCCAAGTTTATCTCGGAAACAAGTCTGTAGCAGAATTGTGGGATTTGTTGTCGTTGCTGCAATCTAAAGCTGAACTAGTAAAAAGTCAGATGTTTGAACAATTTTACAGCAGTGTAATCGAAGGTGTTTGGAGGTTACCCGGCGACTTTAAAAGGAGTATCGAGGATGCGTTACCGCCAATAAAATCGGAAAATGTATACTGCATGCATGAAATGCTAAAGTTTGCTTCGGACATCATTACATATGATATTGCATTCAAAAAATACGCACAACAGCAATAAGTGTTTATCATGTACTTATAGCGATGTAATAAAAAAAATTAAAAGAGTTAAAACATTTATTATTCAAATAACTTACTGACTAACTTAGAAACTAACCTAACCTAACAACTTAAAACTACTCCTCCACATCTCTCCAATAGTTCGATTCACCACCACTGTCACCATCTTCCATACCTTCGCCACCGCCGGCGTCGTCATCTTCTTCCCCAGACCAACCCTCGGTGGAGACGTCGAAAATGCTATCTCCAACGGAAGATGGCGACATGGCGTCAGATACGTGATCCATACCGTTAAGCCTTGGATCGTTTGGACTCCATATCAGACTGACGTCATCAGGTATGGACAGCCCATCCGATCCCAGACTCGACGGTGTGGACGACCTGTCCGACGGCATGTTTTCATCAGGCTGGTCTATGTTGACCGAGTCCACATACTCATTCAACACCCTAGACGTGATGTCATCTAGTTCTGGGATGTTGAATGTTCCAATGTCTTCACCATCCGACAACCATACGTGCTCCTCCGCGTAATGGAAGAAGACGCAATTGTCGGTTGGGTTGACTCGATTGCGGAGTCGGTCAATCAAGGGGTGGGGTAGCTCTGGAATCCAGCGGTAGGTAGTAAGAGGGTCCCACACCAACTCATGGGTGAGATTTACTACCTCCTCATTAGGGGCGAAGAAGATGTGGTTTGTATGGAAGAACCACACGAATCGCATACTATGTAAAAAAATCAGATTAGAGAGGTTATATTTACAACTGGTAACATACCTGTAATGCAACGATGATGTGGGATGTGGGACTGTGGTGGGATGGTGTGGGCAGCCTCACTATAGCTGTAGAAAGACATGTAATTTCTCAAAGGAGCTAATCAAGTTTTACTTACATAAACCACCCACAGCAAATTCTCGTCTGGTTTAATCTGAAACATTTTTCAGATTAATAAACGTCGGAGATATGAGCGTTTAAATTTTAAAATGTAGTATATGACAGTAGCCACACAATGCAAAAAACCATATCTAAATATCTTAATAAATATAGAAGATACAAGCATTTTAAGACACCATTAGAAAAATGTTAGAAATGTTTAAAATGTAGTACATGACGGTAGCAACATAATGCAAAAAATCCCGACCAAATATCTTAATAAACACCGGAGATATGAACGTTTTTAAGATTTGAAAAAAAAAAAATTTTTTTAAATGTAGTATATGATAGTAGCAATACAATGCAAAAAACTGCATTTAAATATCTTAATAAATATAGAAGATACAAGCATTTTAAGACACCATTAGAAAAATGTTAGAAATGTTTAAAATGTAGTACATGACGGTAGGAACCCAATGCATAAAACGGCGAAGATATATCTCAATAGACAACGGAGATATGAGCATTTTAAGATTACATTAGAAAAGTATTAGAAAAAAAGAACTTTCGTGTGCGACATTTTGCCGTTGTTTTTGAGAAATTTTTCTTTTACTGAGTCCAAACGCATTTTCAAAGTACAGATATGGACATATAAGATAAAAACATATATATTTACAAAGACATTTTCAAAGTACAGATATGGACATATAAGATAAAAACATATATTTACAACAATATCTTACCAGTGCAGTAGATTCGATTGAAGCAGACTGTGATTTTGCATTCAAAAGCGTGTTGGTTATATACCCAATCCCCCGGAGCACCTCAGGTTTTTAGAGAAAGGGATTGGAAATTTACTCTCAGAACCTAATTCTACGCATATTTAAGTTGTAATTAGAAATAGAAATCTATTTCTCACGCCGTTACATTGTATGCTAAAAAAGAAACATTTTAATACCACACAACGTTGTTTTTAGATGAAAATAGATAGTTATAGTTATTTGGTTGTTCTAATAATGCATTAGTTAATTTTTAATTATGTGCATGTATTACCAATAAAAGTGGGTTTTTTTGTATTTGGAACAACACGTTTTTGAACCCCTAGGTTTTCTAGGAAGAGATGAATAGCAATGCATTGTATGACGGAAAAAGTAGCATTTAGTTGTTCAAGTACGTAAATGTAGCTAGATCTGCTGTAGCCATTTGCCACAGTATTAGAAGACGAAAATATGTGGAGCGGCACCTGTTTGATAATTCCTAATGCATGCATAATTATAGAAAATAAGTTCCTTCATATCAAAATTAGTGTAGTTTTTCTTCCACATTTTTAAAGTTAAAATTTGCAGTAAAAATGAAAGCAGTCGTCTCGGATTAATATATTTCTTTGAATTGGTAAATATATAAAAAAGTAAATCCTATTATTGCATTGACGTTAGTAATAGACAAGAGACAGTAGACATCTACGTTTTTTAGGTTTTATGCGTACGTGCAGGAATTCACGCACGTTTTTGAATAAAAGGTCATATTAGCATGGTCCGCAACTTGCACTTTTGTACATACAGGTTAAAGTGAACCGTGGCCGAGTTTTTAAAAGTCAATGGAAAGGTTGCTGGTGACAGATATATATAAATATCGATTTTTCCAATCCGAGCTGAATTACAAATCTGCAAAAGTGAAGTGAATCGCTTCTGAATAATTGTTCGAACGTAGTTAACGGCAGATGTTATTTTGATTATTTCATTGATATCCATAATAATGCGTAATCGCCATGGTTTTTGTCAGTTTAATAATGACTAAAATTCAAACGTCAAAATCTAACCGCGGTTAAATTTATGTCAAAATTTAATCGCTTGTGCATAATTTTAACGTGATTATTAAAGGTGCGTCACCAACTGAATGTTATCTATTTATTCAGGAAATAATCACTCCGAACATCCTGCATGCATGTAAATTAGCCTGAATAAATTTTGACGATTTTCTGTCAGAATGTTTTGCTCTGAAGAAATATATCTCGTACATTTTCCGCTTCAAAATCCCTCGTGCTGCGCACTCGAGATTCTTGTAAAGCGGCAAATGTACTGGACAAATTTCTTAGCAAAACATTCTGACAGAAAACGTCAAAATTTAATCGACTATTTTAATGCACTTGGGTTATTACTGTTGATTAAAAGGTTCGTTAACCAACAAGCAATTGCACATTGCTTTTGTATTACATATTACATATTAATAGGATATAAATATTTGCAACAGTAGCATAAAATGTGATTAATATTAAACGGTTTAAAAATATTAGATGTATAAGTCTATATTAGAACACCATTTGTCAATTCAACATGACTTTATATTATCTAAGCAAACTGTGTTAGACAAATAACTTTTTCCCATATTGCCAATCAAATAAGCGCTTTATTTGTGTAAACTGTGTTTTAAACTGTCTGGAAAAATGTGTTTCAATGTTAACTTGAATTGCTGTCTGCAAAAATAGAGACATGCAACGAACCTGAAGATATTTCAAGGCTAACTTCCTTTGTGTGAGCCGGGGTAAGAAAAAAATGTAGATTGCAACGAAGCTAGATATTAGCAGTGAAAGTTTCTTATATACAGTATGCATTTTAAACTGCCAATTTTAAATAGATTTGATTTGCATGATTTTTGATAAATAAAATTTTGTTTTTTCATGTTTGAAACCTCGCGTTTTATTAATGTGAATACAGATTCATCTATCACACGACCAACGCTGCAGTATTTTTAATAATTGCTAGTAATTAATAGGATATAAATATTTGCAACAGTAGCATAAAATTTGATTATTATTAAACGGTGAATACAAATTCACCTATCACACGACCAACGCTGCAGTATTTTTAATAAGCGCCATTTGTCAAATGTATGTGTGATATATTTTTAAACATTTCAACATGTTAGAAAAATGTGTTTCAATGTTAACTTGAATTGCAGTCTGTAAAAATGTAGGCAACGAAGCTAAAGATATTTCAAGGCTAACTTCCTTTGTGTGAGCCGAGGTAAGAAAAATGTAGATTGCAACGAACTCAATTTCAACTGGTTTGCGTGCGAAAGTCATCCTTCGCATGCAGTATAAATACACCTGGCTGAGGTGGGGGGCAACCATTCTCTTGTGTTTACCATGGCTAGCAACAGCGTTTGCCCGATTTGCCAGGGTGCAGTTTTACCGAAAAAATTTTCAAAATTTAATAGGCTCAGTTTGAAAAAAACGGGTGCAGTTAAACTTTGCGCCTGCACGGAACCGAGCGGTTCCGTACAGATATCGCCGCAAGCCACCATAAACGTTTTAAGTGACGTACTCGTTGCACCTGCTTACGAAACCATTTCTCAAAGTAGCCAAGGTTCGAGCAAAATTTTAAAATCAGCTTTAAAGAAAAGTCTGAAAAAAAAAGTCCTGGAAAATTTAATTTGGCGAAGTATGTCAAGTGTATGAATGAGGAGACTGATGTTCCTGTGGCAAAAATCCAAATGTTACATGAGTCTCCTCCTCATTTATCTCAAACGGAAATTTTTATGGAAGAGTTCGATTTTGACGACATTCCATTGGAAAAGGTGGCTTCGGGCGACGGTGCGGCGCAAGAGTTTACAGCCCTTGTAAATGGTTTGGAGATCGACTCCGGCTCAAGTCGACCGACCAGCCAACAAACCAACCTTCGGAAAATGTGACCGCAGCACCGTCTGTAATTGTGCAGTCTCCGGTTTCGGGCAATGCAGTCGTCATGTCGTCAGCCACTGGGAGTAACGTAGTCGACACTGTGGTGTCGATTACGTCTACCCCGCAGGAGGAAGACATTGATGACATGTCGCCATCCCAGTGTGCCGAACGTGAATACGTGTCTAATCGTAATGCAATAGATGCTAAAGCAGCCTATCTTCGCAGCGGTGACCATTACATAAGGTATATTAGATATTAGATATTAGATATTAGATATTAGATATTATTTTTCTACCCATATATGTTATTTAACATTGAAGGTGTTCAAAACGTGCTTTTCCCAGTTTAATAGCTTATATTGTTATTAGCTCCCTAGAAATTCGAGCCGCCAGCCTAGAAGCGACGATGCACGATGAGTACCTAAAAAGCATAGCCGCTTTATCTAAGATCCGCCACGGCCACAGCGCAACTAACATGGACATCTTTAAGAATGCTGCGTTAGCAAGGCTAGAGCTAATCCAAGATCTGTTAGCTGTGGAGGGTGCAATTCGTGCAAGACGTCAGGAGCTCGATAAAAAGGCTAAGTAACGAGTAGATAATCGTTTAACATATCATACACCCCTAACACAAATAACCTCCCCCTATCCTCTCCAGGGTGTCCAAAGCGAATCCTCCCCGTGGTGACACCTGGGTATTCCGTTCGAGGTTTAATTTGTTAATCAGTGTTACTAAAGGTGTTCATTTCGTTTGTGAATAGTAAGCCTCGAGCTGGGTAGCTAATCGCGCAATTAGTATATTAACCGATTGCGCGAGACTAATTTGCCATTATGTTCAGGTGCACTGCTTGTGGAAAGTCCTTCACCAGAGCTGACAATTTGTTTCGCCATCGAAGAGATAGCTGTCACCACGAGGTTGGCCACCCATCGACGAGTGGTAAGTGGAAACGTGTTGATTGCTGCTGATTATATCAATTGTGCGTTTTCTAAAGGTGACGCTATGGAGGCTTCGGTAGCAGCTGGTGAGGGACCATCGGCGAGTAAACGCCCAAGACTTAATGACTCCAGCGGTGGTGAGTGTGTCACTATTGTAGTGTTTCATGTTTTCTAACGTTTGGTTTAACAGAACAGCTCCCCAGGACGCAATACTGCGACGTGTGTGATGAAAATGTTCCTCGGACTTGTTTCGTTGGACACCTGAGGAGCAATCGTCACACGAGGCGGTGTGATGTCGTCCATCTGGGGAAAGGAGTGGTGGCCCTTCCAAGCGCCTTCAAGTCCCGCGTTGCCAGCTACAGGGTGTCCACGGAAAATTATCATATAAGCGTTGTAGAATATATGACCGAATTGAAAGACAAAATTGTAGATCTTATAGAAGGTCAATTGACCAAATTAAACAGTATAAAATTCAATTTCGAACTTTTCGGGTATTTTATTTTGGAGACTCAAGATGTACAAGACGTCAAAAGTTTTAATACGACCAACGAGGTGGTCACTCGCGGTACAGACTTGAACGAATTATATGATAATTTAACGGGGATATTGGACCAGAAGGTGTCCGAATTTGAGGAACGCGATTCAGGTGTGTATTACAACTGTAATTCTTGTTAATGTTACTAACCGCAAAATTTTTACAGGGTGGATCTTGAAGCAGTTGCTGTATCTAGAATTAAATATAAATAAATTCAATCCGTTTCGGGCGTCTTCGTATATCCCGCTCCCGAAGCAGATTCAGTCCAAGAAAGCGATCGTGAACGTCCAAAACGTCGATGACGAGCGTTGTTTCGGGTGGGCGGTAACCTCGGCCATCTGCGAACCGGATGGACTGTCTAATCGAACGAGTTCGTATCCAGATTGCAGCGAGTTTTTAAATTTTAAGGACATTGAATTCCCTGTTAGATTGCGCGATATTTCTAAATTTGAAAAAAATAACCCTCAACTTTCTATAAATGTATACGCGTTGGAAAAGACTTTTCAAAGCGATATTACCATATATGAAGTTGTGGGACCTCTGTACTATTCGCCACATATAAAAAACGGACATATAAATTTGCTGCTTCTAACAGATGGCGAAGGTAATAACCACTACTGTTGGATCACCAATTTGTCTAGGTTAGTTTCGCGGCAAATAACGGCTAGGGAAAATGCAAAACATTTTTGTAATGGTTGTCTAAATTACTTTCGCACCGATGCCCATCTGGAGAACCATAAGCTTTTTGACTGTAATCATGTGTGCACAAAGTTGCCTACGACAGAGCCGATCACGGATAAGTGTGGGGAGGTGAGGCCCCAGAACATTCTTAAATTTGATAATTATCATAAGCAATTGAAACTGCCCTATGTTTGCTACGCAGATTTCGAGACCGTTTTATTACCTGTCGATGGTGGGGATCAGGAGCCGGATCGCGAAAGACCATATACGATCAAAACGTGCGAGCACAAACCGTATTCTTTCGCGTATTATTTGAAATGTTCTTTTGATGATACTCTATCCAAATTCGAAATTTATAGGGGCGAGGATGCTGTGGACGTGTTTGTTGAGCGTCTAGACAGAGACGTTCGCGCCTTATATTCCAACAGTTTAAAGCATGTTGTACCCCTCAAGCCTCTGGTTCCGCAAGAAATTCAAAATTTTAAGGATGCTGCTTCATGTCATATTTGCAATCGTCCTTTTGGAGAGGGGGACGTAAAGGTTCGCGATC
This sequence comes from Agriotes lineatus, assembly GCA_940337035.1. Taxonomy (NCBI): domain Eukaryota; kingdom Metazoa; phylum Arthropoda; class Insecta; order Coleoptera; family Elateridae; genus Agriotes; species Agriotes lineatus. The sequence continues at coordinate 262,207,551 of OW679194.1, read as the reverse complement.
ACGACCATTTGACCGGAGAATATCGGGGAGCTGCCCATTCCAATTGCAATCTGAATTATAAACTTCCAAATTTTATTCCCGTATTTTTTCACAATTTAAATTACGATTCCCACCTTTTTGTCAAACAGTTAGCTCAAAATAACGAGGAGCTTGATGTCATTCCGGAAAATAAGGAAAAATATATTTCATTTGGTAAACGTCTTTGGGTAGATGAAGTCGTTGTTGACGGAAAACGAAAAAACGTTTAGATGCAAATTCGATTTTTAGATAGTTACAGATTTTTAAGTGCTTCTTTAGCATCGCTGGCCGCCACATTATCAGATGATCAGTGTGTTGAAATTCATAAGCAATTCGGACATGACATCAAATTCGAACTGATGAGACAGAAAGGTGTGTTTCCCTATTCGTATCTGGATTCATTTACAAAATTAGACGAGCCGGCGTTGCCCACAATCGCTCAGTTTTATGATCATTTAACCGAGACGCATATTACTGAGGTCGATTACGAACGCGCCGTTAAGGTCTGGAAAACTTTCGAATGTCAAACGTTGGGCGACTATTCCGATGTTTACCTCAAATGTGACGTGTTTATATTGGCAGACGTTTTCGAAAACTTTCAAAATTTTTATTTAAATCAATATAATTTAGATCCGGCGCAGTACTTCACCGCCCCCGGTTTAAGTTGGGACGCCATGTTAAAATATACGGGGGTTGAGTTGGAGCTGTTGACGGATATGGATATGTTTCACTTTTTTAGAAAGGGTATTCGTGGAGGAGTCAGTACTTGCGTCGGGCGAAAGGCTATTGCCAACAATAAATTTGCGGGTAACTATGACGCTTTCAAACCCACTTCTTTTATTGTGTATTTGGATGCCACGAATTTGTATGCCCATAGTATGAGACAGTTTCTACCGCAAGGTGGTTTTGTTTGGTTGACTGACGACGAAATTGATAGTTTTGACGTATTTAAAATTGTGGACGACTCAGATACTGGGTACGTGTTGGAAGTTGACTTGCGGTACCCCGAAAATTTACATGACGATCACAATGACTTTCCCTTTTGCCCCGAGCTATTGGTGCCTCCACAGGGAAAATTTAAAAATGCAAAATTAATTCCAAATTTGTATGACAAACACAATTATATTATTCACTACAGAAATTTGAGGCAATGCTTAGAGGCTGGTTTGATTTTGGTTAAAACACATAAAATACTTAAGTTTAGACAATCTCCTTGGCTCAGATCCTACATCGATTTAAACACAAAATTACGTAACAAGTCTGACAATGAATTTCATCGAAATTCATTCAAACTAGCTAACAATAGCGTCTTTGGTAAAACCATGGAAAACGTGGACAAAAGGGTTCTTGTAAAGTTAATTAGTCATTGGGAGAAAATTGGTAATAGAATGGGGGCAGAAGCTTTGATATCGAAACCTAACTTTAAAGATAGAATTCGGTTTGGGGAAAATTTAATAGCAGTGGAAATGAACAGAACATCGGTTTTATATAACAAACCCATTTATGTTGGTTTCTCAGTTTTAGATCTTTCGAAAACGGTAATGTACGATTTTTTTACAAATTTTTGAAGCATAAATACGGCCGTAATGTGTCTCTACTGTATTCGGACACGGACTCATTCATCCTGGAAATTTTTACTGAAAATTTTTACGCCGACATGCAAGAGCACCTTGATCTCTTTGATACATCAAATTACAAGAATGGCCTGCATGGAATTTCGATAACCAAGTCCGTTGTTGGCAAATTTAAGGATGAGTACGCTGGGGTGGCTGTGTGTAGCTATTACGGGGTCGGTGCAAAAACATACTGTGTAAACGCTGTTGGTAAAGAAGACAAAAAGGCGAAGGGAGTTAGAAAGAGTGCTGTTCGGAATCACCTCACCACCGAAATTTATAAATCTGTAGTCGAAAACAAGAGGGAAGTTGTATTTTGTCAGATGTATGTGTTTCGTTCCCGTTTACACACTATGTACACCGAATTAATGAATAAGGTTGCGCTTTCTTCGCGAGATGATAAACGCTTCCTTATTCCTAATACTACCAAAACCTTAGCGTGGGGTCACCGTGACATAGATGATTACAGTCGTCTAGACAACTTGCTGCGCATTGCCGAAACGATGGTGTAGCAATATGTTCGCGGAACAGTATTCGTTATTACTTAACAGCAGAGGTCCTACACGGCTTTCTTGTACTTTGTAGGTTTAGTTATTGTATATAGCAATTATAGTATAGGTTAAGAACACTAGCTTGTATGATAGAGGTAGTAAGTTAAATTTTACAAAAAATCTGATTGTTTGGGTCCGCATTACCAAGTATATTTGTTATTTAACACTGTAGTCACTCATGTTCAGCATTTACAATAATAAATTACTGTAAAACATAAAAAGTTTTTATTTAAAGAAAATAAATGGTAGTAAAACAAAAAAAAGTGTTTTATTGAAAGAGTTCTATAGAATCATAATAAGTTATACAACATTGTTTTTGGATATCCAGGAATTGTGACGATTATCGAATCCCAACCACTTTACGTAAAGCTGATTACCCTTAATCTTCAACACCTTTTCTACCAGGTATACGTCAGAGTGTTTGGTTTTCTGTAATTCGTGCTCGTAAAATCCACCTTTGATTTCTTGCCCTTCCTGATCGGTGAGTCTGTAGGTGGTAGGATTTGTAAGTCGCACTGTGGCTATTTTGAATATTTCGTTGCTCCAGCTGGGTGTGTAGCCTTTGCTAAATATCGAGCGATATTTACTAATGCGTACAGAATCTCCTTTATGAAACTTTTGAGGTGTCGGATCTACAGTTTTTGTGTGGCTGTACACGGTGTGTAACAGACGTTTGGCATTTTTAAGATTAACTTCAGCCGGCCTCATACCTGTTGTGCTATGCCTGGTTGTGTTATATTTGCTTAAAAGTTGGGGCAGAATGTCCAACCATTTGTAGGACCCTTGCAAACTAAACTGCTTCCACATCATGTTCTTAAGGGTGCGGTTACATCTTTCTATGATGCTGCTTTTCATAGTTGAATACGTGCTGTAATGATTTATCTTGTAACGTCGCATCAATGCTTGAAAATCGCTGTTATAAAATTCTTTTCCCAAATCGGTTTGTACGTTTTTTGGAGATACCTTCATATTAGCAAGAACTTTTCGCATAGCTGCTGCTACATCTTTTCCCGTTTTCCGTTTTACCGGGAGAGCCCACAAGTATTTAGAAAACGCATTAATAACAGCTAAAATGTATCGATAACCTTTATTGCTTCGTGCATATGGTTGCATCTCCACCAAATCCGCTTGTAGTAAATCATGCAATCCTTTGAGAATCACCCGTCGTCTCTTGAAATTTCTTCGCGCTGGTTTGTGAAGTTCTGCAACTAGATCCTCCTTAGGACTCATTGCCGAATGTTGCTGTATCGACTGCTATGGGACATTTAAGCAGCAGTTGCACGTATAACTTAGTGTTTATGGATTCGAATTTCAGTTTATCTCCTCGCCGCAATGTCTTACCGACAAGCGTGTCGTGTTTGATGCCGTTGATGTGTGATACTACCAAAGGTCCGTTGACTTGAACACTTATGATCTCACCGATCGTTAAAGGAAAAATGTACTCATTATTACCGAAAATTTTGGAATATCCGCTTTCATCATAACCACGCCCCACTAGCAGCAGTGGTACCTCTATATGGAGTCGATTTACATTTTGAACTGTCATAAAGATATGTTTGCGATGAGAACCGTAGCGCGCGCTATGGTAGTGGCGTCCAAATTTGTCTATGGGCATTACTCTATCGTCTAACACCTTCTGATCGTAATTCAATAGGTCCTCTGCTTTTGTACTCGTCTTAGTGAATTATTTTTGCTTCTCGTAGAGCTTGGGTGATGCTTACGATTTCGTTGGAATGGCCGGTGTGCCCCGCTACCTGAGAGGCTAGTAATATGCGCAGACGATCCACTAATGAATTTGGATCTTTCCAAGGAACAAATTCCACTTTTTTATTGGTTACTGTTAATAACCCCCTTCCGGTACGCTGCACTCTCGATGCGGCTCTGGTAGGTTGTCTAATGCCGGAGGAGGTAGCCAGGGGGCGTACTATTTTCATATATTTTGAGCCGGCGTTACCGCTTATCCCTTGGGTTGGATCGTAGTTCTTACGATTTGCGGCGGACCGGTTCACTATGTCATAGTAATTTTCATGGTCTTTGGTTGTATAAATTATCGGTTTCTTTAAGAACATTAATTCGTAAAAGCCGGGGGTGCCTTTGTATACTATTCTATTTCCGTGATCTGTAATAACCATGTCCTGACCCTCAAAAGTAAGCTGTTTATTTCCAATTGCAAATTTATCAGTGTCTATGTCCCATCGAACTCCATAATGGAGATCGTACTTGCTCTCTGTATCTCGTATCATTCCCTCGATATATTTTCTAGCTAACCCTGAGAACTGTTCCAGGTATTCCCCTAGAACTTCCGGTTCCATCATTTGTCGCACGGTTTCCCTAGCCTCTGCTACCGAAGTTTCAATTGCCGCTTCTTCTTAAGCCTCCACCTGTTGCTCCTCATCCGGTAAACTCTCATACAATACTTCTCTGTCAAGAAATCTAGGTGTGGATGTTACCAACGCTGAAGTCGATGGTCCGGGAATGGCAATGTCGGGGGTTGACGCTCGTACGGGGGTTTTACCATTTCTCGGACGGGGTAGGATAGATGGTGTGGACACTCGTCGTTTGATGGTTCTCAGCATAGGTCCTACTTCTTGCTGTATTGTTTGACCACCTTCTTGCTTGATGGATGTTAGCAATTCCGTGAGTGGTTGGGAAATTGGTTTAAATTGCTCCGCAAAAGCCGTCTGAGATTCGGCGATATCTGCTTTTAAAGTTTCATATTTCCGCCTGACAGCCTTTCTAGCTTTAATAAGATCGCTTACTAACCGTTTGTCCATGTTGCTATTACTGTCGTTGTTCGTAGACTAATAATTTGTACAGCAGTGGTCCATGCCTATATAGTGAAATAACTGTCAAACCCTTTTCTATAACGACCGGCGTTGATTTCGCTTTCTTTGTCGACAACTAAAAATCCATGATCTTTGATCCAACAGTGGGAACATAAGTTTTTAAACTTTTCGAATGACATGTCTGTGTTTACATGATCATCGTAAATGTGTTTAAGATTGGTGTGGTCTTGCCGGAATACGATTATGATATTCGCATTATCTCGTACCAGTTGTTTCGGGATTGATGAGTAAGTCTGACAGAGGTAAAAACAATCTATATTTCGGTGACGTCCGAAACTAAAATAATCTCTAATTATGCTTTGAGTGTCGCATGCCACATCATCAAACACAATAACAGAATTTTCTTTCGCCTCGTGTGGTTTGATAACCTCACACCCCTCGCTGAATTCGTAGAATCCGATTTCTTTTAGTGACTTCAGAAGTATCTTCAGAAATTTGTATTTAGGTTGGTCAAGGGTTTTGGAATACAAATACAAGTTGTGAAACCGCACCCCATTGCGGTGCACCAAAAGACTGATCATCGCATTGGTTTTCCCAGAGCCGGAAGGACCAATGATCAACCCCCTTTTACATCCTATACCCAGTAAAGTGCCGTGTCGTCTGAACCTCTGTGACATGGAATTTACTGTATGATTTACTACCGGCAGAGAACATTTTTGTTTCACAAGTTTGACGTTCTTCATCGTTTTCGGACGGGGGCGAACTAGCTTCTAACCGCGCTGTGCTAAGTATATATCTACCCCTTTGAGCTTCACATCGTCAGTCGCTCTTCGACGAGCGTTTCTTTAAGATGAGTTATACTAGACGTAAAACTCGTAGTCGTCGTCGAATCGTAAGACGGAAAGGTCGCGGTTTGTTGAACACCCTTATTGACAAGTTGCCTTTCGAATTACATATACCAGGTTACAAGTTTTGCGGACCTGGCACTCGTTTAAACAAACGACTTTCTCGAGGTGATCGAGGAAGAAACCCTCTGGACGAGGCTTGCAAGCAACACGACATCGCATACTCACAATCCAGCAATCTTTCGACACGTCAAGCGGCGGATAAAGTTCTTGCACAGAAAGCTTGGGAACGCGTTAAAGCAAAAGACTCTACTCTTGGAGAAAGAGCGGCAGCTCTTGCTGTTACAGGGATTATGAAAGGGAAAACCAAACTCGGCATGGGAGTCTCCCGGAAACGGAAGCGTACAGAACCCATTGCTGCTATGGGAACACCCCGGAAACGAAGACGTACACTACCTATTGCCGCGCAAAAATTTGGTACGGGGGTATCTAGAAAACGGAAGCGTACACTACCCACTGCTGGTGTGACGGTCCCCCGAAAACGAAGGCGTACATTACCTATTGCCGCACAAAAATTTGGTACGGGAGTATCTAGAAAACGGAAGCGTACACAACCCACTGTTGGTGTGAGAGTCTCCCGGAAACGAAAGCGCGTACTACCTATTGCCGGTATTGCGCAAAAATTTGGTACGGGGGTATCTAGAAAACGGAAGCGTACAAGGTGTAGTAGGCGTAAACGTATTGGAGGGGCGGTCGTTTTTAAATCGCGAAGGAAACGCCGAATTCGTTCTAGAGTAGTACCTGTTCCCAAGAGAGGAGGTATATTGCCGCTTGTACCCATACTTGCTGCATTAGGAGCATTGGGGTCTCTCGGAGGCGGTGCTGCAGCAGTCGCTAAAGCGGTTGGCGACTCAAAGGCTTCTAAAAAGGATCTCCAGGAAAAAGAGCGACATAACAAAGCTATGGAATCCATTGCTCGAGGAAAAGGGCTATATCTACGACCGTATCAGTCAAAAAACTACCGTTGAAGCTACCACGCCGAGCGTTGACGAACATCGATATTGCACAGTACGTTAAACGCTTAGAAATTCCCCATTTTAGGGGGATATTTATGCGAGATGCCCTACCTGACAAAATTCGTCAACGAGAATGTGGTGTTACTAACTTAGACGATGATGTTGGACCTGGCACACATTGGACAGTCTACGTTAAAGCTGATCGATTTGTTCTGTATTTCGATAGCATAGATCGCTTACAACCTCCTCCCGAATTAGTAAACTACTTTCGCAGCGACTGTAGCAACAACACAATTATGTACAACTCTAATAGATATCAAAAACTCGCATCATACACATGCGGACATTTGTGTCTCAAATTCTTATATAACTTTGCGAAACCGCTTTTGTCGTCAGTTTAAGTGTCGCGCTTCATCATGTCCAGTATATTCACTCTTACGGGAGATTCATCTGTTCTTACTGCAAATTTTGACCCTCCCATTTTCTTAGACGATGGTAGCGAATACGTCTTGGGATTGTTAAGTTTCGAAACCTACTATACTATTCCAAACGTTAGACCTCCCAACAATGAATTTCATCTTGTTGGAGAACCTCCTATTATTATACCGGAGGGAGCATATGGAATTACGGACATTGCTAAATTTTTACATAACCAACTCGATTCTGATGCGGGTGTTAAACAGGTACTGCTACGTGGAAACAACAGCACCTTAAAAACCGAAATAAAGTCCACCGTTCCAATCGACTTTCAAAGCGACAATACTATCCGGGACATGTTAGGCTTTGAGAAAAAAGTTTATGCTGCAGATAGGTGGCACACAGCTGAACATGTTACGAAAATTTTGAACATCAACTCGATTCTTATTCATTGCAACATCTCCGTTGGTTCATATAAAAATGGTAAGCCCGGCCATATCATTCACCAATTCTTCCCCATAGTACCACCCGGGTACAAAATAGTGGAAACCCCTAACCCAGTCATCTATCTACCGATCAGCACGAAACAGATCACTAACTTAACTATTAAAATACTAGACCAATCGGATAATCCTGTCAGTTTTAGTAAGGAGACCGTCACGGTAACATTACATTTAAAGAAACTGTAATGGGTTTTCAATTCACCACTCCGTACCGCCCCTGCTTCACTTCCTATAAGAATCGTCGCCCACACCCTCGTAAGATCAGTAGGGCTTCGTCCGCCACGCAGCTAACTAAAGCAAACAGAGACTTCTTGCGGTCCTTAGGCTTTACAATAGTGTAATGAGTATTTTAAATATTGGAGAGCGAGTCCTCGTCGACACTTCTATCATTAGCAATCAATTGCACACACATCAACCGTATACAAACCGTTTTGACTATAACGATGAAATTCGAATTCCAATTCCCGAAGATATGTCAACTCTTCCCGGCCTGAGCTATCTGTACCTAGAGGGAAAGTTGCGGAAGGAAAACGGTGAAGTTACAACGGCTAAATTGGTTTGCCGCCGGCGATCCTGCCATTACCGATCAGAAAGGTAACTTTAGTGCCTGCATACCGTTGAGAATGCTGTTAGGATTCGCCGAAGATTATGGTAAAGTTATACTTAACATTCGACAAGAACTCGTATTAATTCGCAGCAATACCGATGCCGACGCCGTATTCAGTGCTACCGTAGGGGAGACGGCTAAAGTTACGATTGACAAACTATATTGGAAGGTTCCTCATATCACTCCAGGTCTTGCTCAAGAATTAGCCCTGACCAAATACATCGATAAAAATATTGACACTCAAGTCGCATTTCGCAGCTGGCAGCTTCATATCATACCCGGTGTTCATGCTGTGACTCAACATTCTCACGCTATCGCTACAAGCACAAAATTACAAACCCCCAGATATGCCATCGTAGGGTTTCAATCAGGTCGTTCGGGGCTAATCGCTAAGGACAATGCTAATTTCGATAAAATTGGTCTTACTAATTTCCGAGTTTATCTGAACACCGAACGATTCCCATACGACAATTTACATAACAATTATGCACTCAATCATTACGCAACATTATACGACATGTATTCCAAGTTTCAATCATCTTATTATAGCAAAATCGATGAGCCCTTCTTCTCCCGCCATGACTTTGCAGACAAGGCGCCCATTGTTGTAATCGATTGTTCCCATCAAAAAGACTACCTTCATGCAAACGCTGTCGTTTTTCGTGTTGAATTTGAAACTTGCGCTAACGTGCCAGCCAACACAACTGCGTATTGTCTCGTTCTTCACGATCGGGTTTTTACTTACAACGCATTGTCAAAAGCAGTTAAACAACTGTAATTTCGCAAAACACTTCAGTTGCACCTCGACTTTTAGCGTAACTAGACCATGCTCTCTATACCTAATACGATGAAGATCATTATCGATATTCAAGGTTTTAAGACGTCCGATAAGCACTTTACCCCAAAAGAATTGGCCTCCTACGACGGTACCTCAGTATCTCACCACATTTTTAAACCCCCTTTCGCCCTCCATTCCTTAACACCTCATTTACAACAACAAGCCCACTGGGTAATGACTAATCACCATTGCATCGACTGGAATGAGGGATTTACTCCAGCATACATGTTTCCTGCAATCTTGCGACGTCTTCTGCAAGGTGCCACCGAAGTATATGTGAAAGGTCGAGAAAAGGCAACTTTTCTACGCCGCTTTACTACCATCCCAATCATCGAAGTGGAAGAAAGACCGGCCCTCACCCCATCACAACCCGCTTGTTTATATCATTCCAAACCGATTTGTTATTGCGCTTTATCTAACGTGTATCATATTTATAATCACTACATAATGGAATAAAACAACCTTTTTAATTTTTATTGTTTTTTATTTGTTTACAATATATAGTTTAACTACATGGATTAAACATCTACGTACTACTGGAAAAGCGTTCTACATAAATTGTCTGCCTATGTTCGACGCACAAGACGTCTCGCAGCACTTCATCCATAGTAAGTATCCTCCGATGGAATCGCAACCTATCCACACCTGCCCATTCCCACCGTCCTTTTCGAGCTTCTCGATAAGCATACGTCCACGTATGCAAATTATAAATCTTATTCTTCGAGTCGTCAAACTGCACGCTCTTCTTCATTTTCCTTCCTCTCTATAAAGGCTTTTACTTCACACATATGCCATTTTAGGCCAAGACTATCCATTAAATCTACAAGGAGGCCTTCATTTATGGCTCTGTCTAAGAATAGTTGACCGACAGCAGCACCGTTTTTGTACTGTTTTTCTTTTTTATACAACTCTTCGTCACTGAATCCGGAACGTCCTAACCCATATATGACTTCGCGCGACGCTTCAAAAGCTAAATCCTTTAACGAACTCACTAATCGTTCAACTGCACTAGGTACGTCTCTAGCAGCCGGTCGAGCAGCCTCTCTATAATTCATCCACATGACTACACTGCCAACTGACGACTCAGGGCTTCCACTTCGATGTCGCACTTTACCATAGAACTCGCAAACGTTAACACTTCCACCATACACGCAGTCTTTTCAGAGTTCTCCTCCAGCTGATCCACTACAGACCATACATTTACTAAACAGTCTCCACAAAGGTTTGCCACACCCTTCACTATCTCTTTATAGAAACTCTCAAAGTGTAACGCTTTTAATTGTGCGAATCGCGCTTCCACGAGTTTCTGCAAGCGCCACAGTTCTTCTACAGTTTCGCTAGCTAAACGCACCTCTGACAAGCCCACTTCCTCCAATTTGATTATTTTCCTTGTCTGGATCGCTTCAAATACAATCCTCTTCTTTCCTATTTCCAGAGCTGGCCACTCACCGTCGAGAGAATAGAAGTAGTTGGAAATCACTCCTTGATTTGCAATTAGGGCTGTCCACTCCCATTCATTTAACTGCACCCAGTCATTTTTGGCACCCCGTATTATAATACTTGGGTTAAATTGCGAACTCCAATCAAACCCTACACTCACGTACTTAGAACTTGATTTATTTAATTTGTACGTCCTGCTATTCAGAAGTTCTGGACAGAGCAGTGGTTGCGGCTTTCTTGCTTTATTACTCTGAACTACCTCGATAGCTTTCAACAAGGCTTCCATTTCTGCACGACTATCGGATGCTACTACCCTTGCAGACTCTTCTACGCGCTTTTATTTTCACATTTCCAAGGTTACATGTGGTAGGAGGTGACCGTAAACGCTGACCTTGAAGTCATGTTTACTGCACTACCTTTTTGGACTCAACAATTATGGGAACCTTGAGTTGAAATTCCACATATAACATATTTGGCTTGACTGCCCAAAATTTTAGCATATCACCCTTTTTTAATGTCTTCCCGATCATTTCGTGTAATTTATATGATCCCAACCTGTTGATATAAATTTCGGTATTTTCGGGATAAAGTAAGACTTTTGTTATTTCAGCTTCACGGAAGGGAATAGTATATTCGATGTCACCATGCGCTAGGATGTACCATCTATCATCATTGACGGCAATGGATACTAGTTGTAAATCTCGTTCATAATATAAAGGCTCGCTTAGCTCTTCAACCACAAACACCTGCGGGTGTGACGTGGAATTCGCATGCATATGTTTGCCAAATTTATCGATAGGCATTACTCAAGCGTCGAACTAGATATGAATACCGAAAGCGTGGGCTTCTACTTATAAAATATCAATAATCATAGACGTCGCTAGGAGTGTAATAAAAAACGCAGACACCTTTATATACATATATTTAATCAAACCAACAATAAGTAATATACACTACATCCCCATCTGCTAGCCGAGCGAGAAAGCGCTGGATGGGGACCTCTACATGCCGCCGCCACCACAGGAATGGGTCACCCTCGTATGTGGTGGGTAACGTCCTCAGGAGGGTCGACTGCCATAGGCGCTCGCTTCCAAGACTCATGGAATAGTCTATTGTTACGGCAGCCTGGAGTTGACGAGCTGATGGAGGTCGCGGTTCGGAGGTGATGAAGTATTCAAACTCCTTGTAAAATGTGGGAGCATCTTCAAAGAGCGCATCAACAACAATATCAGGCATGATGACTGGTAGCTGTGGTGGAAAAACGTTACGCTTTATATGTGAATCTCAAGGTAAGACCCTTGACCTTCTACGTTCCCATCCTTGACTACGCTCCTATATTAAGTTGCCTGTTTTCTGTAACAGTCATCATAATCCTCCAGCACCTACCATAATCATCAAGCAGCTATGGCGACTAACTTTAAGAATGCAGAACAATTTTACCGTCATTTTCGTCGGTTTTTGGCTAGTTGCCCTCCAGCATCCTCTCAACGGTCTCTCCAGGCAGTGGTCACAATGGAGTACGCCTTGAACCTACAAGGAGAGACCCTAGCGGAGACGACCACCTTACGGACGTGGCCTGCAGTCTTCGACGGATCGTCAGCTGTGTGGTGGCAGACCAACATCTTCAAGCCAGTGGACCGGTACCTAGGCCTACTGGAGGATGGGGAAGTTACATATATAACATATACTTGGAAATAAATATATTTAGAAATATTTCTGTGGTTTTATTTTAAAGTTTCGAGATTGTGACCTTGAATTGTAGAATATAAAACTTTCACAAACGTGTGCGTAGTTAGTTGCCATCATGAGCTCAGAACCTCGATATCCAGAATTTGGGAGCTACTCCAAACGGCTACGAACATTCGGCGATTGGAGTCGAGGTCAAACTCCAGAATCGCTAGCAGGTGCCGGTTTCTTTTGCATCAGCGACACGATTAATTGCGTACAGTGTTTCCACTGCGGAGTTCAAATTTCTGGCTGGGAGCGCAATGACAAACCCCTATCTGAACACCTCCGTTGGTCACCCAACTGCAAAATTGCCAAGGTCTACCAGCAAATACAAACCATCGAAGACTTGACTTATCAACTTTTCGATGCGTTGCATTTTTCCCCAGGAGTAGATGTGGCTGGCAACAATGGAACGGGTGTAGCCGACAAAACAAAAGGTTGCTGTTGTCATAAGTGATGCAAAGTGCGGCGCCAAACCATTCACTAGTTGCCATCGACTTGTTGAACATGCTACCAATACAATTTTTGGTTGCTCTCGCTGCAGTTCATGATGGGATTCTCTACGTCCTTCAACCGCCGCGGTGCAGTTCAGCTTCTTTCGCCTACAATGATGGAGTGCACAACGTGAACAACTTTACTGAACATAACGTTTTAACGTTCAAGATAAAATACCATTTCCCTTCATATGCGGTAGATACGAATTGGCAAACGATTTTGCTAAAAAATAAACCTGATGTCTTGAAGAAGCTGCTCTCGCCCGCGGATAATTCCTGCTGTATATCTACTATTGTTTTAAGCACTATTTTATTCGCTCTAATGTGTATGTCTGTAACGTATTTCTTAATCTGTTGGTATTATAATCATTTAGTCTAGCCACTACTGTAATTACTCTTTGTATGTGCATCTTAAATATAACTTTTTTATTAAATTATGTGTATCTTTCACTCTACGAAGGTACTCTGGATGAGTAACCAAATATTCTATCCGACTCGATGGTCTAGAGGTAAAGATACCCTCGGCTGCAGATTGCAGATATACAGGGAGACCTAGGTTCGAATCCTAGTCGAGTCATAATTTAGACATGAAGTATCCTAGGCGTTTACTTCATGCCTAATTTTTTAAATAAATATGTTAAGCGCAGTCTGTTCTAAGCACTACTTAGCTCTTTCTATGCCCTTGGCCGTAAACGCGATCTTGACCTTGAATTTTTTTAAAGTAGCCTCAACCTCGAACGCGGGTTTGACCTTGAACGTGGCCTCGCTCCGAACGTGGCCTCGCTTCGAACATGACCTTGGGCTTGCACGTGGCCTCGCCTCGCATGTGACCTTGGGCTTGAACGTGGCCTTGCCTTGAACTCAAGGTCAAGTGGTGGGGGGAGGTTCCAGAACCATCCACTTCCCTCTACTAATTTATACATTAAAAGTACAAGATAAATATTTGATAAATGTTTAATGAATGACACATTAGATACAGTTACTGTTAAATTGTGAATAGTTTATTAAAAAGATTCGAGTATATAAGTTGATTTAGTTGGGATAGTTGTTTGGTAACATCAGAGCTTAGATTTTAATTTGTAGGTATTGACTGACAATCGGAATAACTAAAGTGAAAGCCAAACTCAAATGATTATTTGAAAAAGTCAATTATGAAATGTTATAATACAATATACCATATAGAAATTTTGTATAAATTATTATTGCTAGAGAAAATTATATTTTTAAAATAAACAAATCTTTTCTGAATTTGTAACCTGTATTTTGAGTAAAAGCAAATGTGAATAATAAAAACCCTTTTATTATAATGGTATTCACTTTCTGGATGGTGTATTAAAGGGTGTGGTACAGTAAAATTAAAGAAACAAATGGTATGAAGAAGAATAAGAACATTTAATAATGGTAAATCGCCTTCATGGAATAAATAAATCTGTGACTTGCATTTTGTGTGTTTATATGGAAAGTAATGTTACACTATGTTACACAATCTAAATCTTCGTATATTCTCTTCCTTCTTTAAGCTTTCACCGCCCCTTATTTTATTCACTGCCCCCCCAAATGCTCCCGAGGCTACTATCGCTTCCCTAGATCGTTCCACCGCCCCCCAAGGGGCGATATCGCCCACTTTGGGAATCACTGGTTTAGACAAACAATTCTGCTTCAACGCAACCTCTGCAGACCGTTTCTTTTTAATTTACTGTGTTTTTGTTAACCGCTCAGTCAACTGCTACCAACCCAAACTATATGAAAGGTCTCATAAAACTACATGACTTTTGCGAAGACAGTAACAGCTTTGGAGTTGAAGAAAATTCGGAAAATTAATAATGGCTGCCACTCCGAATATTTTAGAGAGTGTAACTAACTTCGTTCTGTAGTTTTCAAAAGCAACATATCGAAATTATGGATCAGCTTTCACTTTCTTTCTGCTAACCGGCAAGCTTAGTTGTTTGAGCGTCGGCCGTGGGCTTTTTTTTTAGATTTGTTTCCCATTATTTTTCCAAAGTTAACGACCGTTTGGCAGTGTTCCCGGCTTTCTGTGTGGTGGCATACAATTTCAATTTTTACTATACGTGATTTTGGGCCATTATCAACCTTAAGGTAGGCGATTTTTCCGTTATGGTTTGGTGTGCTGATTTTGCGATTTGTATCAAGACTATTTAAAAAACGCTAGGCACCGCTAAGTCCGTTTCGTTACACTGGTTGGAGCCTGCATGCTGAATTTGCCGTGGAACATTTTATTTGTTACATGGAAACTGTTCCACAGAGGCCAAAGGATTTCTTGTATTTAAAAGGTATCAGAATCCAGAGTTCCAAAACGTTTTTTGTTTCATTCCCAGCGCCGCCGCTACTACCCCAAGAAAATCCGATGACCGTGGCTGCGTTAGAGCATTAGCTCTATGTTACAATTTCTATATTTAATTTTGAGTTGTGGGTAATATAGTACCACGAGAAGTTTTTTAGCGATTAAGGCAGGTACTAAAAGGTATTTAATACTATTTTGATAGTGCATACTATGTTTTATACTTCTAGCTGTTTCGAAGGTTTATCGGCAGACGTGTGGTCTATTTTTCAACATGAAACAATACTAAATTTGCAATGTAGACACTCCTCTGTATTGTGTAGAACATCATTTATTACTTGAATTTTTTTGAAGTTCTCCTTATAGCGACTATTGAAAATTTTCCCTTGTTACTGTCTGGTGATATTTGAGTCTGTTTAGTTACTAACCAGATATTAGTCACTAACATAAAATATTACAAACAAACTTTAATTTGTTTATCTGTTACAGGTTAAATCAGTATTTACAACACTAAAACCAGACCGCACGTAGTAGCTGCTTTAATCGGTAAATTCAAAGCGGCAACTTCATGATACACAAACAAAATTCACCATAACTACGGTACAACAGTCCCTTTAACAGGAGGTTGGCCAGCTACTCGTCAGGAGAAAGGGTTCGACTCGATAATACGTGAGTTAGGGCGATATGCTGTTGAACTAGTTATTGGTTGTTGAACAAGCAAAGGGGGGCCACATACTTTTTTAGAAATCTTCTAGAAGCTGTTCCTTGGAAGTCTGAAATGAGGAACAGTAGTTTGGTTTGCTGACAGCTGTGTGCGATGTCGTCCAAACTCGCCTATCCACAAACCTACCTTGTAAGCAAAGCTCAATTCGCACAGGGATCTAAATTGAATGTAAGTTCGGTTAATTGTTTAGGTTTGTGCTAAAGTAAATGCCAAGCCGAATGAAATTTAATAATTACAAGATGGATTGCAAAACGCAAGAGAATGAAGCGTAGAATTCAGGTACTGTTTTAATAGTGAAATCCAGTCAGAGTTTTATAAGAAAGGTAATTGAAACATGGATAAGCTTATGAACATGCAACGAGCAGATAAGAAGGAAGGCATTAAAGCATTTGAAGGAAACCATAAGAATCAGAAGGCAAGGGTTATAAAAATTGCAGAAAAGCGGACACATATAAACTTAAAAATTTGAACAAAAATCAAACAGTAAATTCAAAGGAACCCAGTGCAGGATATGCGCGAATTAAATACTTGAATCAGTGCAGTGAGATGTGGATATTTAAAACGCAAATTAAAGAGACGTGCAGTGACAAATAAACACGCAAAATTAGTATTAATGTAAATAATTATTTTAGAATTAATATTAGTGTACAAACACCTAGTTTTAAGTAGAATTATTGTAAAAAGTTAGTATTTTGAACCATGTTAATATCCGCAATTTATTTTAAATTAACTAGCTTTTGTTTATAACAAATTAATGAAGGTAGACAAATGAATAAATTATTGTAATGACAGCCAGTTTTTGTGTCTCCAAATAAACTAAGTTTTTACCTAGAAGCCAATTGAATTTATTAAAATAAAGCACACCATTGTATTGGAAAATTACCCGGGTACTAGTGGAAATGTGGGTTTCACTTTCCCGCATATAAAAATAATTTTCAACCGTTGACGTCTTCGAGACCTTCGCCATAACCATCCCAGCCTACGATCCTGAGCTACAGGCAGAAAGAGGTTCCAGAGCCGGGGGTTTTAACTGCTGCACGTCTCTCCAGCGTATAGGAGTCCGGCACGTCAATCCCAGCATCCCAGGAAAAGATCCGGGCACTTGAGTTCATCCGAAGAGGTTGCCGCAGACTGCAGAAATCGCAGGTTAGTTGTACAAGCAAATATTGGCGTTAGGAGCCTGAAACTTACCATAAAGCAACAGTACGACCGGAGGAAGCCGATCCCAGGCATAATAAACATCCATTAACAGCCAGAGATCCGGAAATTGCAGTAATCAAAGCTGAGGTTATGTTTTTTTCAAAACTGACGCTATAAAAACAATTAAAATAGCGTGCCCGCACAATCTGAAACAGAAGACAAATTAATGCCGGGAAAACAGCTTAATTCAAATATTTACCGATAGAACGTTCATCGATTTCACAATATTTATCATTCAATTAAACGCAATCTTGTAAACGACATCCATCTTGGTTAACACTTGACCTAATTCCAGAGTTTCGATTGTGCGCGTTAAGCTAAAGCGGAGAACAGATCCGTATTTAACGAATCGTAGTAAATTATGCATTCAAAGGTGAACCTTACCGAGACGAGCAATTGCTTTACCGAAATTTGAGTTAGCGTTTTTATTTGATTAGTTGCAGATAAATAAGATATTATAAAGGGCATACAACTATTTATTTTAGTTATCAATTTTCAAGTAGCTTTTAATCAACCTGAGATTTCATAACACGAATACAGAAATATATTGGCGTGGTACCCTTATTAAATTAATAACATATTACACAAGCTCCTAATTAGACATACCATCCCAATAGAAAGGCAAAAATTGAGTTAATCTGATTATATTGCATTTGAATATACGTATGTATAATGAACATAAACTGAGCAGCAAGAAAAGAAAGCTTATCCTTCTACCTATCTATTATATAGGGGGGGGGGGGGGTTCATAGGCTGCTAAAAGATAACAGTTAAAGATTCCCAAACATTTGAACGTAAGTTACTCAAACAGAACTAAAACTAAAAACAGATTAATTAATCATATAATATCCTTTCGAGAAGCGTCACTGTTTGTTTATTTGGATGCAACACCGTAAACTATAGCTTAAAAATTTGCGAATTGCTTCACAATACCTCAGTTAGACTTCTGGCGGCTCCATTACTGGGTCATCGAAGCACGAGCCGGTCCGTCGCATAGCAAAAGCATTGCTATTGATTGGGGAAATGATTACGGCGACGCGACGTAACGATGAAACATTGGCTTTAATAAGGTTGGGGTGATTTTTCCTGAATTTCTGGGGGTTACAAATCCTCAAAAATGAGAAATGACAGAGATAGGCACTAAGATGACGACTTAGCTACTATATTCTTTTAACTGGGCACATCGAACCTTCGATTTGTCATCCGCACAAACCGTTTTTAAGAACAATGGCTTCCAATTGAACACTCACGACTCCAATTCCCACTTATCCCAAAACAAGGTTACCACCCCTATTCCACAAACAAGATTACTCGGCCTAATTAGCGGCAACTTGTGTTCACCTTAGTATGTTTCGAGAAACTCCGAAACGTAGTTACTAACATCAATATCATAACTGAACCTGGGATTTCGACACAAGAAATTTCAGTGGGTTCTCGAAATCTGAAAGGCTGCCGAGAACCGTCACAGCAAAAACGTTTGAACCCTTCAAGTACGCTCTCGTAACTGACTTAGGATCTCGGTAAAATTAAGTAATGTATGCCGCGGGTCACTAACCATCTCTCTTCTTCACATATATGTATGCTACGCTCATTACACAAGATTGCACCATATGTCATAGGAAAACATGCGCCAAAGAAGGCACATAGGCTGCAGACGAACTGACCTCACCGTCGCCACGAAAACCATTAAGACTAAAGTGAACAAATGGACGCGAAATCGCAAAAAACGTGATACTAGCCAACCTCTATTGTTTAGCGGCCGAAAAACTAAGTACTGCTTGGGCAGAATAGAAATGATAATGCAGAAATCGTATTTGCAAAACTCTGCAATATTACGATAGAGAAGCGGAAGATGTTAGTTATCTCGTAAATGGGCTAAATTTTCTAGAAGTTGCTAAAACTTGAAATTATCTTAACATATCTTTGATTAAATAAACTGCTCAACTACATATCTAAAGAGTAGCTTCAGAATGTGTAGTTCAAAACGTGACCACCGAACTTCTGTAGATGGCGCCAAGTGGACAAGCCGCCACTGTGCTTGGAAATTTTGCAAAGTGGAAAATCGGCACCTTTCGCCAAAACCAAATAGCGCATGAAGGTGCTCGGGACCTTAGCAACAACTTTGCCCCCTTTCAAAATTTCGATATCTGTAGCCGTTCGAAAGTTACAGGCGATCCAGACGGACGGACGGACGGACGGACGGACAAAACGTTCGCATAAGTACGCTGAAGCTACTAATAATTACCATTACTCTTATTATTCTTCAAAAAGCTAAAGTTTTACCAAAAAATCTTAATTTCGTATTGTGGTGATATATCTATAAGTAGTAAAAACACAGGAGCTTTTTTATCGGATAAATTTCTTTGTAATGAAGTAATTTTGCGAAATCAGTAATTTTACGAGAAGAACTGACAACAAAATCGCGAAACAGAAGGTCGAGCGATTTTGTTAAATGTCAGTTTTTCGAGCAAAATTACTGATGGAAAAATTTTGAGTTTAAAAGAAATTTATCCTTAAAAAAGCTAGAGTGTTTTTTGGCAAGATAAATTAACGATAGAATATATGAATAAACAATAACAATATTTATCTTTATTAATACAATTACATTATTTGGATGAACAGTTAGTAAATATACAAGTGTTATAAATTGTTTGGTTTGATGTCATCATCATAATCTGTAACCCCTTATACCATTTACACAGTGTCGGGGTGCCGGGCGCACCGAGCTGTTGAGGGTGTTTGCATTTTTAAAATTTGGCGTAGGTACTTGAGGTAGTGGAGCCAGTTTGGCTAGAACACTACGCCCGCTCTCCAAATGGTCACCCAACCAAGTACTGACCGAGCAGACTGGTGCTTAACTTTTACAAGTGCCGTGAGATGTGCATCACCACTCAGCCGTACTGCCGGCTTGGTTTGATGTACTGGTTTCTAAATTTTTGGTACTATCAACTTTCGTTAAATGTAGAATTAGTTAAGTAACCTTTAGACTAAACCGTCCTTTAAACTTGCTATCCGTATTAAAAAAAAAATCAAGTTACATTTAACTAAGCAGCATTTAACCATGGGCAATGCTAGCAATAAAAACCCTAAATGCATCTGTTTATTCTAACCATTGTAGTATATTAAGTATTAAGAACGGTAAGGACATTTTAGCAATCGAAGACAATTGTTTAGAGGATTATTTTTTGTTTAGGTATGGCAAGGGAAATGCACAGTAAAATATAAAAATTCGGCACCCCGACAGTGTAAAACGGTATAAGCGGTTACAGATTATGTATGTATGTATGTAAATAGGACGTTAACATTTAAATTCAATGTATAACATAAAATTTGTATAATATAAGATTTGTATAAATAAAACGTATGTATATGTGTATATAAATCACAATGCTTAGGCAAGACACAACGTTACATAAGACGGCTTAAATACAGTAGATGCATTAGAAATTATATATTAATATTAATAGTTTCTATCCACTCGATTGCCTCCGGAGTTAGGGTGATAAAGTCTTAGAAGTTGCCCTGGTACGCCGTCTGTGCACAATCTTGGGTGATGTGTGCTATTGTTTGCCTGACTGCTCCACATGGACATTCGCGAGAGACGATTTTTCCCCACTTGTGGAGGAGATCGGCACAGAGTCCGTGCTCAGAACGAATCCTGTTGGCTGTTTTCCATACTTTGCGGGAGAGTTCGAAACCTGACGGTTGTTGGGTAGTGCTCATGTGGTCATGGACTGTAGGAGATGTTATCAACGACCATTTCTCTTCCCATTTCTGTCCTATGTCAACTCGTTTTTTTTAGAATTGCAGCCGATTTCACTGTTAGCTGTCTAGACCGGAGCCTGTTTAAGGATGCATTCTGGATGTCTTTGTCTATCGGTAGAAGGGGGTTTTCAGTGATTTTTTCATATTTCTGCAGGAGGGCTTTTGGCGCCGCAGTTCAGGAGGGGAGATGTGGCTCAGGGTCGGAAGCCAGTATGTAAGCTGATGGTCGCCGACCGTAGCACTGTAGCCAATGCGTCCCAGGTTGTCGAGCATAGCTTTTGAATGATGTTATTTCTGGTTCGGATCTTCGCTGTGGTTTTTAATAGCTGATTTTTGTAAGTTAAGCTTCTATCCAGCGTGATACCCAGGTATTTAAGTGTTGGGTTATAGTTCAGGCGGACACCATGGAGAGATATTTCCAGGTTCCAGTTGGCCATTTTGTTGTTCAAATGAAAACAAGAACATTCCGTTTTGGCAGGGCTTGGTATCAGTCTCCACTTTCGGTAATACTCAGTAAGTAACTTGAGGTTGTAAGTTAGTACCTGTTCTGTGGCTTCAATAGATTTGTGCCTTACAGCGAGTGCCAGATCATCAGCGTAAGCGAATTTCTGCGATATCGTATGTTGCATGTCAGATATATATATAAATTAAAAAGAATTGGAGCTAACACAGATCCTTGAGGTAGCCCATTCTTTAGCGCTTTTTGTTTGCTCAACGTTTGTCTTATGACAACCTGAAAGAGTCTCTTGCACAACATGTTGTTCAAGAGTCGAGATAGTTTTTTGCATCGGAAAAGTCGTAGAAACTTACAAAGTAGGCCCTCTTTCCAGACGGTATCGTAGGCTGCACTCAGATCTATGAAAACTGCCGAAGTCTTAAGGCGTTTTAGGAAGCCTGCCTCGATAAATGTGGTGAGGCTTAATACCTAATCCGTGCAGTCCTGGGCGGAAGCCAGCTTGTTCTATTGGGACGTGTTCTAGGATTCTCCCACTTACTCTAATTAGGATAAGCCTTTCAAGAAGCTTGAAGCACGCACTCAAGAGAGAAATAGGCCTGTAGCTCTCAGTTTTTTCCTTGGGCTTTCCGGGCTTCAAAGTAGCTATTATTTTAGCTTTTCTGAACTGGCTTGGGAGTCTGCCACTGTGAAAAATATCACTATAAAACTTCCGCAGCCATTCTCTTGTAAGCTGACCACTTTTTATCAGACACTCTGTATGGATACTATCAAAGCCAGGAGCCTTCTCACTTTTCATGTGGATTAGGGCCTGGGTTATTTCATTTTTCCCGAATGGTCTGGAATACTCACAATTTCTTTTGAGGTCAGTTAGCTCTCGTTTAATAGTGGTAGTGTGCTCGCGGTTACTGGGCGCCCTTGATAGAGACACTATTCGAGCAGCTATTTGATTCGCACTAACATTGGGCTCTTCGCGGGCGACGGGTTGACTGTCGCCTAGTTTTCTCAGTAGGCTCCATGCCTTTCTACTTGAATGTTTAAAATCAAGATTCTCAGTTGTTTCCATCCATCTTGCTTTTCGGTCCGCGATCGGCACTATTTGCATAATCCTGGAAAAGTGATTCAATATTATCGTTCCGCCCAGGGATGTATTCCTTTCTGTATCCACGAGGAATGTGTTTTTTGCTGTAAAGATGACTGCGCCGCAAAATCTTCTATAGTTTTCAGATTTAGGTGGAATCCGCGGTAAACTCTTGTCTAAGTCAGTACTAAAACTATTCTAGTCCGCTTTCTTAAAATTCCATTTCGGTCTGGGGAATGATCTTATGATTTGAATCTGAATACCAAGTTTTAACAGTATAGGACGATGTTGGCTTTTAGGAAAATCATCCAGTACTCTTCTGGTTATCGGAGGGGGGCGATTTCTGTCGTTTGTTGACACGAAAGTTAAATCTGGGTTATGCTCCCTACTCCAGGCAGCTGACTTGAATGTGCTCATGTCTTTGGCATCGAATATAAGATGGAGCTCATGTTCCTCAGACCAGTTTACGAGCGCTTCGCCATTGGTGTCATTAGTGGCATACTTCCAGTAGGCGTGGTGGCTATTGAAGTCACCGACAAAGATAGTTGGGTGCGGATGCGTTTGGATAGTATGTTGTGGCCAGGCAGTTGTCGGGGATTTGTAGAGGTTGACTATTATTGTTTCACCTACTTTAACTACAATCGAGTGGATGTCGTAGTCGGTGTTAGTGGAGATTAGGGTTATGTTCGTTTCGTGCATATGTTATTACTCCACATGTGGCGTGGAAAGTAATACCAATTATGTCATATCCAGGTATCTTTGCTCTAGAGCGGGCCTGGTCCTTGTTTTCTAAATGTGTTTCTTGAATTAAGGCTAGGTCGATTTTATGGTCTTTAAGGATCCTGGATAAATATTGGCATTTGTTTCTGCTGATGCCCTCGATATTGAGTTGGCAGATACGAATGATGTTTCGAGCATTCTTTGTCGACGAAATCTGAGAAGGGCTTGTGTATGTTAAAGTACTTCTGTGCATTTTAGCCAGGAGATCTTATTGGATGGTCTGGCTGCCGGTTGTGCTAGTTCTTTAGCGCTATCCTGGGTGCAAGTGTAGCCTAGCTTCTGCTACGGACGTGAACTAGTTTTGCACCCCTGTTTATGACGTTTTTTGCACGATAGAAATGTATTTTTCTTCAAACATCAGGAGAATATGACATTATACCACAGAATAATATGTTGGTGGCACTGTAAGTCTATGTGAAATTCGAGGTTAGTAGGCTAGGTTTTGCGTCAGTCTGTATAAAAAATGACGCAAAACCTAACCTGCTATTTTCGACTTTTTACTTACTGTTCTAGAAAATTATTTTTTGCACGATAGAACGATTTTACTTAGTTACCGCGTTTGTTGCCAAATCAGTAAGTAATGCTTACCGTTCTACAACGGTAAGTAAAAATTCGAGGTTAGCACGTTAGGTTTTGCGTCAGTTTTGACACAGACTAACGCAAAACCTAGCCTGCTAACTTCGAATTTGACATAGACTTACAGTGCTACCAACATATTATTCTGTGATATAATGTAATATTTTACTGACGTTTGAAGAAATAGTATATTACTTTACAAGGGATGTAGGTAAGATTTACACTACCGAGGACCGTTTGATGCCTGAGTGAGCGAAGCGAACGAGGGTAGCAAGGTAAGAGGTGGTGTAAATCTTCCTACATCCTGTGTAAAGTACATACTTTTTTTCACTATCAATATTTCCTTATGCAAAGTAAATGGTAGGTAATACCTGGCGTAAAATTATAACATTTTCTAAATTGTAGTAGCCTTATGGCGCTGTGACGTTTTGTTTGACAGTTATAAAGGCACTGTAAAAAATTCTTGGAAAAAATGTGTGAATAGAATAGCGAATGCTGTTTTGTCAGCTATGTGATTGTATTCTGATTAAAATAGATAATAGTACGAACGATAATGGTTTTCTTCGTGCTAACCAAGTGGCAGACATGGCATCTTATCAGTTGTAATACATGCGGGATGTAAGTAATTCACTTCTCTAGGGAAGTAAGTACATTGTCAAGGAAACCGTAACAATTTTTGTAAATGTTTCCTACATTCCTCAAACTTGACAGTGTAAGGATCACTTACAAATAAGGTAGTGAAAAAAATACATTTATATCATGCAAAAAACGCCATAAGCATCACGAACGTTAAAGAATTACTAGCGTACATAATCAAACGAATAGAGACACTCACTGTAGGTTCCTTTTATGTCAAAATACCAATTTGAATGACCTTGAACGGCTCCTGGGGGGGGTGCCACTACTTTATCACATCACGGCCAACTAAATTACTATGGCCTACACATAGGGAACACCTCCTGTAGCCACTTATTGTGGGAATTTAAAAGCATTTAGTGTGTTTTTTAGCTTAAATGTCAAAATCTGACGTTTAATTTTAAAAGGTTAGTTGCACCATGAAATCTCAGTTTATTGTTTTTGTTGAAATTTAACACAATTTCTAATAAATCAATACATAAAGTAAGTTTATTTGTGGAAGTTTTAATCCACGGTCTTGCAGATAAATTAAACGTAGCAAGGGTCCTGGCACAGTAGTTGACAATAATGGGGAGATGCAAATATCACAGGTAATCTTTTGTTGTATTTTTAATATACAAATGCTATGGATGCTGAATAAATGTTGGTTTCAGGCATATCAATGATTTCTTAACTTTGGATTTTCAACCGTAGTTCTACTGGTAATAACAATTCTTCGCTGTTGATGGATGCTGTTTGGCGAGATGACAGTTGGGCAAAACTACTAATAAAACTAAAATGTTCTGCGCTATTTGAACTGGCAGATGATTTAACTATTCCACAGCGCAAAATTTTCTTAGTGCATATTCTGCTGTTCGGGCATCTGTAGCTTCATTGAGAGAAAGTTGCTTAAACTGCATCAGAACTGAATACTCCTGTTAATACATAATAGAAGCAAGCTTGCTCAAGAACAAATTCTATGCATAAATAAGTAGTACTTTCTGAAGGGAATTCTAGAGCGTGTGCGGTTTCCTTTGTCAATCCTGGTAATCCCGTACTACATGAACGTAAGGTGCAATGCTGCTATCCAAGGAACGAATGTATTGACTTTTTTGAAAAAAATATAAATATTCCCCATGTATGTTACTGTAGTATTAAGGTTAAGAAAATTATTGTCACCGGATTCTTTCAAAAATTTAAATGAACTAGTCACTGTAGGAGCAAATATTGGGATAGCTCCCAGAACATAAATATTTTCAAAATTTGTAGGATATAAATGCATTCTTGTTAAATATTGAACAGATTTAACTGGTAATCCCTTCTGTAAATTATATAATAATCTCAAATACGTTGAAGTAATTTTCCATTCGAGGAATACATATCACGTTCTAAAAACAAATATCTGCCAATTTTAAAGCACGACAATAATCGAATAACAAAAATAGTGGTAGTGGCGAAAGAAAAGGATGCTCAAGGGTAATACCACAAGTAGTGGATATATTTTTGATAAATATTTTGTCGTTTCCATGTAAATTATTGCGTTTAAATTTCACGATACAAAATCACATCAAAAATGTCACGAACCGAAGGCGAGTGACATTTAAATGTGATTTTGTTGAGTGAAATTTGCAATAATTTCTATGGAAATGGCAAAATATTTAAAAAAATATATCCGCTTCGAGTGGTATTTGGGACGACTATTTAACAATATTAATACATAACGATTAACTTTATTGGAACATAATCCAACAATTAATATAATTATTCATTCTCAATTAAATTCAGCGAAATACTTCCAAAACACAGCATTTTAAAATTTTTAAAACAAGCCACACTGTTTGTTGGGGTTTAGTGTTACGTAACCTAGCGATATCACTAAGGACAGAGCATCGTTGCTAAGCGATACTTCGCAACAAGGCTATTTATTTTTTGAGTACGTACATTGTTTTGTGAATATTTTGCATGGTGCCAATATTCAGTGATATACTGCTGTTATTGGTTGAAAAAAGCAAATGTCTGCAATGTGATTGGCTTATATGTTATAGTGTTGAATAGTCAATGTAATTTCTAATTGATCCCCCACTTAACATTTTAAAAAGTGCGACATTAGATGAAAAACTGTCCGTTACCAGTCGTAACACAACAAAACCACAATCAGTTAAAAGTTGCAGAAATTACCACTGTTAACAAGCTGCTGTGGTTCGAAATAATTTTTACATAACGCTGTATAGTCTGTAATTTTAGAGATATGTGCAATAAAAATGTAGTTAACATGCAACATGTAGTTTTTTTACAGTTTATTAATACCAAAAAATTCTTGTAAAAATTCAACCCATTGCTGCCGAACACACAATTCACTAGGCAGTTGGCACTAACCATTTTAAAATTTAGTAGAATATTTTCACAACTAAGAATGTACACAGAGCTGGACTGAGTGTGGAGTGAAAGTTAAAAAGTTTTTCGGCGATAACGAGAAGACCTGAACTGTTACGATAGTGATAACCTTATGGGTGCCAATGGTTAACTGCACAGCTTGTTTAACCTTTATCAGCAGAAACCCGCAAGGAGTTTGTTGGGAAGGCTTCAAAAAACAATACCATGCTTCTTATATAGCAAAAAACGACGATATTATTATACCGGGGCTATTAAAGAAATTCTCCCAATGTGCAAAGAATTGTCTGGTGCTTGATATTGCAGGTGTTCAAAGCCTGGTTGAGATAAAACTGTTTTGTAATTGGGTATTTATACTGTAAAACAGGTTAAAATAAAATAAATAAAATTATATTCAATACTTTTAACAAGCAGAGTACTAATAAGTGCTATAACTATTTTGATTGTTAGAATAACATTTAAGTTGTCAATACATTTTTAAAGGTGACTTAATCTATTCATATTTCAATTTTCGACATTGGAAAAATAAGCATTTCTATAGAAACAACATATGCTACTGTATTCCATATGTCAAATATTTAAATTTGCCGCCATACATAAAATACGTTTCAGTATTAATTACTAGATGTCTCTAGGTGGTGTTCCCTATATGCAGGCCATGGTATTTAATTTAGTCGGCCATGATCACATATGATTGGTAGCAGATCCAGTAACTGGGCTCTGATTCGTAGAACTTTGTGCTGCCATCTGATAGTCTATCTTAGAAATACCCCCCGAGTTACTGTCCCAGGCACTCTAGACAGTTTTCAACATTTGGCATGAGTGTCTCTACTTGTTTGATGTATGTACTCTGGAATTACCGATCTCAGGCAATAATTGGAGTCGTCGCTTCGCTCCACTTTCAAACTATTGTCTTCAATCGGCAAAATGCCCTTACCGTTCTTAATACTTAATATACTATTTTGTTTATCACTCTGACAATTCCCGCCAACAAGTGAACACGTTTATTGATCATTTGTCATGAATTTTTGGTGTAAGTTGTGTTATAATTATGGCTTCGTCGCTGGCTGGACCTTCCAGAAAAAAAGTACGCTGTAAACATTTTACAGAGGACGAGGTCTTAGATTTAGTAGAATTGGTTCGCCCCTTAAAGGGGACAATTGAAAGCAAGAAAACTAATGCAGTAACCTAACCAATCAAGAAAAGATAATTAATAATGGATTATAAGTTTTAAACTATTGCTAAGTGTGTGCGACCGTTAAGTTCAAGAACCTGAACTTAGTTCAAAGTATGAAAATTAAAGAACTCTGCGAGGAAGTATGCTGCTGCTAATAAGCAGTCTATGTATGTAACGGGGGGGGGGGGGGCTGCTGGAACAGTAAATATTGTTCTTAACGCCATCCTCAAGTTAATAAAGAAAAAAAGCATTTATGGCGAAACAAATTAGTTTGACGGGGATGTAGTAATGGGTGACACCGAGGAAAATGCAGCAATGGAACTTACGCTGATCGATATTATAAATATCGACAGCAACCATTCGTTCACAGAGCATGTGGAACTAATTAGCAAAGAAGCGCAGGTAGAAGTATGCTAGATCCAAGCAGAACAACAAAACCAAAACATTTTGCCACGTCCAGCACAAAAAGCAAAATTTACTCTGAAAAGAGAGAAAAAGCAACCTCCTGAAATAGAGAAAGTATTGGAAGCCAAGGCATTTTTGTATAAAGAAACAGCTCGCTTGGCGACCTTGGAGTGCTAGAAAAAAATCCAAAGAGATTGAGCTTTTGACTATAGAAATTGCTGAAAACCGCTCAATTCGAATGGCTATACTTCATGAAGAATTGCAGGAAAAGTGACTAAAAAACGAATTGCATAAACAAAATTTCAATACTAGTATTTAATAATTACTTTTTCAGTAACTAGCTTATAAAAAATATAATAATTAACAAGTAGTGTAATTTAGCTTTTATTATAGTAAAGTAGTGATTGTACAGTAAATTATAATAATCTATTAAAATAGTTGTAAATTAATCTTTGGAGATTATTATTGTTGTCTGCATGCTGCACAACATACGATTCTGCAACCTGAACAACTACATCTGGTTCGACTTGAAGTGGTTTCTTCATGTCAATTGCAATGTTGTGAAGTACCATATATTTAAAGTACTATATTGCTAGTAGGTCCTGGGAACGCGCGAAAGCATTACGGCGCCGACACAGTCTCACTCGTCGTACTACGCGTGTCTTGTGCATGCCTGAGAATTCAAAGCCGCCTTTAGAAGCAAATTTTAAACTTAACCACTTCCCCATCGCGCGGACGACGCTTGCGCACAGCTCACCACGTTCGTAAAAGAGTTGGTTGTCTGTTTCACTTACGCTGTGACCTCCCCACTCATAGCCGCTAGCAATATAGTAGTATTAAATATATGTAAAGTACAGCAGCTGCATCTATATTTCTTTTGCTAATTGACACGATACCTTTAACCTCCAGTTATTGAAAAGGGTTTGGTCATGGCTTGAACCTGGCCACCTTGCTACGATGTTTCTGATTTTCAAATCATGGTTGCATACCGTTTGTACATTATAAAAATCTGATTTCAATATACTTCACCATTGTCATTGCCTAGACATCATTAGTAAACGATTATTATACACATGTAAAAACACAAATGCATCTTTACCTCCTTATATGCGTACAATCAATTGTTCCCAAAACTTTTGGAAAGCTGGCAATTCAAAAAAAGCCACCAACTGTTTCCTTTATTTCTTCCTCTGAGTGTGGTATTTTGATAAACAATTGATTTAATCGGGCTAGAGCTTCCGAAACTCCTTTGACGGTTCTGCTTGCAGTTGCTTTTGTTATACCAGTGAAGTCGCCTACGGATATCAACATGCATCCGGTAGCATAATAATATAATGTTAAAAACAGTTGCTGCATTGGTGATAAGCAATTATTTCGCAGAGTATTAAATTTTATCTTCAATATGCTCTAGCATAGTATTTACGGTCCCTTTCGTAAAACGAAACATTTCAAAAAGCTCTTCTTCGGTTAATACATCAAAGTATGATTTTCGATTCGTGATTATCTTTGATATTCTTCTCCTGACTTAGGGCGGCTAAGGAGAGCTCAGAGATTTCTATAGCGGGCGAGGTAAATTTTTCTTTTGCGCCTTGAAAAATAAATGTGTAGGCAACTGTAGATACACCACTTTGTCTTGTATGGTAATGTCGAAAGCAGATTATTTCTCTAAGTACCTTTTCTGTTAATCTATTACCTGCGACGGACATTCTATTTATAACCCGAGTTATCTCAATACGTCCTTACGTTTGTTGCCGAACTTTAACTGAAATGTTTTGATGCAACTGATAGGTTGTAATTAATTGTAATGAAGATGTTGGGAACTAATATAATTAACTATTTATAGATAGCCTTCTTATGGTTTTAGCTCACATAATTTTTCTTAATAAATAATTACGTATTATGGAATTTTTTTAATTCGTTAGTGAACAAACAAAATTATTGTTAGTCAGTAACTACCGTTGCCAGGAGACCTCCAAGGCTCATTGTTATGAGGTGAATATATGTTAGAACCTACCGTTACAATTTTGGTTGGCCTTTCCCCGCTTTCACTTTACATCATAGACAATTTGCGGCTAAGGCGAGCTCATACGTTACTAGAGTGAACGAGGTGAATTTTTGATGTGCGCTTGAACTGTGTCTGAAGCGGATTATTTCACTAAGTACCTTATCTGAAAATCTATTACCTGCAGCAAAGCGTCTATGTATAACTGAGTTCGCCCAATACGTCATTGTTTGTTATCGAATAACGGAATGAAAGAATTTTCACTGAAATGTTTTGGTGTAATTAATATCTTGTAATTGTCAACGATTTCAAAATACTGTTGGGAGTGTTAGGCAATGACATCTAGATTTTGTTTCGTCGTTTTAGATGTCGCGTTATTATGTATTCTATACTGTTGGCACAACTAAATTACGATACAATAAATTTATTAGTTGATAACCTTTTATTTAGATGTTATGTTATGTACACACCGCGTTTTGATTTATTTAACAACATAGTGCATCCTTATTGTGACATTTGTAAACTGGGCGTTTCTTGTTTGGAACTTTCATTATTATCGCATCGTTATTATGAAGGTATTGCATTGAAAGATAGTATCAAAAATTTGTTTTTGTAACACAAGGGTGAGATGAATAACATTTTGCTTTTGCTACCGCAAAGAATGGTGTGGTTGTTGTTGGGATTTAGAAAAATAGTACTAGACAAAACTAAAGAAACCGTTTTATTAGATAAAGTAAGTGATACTTCTACCATACAATCTCAGAGTTAATCTAAAGATGGCATTGTATAGACAAATAAACTGTCAAATTGTACTTAATGTATAAATATAACATGAAATAAAAAAAATGATTCTGAGCAGGCCTTGATATGTGTTATACGTTTGGCAGTACTGAAATGTATTGTCAGTCTATGTCAAATTCGAGATTAAAAGGTTAGGTTTTGTTTATTGTTTGACACAGACTGACGTAAAACTTAACCTGCAAATCTCCAATTTTACATAGATTGACAATACACTTCAGTACTGCGAAACATATAACACATATCAAGGCCTGCTCAGAATAATTTTTTTTATCTCATGGTATATATTAGCAGTAACCTCTTATTACCTAGAGGTGTAGAAGTTGGTGCTTTGTAAGGTTTTGCGTATGGTATTAACTAAAAATACTCTTTCATAAGTACTTGTACTTATATAACGTCCAAACATATAAAGATTGGTAGAGGTAAGTGCAAACATAGGGACATGCAAGACAATTGCTCTTTTACACTGTAATAAACCAAATTGTGTGATTCTGAGCTCGTAAGTAACTTACTCTGTAAAGCAAATATTGTTTTCCACCTGCGAAAACTCGGTTATTTCACACTTGGTAGACAAATAACTGTTTTTGTACTAATAAAATAAATAACTTTTTGACGCTTTTGCTTTTTTTACGAAAAACCACATTGTATACATTTTATCGCCTAAGAATATAGACGTGGTAGGTGAATAAAAGTGCTGTAATAAATATAACGTATAATTCTCTCCAGGAGATGGAAGCTGCCCTCTCATTTACAAACAGAGCCAGAAACTTTAGTTGCCGGTTACACAACTTCTGATGTTGATAGTGTGATATTCTTTACTTGTAATTCCTTACCAGCTGAATTTCCTTTTTCCGAAAGTAATGAAAATGTTTTCGATACCACATCTGAAAATTAATACGAACTTCCATTCAATGAAAGCGACAACGACCATAATGTTTCCGAAACAGAATCATCGTCCAATGGCAATGATTTTTCAAAAAACAAACCAGATTATCATAGTTAAAGTTCAAATTCCGAAGAAGAGAATAATGACAGCAGTGAACTTGAAGAACTCTATTGCAAAAAAGAGAACATTTCCATTTCAAATTACTGGTCGAAGCCTTATAAACATTTCTTATTTTCTGAATCAGCTCAAAGCTTTAAAGCTAAATCTAACCTAAATATAGGAAGCAAACAATGAAATATATGCTTTGTAATGTTGTCGCTTTTCTTTATAATATTTCAACATTTTGGTTATGGACCATTACGCCTGTTTATGTAGGTACCTAAAAATGTTTAAAACATTCCGCTTTTGAAGGATTTTTAATCTTTTATACTTTTTCAAAATATGCGGAAACCAATTATGTTCTGTCGATTTGTATAGTCTGATTTTTTGCTTTATCATTCGAGTGACCTCTGAAAGTACCCAATTTTAATTTGTCTTATGTAGTTTTACATTATAAAAATGCAAAACTGGCAATTACAAAAGTCACTGAAATAATAAAGCAAAAAAACAAACTATACTGGTATTCATGTAATTTCATTTCATTTATATGTAATCGTAAGTTACTTAGTTTGTTCATTACATTTTTTGGTATCCTGTATTTTTTCTCGATTGCAAGTGTGTACATATTATGATTGTCTTGTAATAGTACATTATGAAATTAGTTTATAATTCAGAAGATTATGGTATGAGTGAATTTTAGCGCATGAGCGAAGCGAATGCGCTAATTTTACGAATACCATAATCTTCTATTATAAGCGAGTTTGATATAAATAGTTATACTGATGATTCAATAAAGCATCCTTTATCTAATAGACGTGTCTGTCTGGGACGCTGTTTTGTCTGGGACGCTGTTTCAACAGCCAAACCGTAAGAGATAGAGAAAAAAGTTATGAAAGTTATATGTTTGGAACGGTCATGTCAGGTCAGTAACCGAATTTGAGTTACGTGACACTTCCGGTTTTCGAGAAATCACGTGATTTCCGTCCGTCCGGGACGCTGGTCCGTCCGGGACGCTGTTTCAGCAGCCAAACCGTAAGAGATAGAGAAAAAAGTTATGAAAGTTATATGTTTGGAATGGTCATGTCACGTGACACTTCCGGTTTTCGAGAAATCACGTGATTTCCGTCCGTCCAAAACGCTGGTCCGTCCGGGATGGTCTTTTTTGTTTTATTAAATGAGACATTTGTCTCACTGGACTGCTAGTTTCTAAATAACTGCCTAGATTGTTTCATCAAGTGTGCCAAATTTTAGTGGTAATTTATTCATTTAGATCAGTGATTCTCAAAGTGGGCGATATCGCCCCTTGAGGGGGGGGGAGGGCTGGAACGATCCAGGGGGCGATAGTAAGCTCGGGTGCATTTGGGGGACTGTGAATAAAAATAAGGGGGCGGTGAAAGCTTAAAGAAGGAAGAGAAGATAAGCAGATTTAGAAAACCATAGTATTTCATCTGTTGTGTAACATAGTGTAACATTATTTTCCAAATAAACACATAAAATGCAAGCTACAGATTTATTTATTCCATGAAGACTATTTACTACTTTGTTTTATACACACGAAAGAAAATATTTTTGGTCAATATTCTTACATCATGATTGTAGCAGTTTCTAAAGAGTTTTAGCAATAACGAATTACGAAAAGTAGTCAGAAAAACTAACTTAGAAATTAATATACCGATTCATTTCAATAGGCCCATATGATCTGAATATCACTTCATTAACCGTAGCATGTTTTGATTGAAGTGAAACAGTGCTGTTTATTGTTTAATACCATATTGACAGTTTGGTGTGGTATTCCTTTTGCAAAAATGATACGTGGTAAAGCTATTGTCAATTTGTTTAGTACCTGTAATTCCTGTGGCAAAATTTTCAAACAATTGCAATTATCGGGTTATTGTGTACGAACAATTGTGAAACGATAAAACAACAGGATCAATAGCAGAAAAGCCAAATTTGGGACGAACCTCAAATACACTCACCGGCACGAAAAACGGAGCACTTGCATTTTTTTATTAGATTTAAAATTGTATCCCTTTGTGATGTTTTATTATTACGTTTATTATTATACATTTATTATACATGTTATAATGTTAAATGTATAATAAATGTAATAATAAAACATCACAAAGGGATACAATTTTAAATCTAATCAAAAAATGCAAGTGCTCCGTTTTTCGTGCCGGTGAGTGCATTACACCAGCAAATTTTAAAGCTTTGCTTAGCTAGGCCAAATAATATGATTCTGGGTTAGTACATTAATAAACGTTTACCTTTTTTTCCAGCTTTTGAATTTTTAAAAAGAGTGTTGGAAACTAAGTGATTTCCTAACTATACTTTTAAAAATTGATATGGAAAAGTCGATTTTTTCCCAGCAAGTTAGAAAAATGCATATTTTTGGCACGAATAAGAAGAAAGTCTGGCAATCTTATAAATGAAATATATAAATGACTTAGTTTTGTTGCTATACAGAAATATTCTACATTTAAAAAAAGGTTTATTACAGTGTAGAAGAGCAATTGCCTTGTATGTCCCTATGTTTGCACTAGCATCTACCAATCTTTATATGTTTCGACGTTATAAGTACAATTACCTTTGAAAGAGTATTTTTAGTTAATACCATACGCAAAACCTTACAAAGCACCAACCTCTACACTTCTAGGTAATAAGAGGTTACTGCTATACCATGAGACAAAAACAAATGATTCTGAGCAGGCCTTGATATGTGTTATATGTTTGGCAGTACTGAAGTGTATTGTCAATCTATGTCAAATTCGAGATTTGCAAGTTAAGTTTTACGTCAGTCTGTGTCAAACAACAAACAAAACCTAACCTTTTAATCTCGAATTTGACATAGACTGACAATACACTTCAGTACTGCCAAACGTATAACACATATCAAGGCCTGCTCAGAATCTATTTTTAAATCTCATGTTACATTTATACATTAAGAACAATTTGACAGTTTATTTGTCTATACAATGCCATCTTTAGATTAACTCTGAGATTGTATGGTAGAAGTATCACTTACTTTATGTAATAAAACGGTTTCTTTAGGTTTGTCTAGTACTATATTTCTAAATCCCAACAACAACCACACCATTCTTTGCGGTAGCAAAAGCAAAATGTTATTCATCTCATCCTTGTGTTACAAAAACAAATTTTTGATATTATCTTTCAATGCAATACCTTCATAATAACGATGTGATAGTAATGAAAGTTCCAAACAAGAAACGCCCAGTTTCCGAATGCCACAATAAGGGTGCACTATGTTGTTAAATAAATCAAAACGCGGTGTGTACATAACATAACATCTAAGTAAAAAGTTATCAGCTATTAAATTTATTGTATCCTAATTTAGTTGTGCCAACAGTATAGAATACATCATAACGCGACATCTAAAACGACGAAACAAAATCTAGATGTCATTGTCTAACACACCCAACGGAAATTTTGTATTGTTTCAATTTCAAAACAAAAACCAAATTAAATTTATCTAAAGCCAAAATTTAGTATCTAGTATAAGCTACTTAATTTTCACGAAGTTGTTTCATAATCACATTTTTAAGTTTTCTTGGTCTAGCCAATCGATATTTTCCCTTTTGGCATTTTACGAATTGTTTAAATACACAAAAAACTATAAAAGCACTTGTCGGGCACTAACAACTACTGTTACCGATAATCGATACAGAAAGCAAGAGTGCGTAAAATGATTTTTTTAGGGAAATTTGGTATTTATACAGGCCAGGAATGTGTTAATTATTAAAATTAACGAAGGTTGCAATATCTAATGAGCAAAAAGCAGTGGGGCTAATTACGGTACCTTCACAATTTGTCATTTATAGTAATTGTTATTATCAGACAAATGGTGTTTTAAAATGTCTGTGTAATGCTACAATTTCTCAGTATTTTGAAATCGTTGACAATTACAAGATATTAATCACACCAAAACATTTCAGTGAAAATTCTTTCATTCCGTCATTCGGTAACAAACAAGGACGTATTGGGCGAACTCAGTTATACATAGACGCTTTGCTACAGGAAATAGATTTTCAGATAAGGTACTTAGCGAAATAATCCGCTTTTGACATTACCATACAAGACAAAGTGGTGTATCTACAGTTGCCTAAACATTTATTTTTCAAGGCGCAAAAGAAAAATTCACCTCGCCCGCTATAGAAATCTCTGAGCTCTTCTTAGCCGCCTTAATTAGTATAAGATATTACAATAGTTACATGTTCTTATAATATGTCTTTTAGTAGTAATTCACGTAGGTAATTAAATAGTTCCTTAGCAGATGAAAAATCGCTTGAAATATTAGAATCACTAGACAGCATTGTGATAAATCGTAATTTATTATACAAGAGGATAAAAATAACTTTATCGTCGTGTATAATACAATATTTTTTTCTATAGCAAGAACTTTGACAATTTCAAAAGAAAATAAGGACAGTCAATCACATTTCAAAATGTCAGTAGCTAGATTGGGTTGCTACGATAATACGAAGGTGTCATATTTAATTTAAACAAAAGTTAGAAAATTAAATTACTTTATCTATCCTTGATGTTAAAGTTCTACTTTATCTATCCTTGCTGTTAAAGTAAAACTTGACCTTTTGTTTTGAGTTGATAAAAGCACACTTTAACATGCGCTATAGAAAAAAAAATATGGTGTGATACACGCACACAACTTCCTTTTACAGTGATCTTATAATTAGCCATAAATTTGATTTTAAATTTTTAAGCATTTGTCAAAAATTTTCAAAAATTACAAATTCTACAAAAACGGTACAAAATAGAGCGTTAGTTGTAGAGACAAATTTTCTCTAAAATTTTAAGGTGAATGTAATAATATACCGGGTGTTCTATTTAAAATAGGAGTTAATAAAAAAAATAGAAAAAAAACAAAAGAAACCTATTTTAGAAGTACTCAACTGAAAAATCACCTATTTCACATCAATACACATTAAAACTGTACTAAAAACGTGAAGTTTGAAAAAAATCGTTAGAGCCGTTTTAAAAAAAAAAAGAAAAAAAAGAGTAAACTCCTACTTCCGGTTATGCGCTTTTCTTAAAAAGCTTGCTGTCGCATCTACATAGTACACAAAACTTATATATGAAGTTTTAACGCCATACCTCTTTTCGTTTTTGAGATATTCTGTTCACAGGCAGACACACAGCCACACACACACACAGACAGACCAATGAAAAAAATATGTTTTTTGGGTTCAGGATACTCTAAAACGTGAAGATCTGTTGAAAACTCAATTTCGAATTTTTGGGGTAAATCCAATACTTCCTTTATTGTAAAAGGAAGTAAAAAATCAATATTGTTAGGTTGTGTGTCAGAATGTGTCAAAATAATACCTCCATTAAAAATGTTAAATCTCCAGAAACTGGGTTTAAGAAGTAAACAGCCGTTAATGGTGTTGATAAGATATAATTCATGTTAACTACCCTTTAAGCTTAAATGTGGATTTAAATGTGTTGATAATACCGGGCGGTCTTGTAACTGACACGGCAGACATGAAAGTGACGTTACGCCTACTAGATGTAGTCTTCTTATGAGGAACAGGCGTTTTTATCGTTGTAAAAAAGGATGCACCTATTTTTATCACTGTTAATAGAGATAGGTACTTTGATATCTGAGAGATGTTAAGCTGGAATTCGTCCATTCTCATGTTAGTTGCTTGTTGTTGTTGTGGTCAAATCCTTAGAGTTTCTGCGATTATTAAAGGTACCCTGTTTTAAAAACGCGGCTTTATTACTGAGATTGTAAGATGTAACAAAGCAAAAGCTGTATTTGGTGCCACTACATAATTTGTAAGATCCCATAGTTCTGATGGTTGCTCATTCGGTCTTTCAGATATTAGCTGTATGTGGATCTGCGGGTCGTAGATACAGAGAACATCATATTTGTGCTCTTATTAAAGCCACGTCTATGCCAAATTGCTGACATATCTTCTTGCACCATAAACAATTTTTTGGTGAGGAGTCGTTTAATGAGAAAACCCCGACGGAAGTAGTTTTTTTTTGCATGTTTCCTTGTTTTAGAGTTTAAGTTTTTGTTAGCATTAACTGTACTTAAAATGCAAATAGTTTGTAGTTGCAAAAGCATATTAATATTGTGATCAGTGTTGCCAACGCTTTTTTTCCGTAATAGAAATTTAAAAAAATAGTAATAGATTCGGCAGTTTGGGTAATAGACTAATAATAATTTAAATTTTACTCAAATTCGTCAAAATCATAAATTTTTTATGTTAGCGTTAACTTTTGAACTCGGTCTTTAACCCCTGTAGACTAACTACGGAAAGTTATATAGCCCATTTTTTATATGGAAATGCAAATAGCGAAATTCTAAGGAAACAATTGACAACAAGCATTATCACTAGACTGATTTGAGTTGGTACATTATTTTTGCAGTGAGGTTAGGTTTAATGTTGAGTAGTTGACATTTAATTATTTAAAATTTTAGTTGCGGCTATTATAAACTTGAAATCTGATTTTACTTCGACACGAAGTGTACGAAGTATTGAAATTCTCTCATATCGAAAACCACTCTGAGTCAAATATCTCTAAAATTCGTGCCAACCGACTAATGAACCCACTATATCAAATTTCCGTCTCGGTTGTGCGGATCTTTTGGTGAAGACCCCAGACCACTAGATTCCTCCCTCGTTTTGGGGGGGGATCGTTTTCATACGATAGGTTCTCCGAAAATGAAGGCAACATCAACGTTTGAGGTATGGTCGTCGGCAAAAAAATGTTTTTTGTTTTTTTTCTTTGATAAATAACTGGTTCGTAACATTTCATTGTATTAGCGAACCGGAGTGATGCTGAGTGTCGAAGTATTCTTGGAAAGCACGGAAGGGCGCTTTTCTTGGGTGGGGGTACCGTATATTTATAAATTAGTTTTAACTAGATAGGTATTGAACTGAGGACAATTGCAGTTTATAACAAACAGAACTACAATTTAAAAGAATTAAGATATCAACCAGTCAACATGCAACCTAACCTCACTGTAAAAATAATAACCAGAAATGTACGTACCAACACAATATTGTATCTAGTAGCAATGCTTACCCTAGATTGCATTTCATATGAAAAAAATTTACCATATACGATGACTATTTATTTACTTTACACAAAAGCCGATACATTTTTCAAAAGCTTTCTAGCCTACGATTGCCCCATGCCGATCAAAGTTCAATACATTTTACAAGTACAAGATAATAGTGTTAAATTGACCCGTTATTATAAAAAGTAACATAAATTCATATAATCTGTTGATGTTTAACTAAAAACCATTACCTACAGATTTTGTTTCAACATAAAAAAAAGAAATTTAATAGAAACGTAATAGAATAGTAATAGAAATTGCAAAACGTAATAAATTTTGCTTTAAGAGTAACAGCGTAATAGGCGAGGGTAAAAAGTAATACATCTGTTACTATAGTAATAGTGTTGGCAACACTGATTGTGATCCATGCCACTCTATTACTACAAATGGCACAATATTAATCGGATTAGCTTATATTAAAACAGAATTTGTTATTATGCAAATGTTGGATCTTGCTTACAGATAATATTTCTATTTTATATCAAAATACATATTTTTGCTTGCCTATTGTACACAATACATACTCAATACATCACCACACAACTAAAGAACAAATGCCAACTACAACGTTAATAAATTTTAATTGTAAAGAATTATAATCCTATGTTGGTTTTGTTCAGCCTTCTTGTGTTTTCTTCAATAGCAATATTGACGACATCATTGCCCGTGAAGAAATCAGTTGCTATGATGTTTACATCCTTAGCCCAGTTTTCCTTCCGTAGCCATACGTTTAGTCGAGGATTAACATCGTCCGCCATATGCCGCAAACTTTTCCCTATATTTGTTACCATATATTTTAGGTCTGGGGTTAGGACACCTATTAGAGCGCAGAACGGAGTGGTGGGGTGTAGGTGGGCATCTTTTACAATTTGAAGAAAATCGTGGAGGTCTTCAGCGTTTTGCTTGTTGCCCCATTTGTGATTTAGGTTGTACCATAGCCAATTGTTTTCTGAAAATGAATACAAATAAATTGTATGAATGCGGAACTAATTGAGTAGTATACGAGATATTTGTTTTTAAACCTGAAATAAATGAACCAGATACTATGTGTATAAGCAGCTGTTGGAAATAAGAAGAATAACGAATTAAATTTGATAGTTCTCGATATCGAGAAACCGTGTTACGTCCTAGAACATAAACCAATGTGGGCTAAAGAGATACTTAGCATCAACAAAATAGAAATAGTCTAAAGATTGCAGAATACAAAAATAGCAATTAGTGAAAGAGCCAAAATATTCACTTCTTTTACGACACCTAAACGACATTCTCCAAAATATACTTGCAACTAGCAATATGGGGGTGGTAGTGAGAGTGAAACGGAAACTTAAACTCGCTCGTCTGGGTGTTATGAATAATATTTCGATATACAACCTATTTGTGCATATATGTATTATAGGTTTGTTCTTAGAGTTTAAGAACTACACGTAGTTTCAGTAAAATGAGTAAACATTTAAACGTGCTCTAATTCATTGTGCGGAAATTGTTCGTTTTGAAGTTGGGCACAGCGGTATCCAAAAGCGAAGCTTATACGAGTCCTGGAAAGCTACAAGAAAAGCGAGGAAATGTCAGCCGGTAAGTGTCACAAAGCAAATTAAAGTCTTGCAGACGGTTCCGTTCGACGTGTTCGAGTGGTAGCGTCGTCGAGTGACGTGATAGTGAAGGCATTGCCGGAGAGAGCCCATATTCCAGGTATTTTGTATATTGTTCAAAGTAGGTGATCAGACCAAATTAGGTCATTTGCCAGCGGCTGTTACGCCATAGCATAGACTAATTATATTGAATGATTTGTCAAGTATATAACTTGTCACTATGCATTAAAATTTGTAATTAGAAACAATTACTAACACTGATGACATAGGGAAGGTATTCCTACATACTCCTGTATACCATATGTGGAATACTGGTATTTATATATTTACATTTCAGTCTTGAAATTGTAACTAACTGTAGACCTTAAGTCTTGACACGAGGTCTACTAAACAGTGAATGTCTAACTCTACATCAGCTTCGTAGGTTTCAAGAAGGAATTAGATATTCTAAGCAGAGAAGCAATGTGCCAATATTCGAAAGTGTATGGAGTTTCAGATAAAATAGTGGACCTCATCAAAAAACCCTATCGAAGCTATGCGGGTCAAGCCACCTACGAGGAGCGACTGTTGGAACCGTTGCAGTGCTGTCAGGCATGTGGCAGACATGCTTTCTCTCACTAGCCATCTTCGTGATCGCTGTGAATACAATGATAAACAAGGTGGTATGAAAAGCGAAGCACGATATGCAGTGGAAAAGATCTAGCGGTACCGAAGATTATTCATTCTGGAGGGGAAGGAGCTGGAGGATGTGAGCCAGTTACCTTACTTGGGGAGGGTTGTAACCAAAGACAGATAAGGAGAAATTTGGAGGAGTACCCAAATATAGATTAAGACAAAACTGTGTATCTTCTGGAGCAGCGTGAAGTTGATACTGATATCAAACAAGTACAAGTATTCATTACGTGTTGCTTTTGACGAATACTCAGAATCCTGTGGCCGGATACTATCGGTAATGAAGATCGGTAGAAAATAACGGAAGATACCTATTGCCACGCAGGTCCATAAATAAAAGTGAAGTAGATCGGTCACACTGTGAGAAGCCCTACGGGACAGTCGAGAGGATGACCCTGGAGTAGAACCCACACGGATGGAGCCGATGCGAGAGGCTTTTAGGAGATCAACCCTGGCAGAAGCTCTGGAGCAGAGGAAGACGTGAAACTAAGTGAGGACATTAGCCGCGAACAGAAACCAATGAAGCTGTTTCATTGATGCCCTATATCCCTTTACGGGCGATAGGAATTAAAATAACCTCACTCTATAGTCCCAAATAACGTTACATACATAATGCTAAAGATTGATGATTAGACGAACCTTAAAATTATACAGATGTATCCATTTTCGTACAAAAGCGTCATCATCGTAACGTCATAGACAGTTTTTATAAAGATGTTACAGATGCACTAAAATAAGAGCTTTCTCATTATCTGATTATTACGGAAAACTTTAATGCATAATTGGGAGAAAAATTAGAAGCAAAATAGAGTAGAACATTTCGGATATGGTACACGAAACATGCCGTATAACTTTCTGGAGGAACAGCACTTACCGCAAACATGTTTTCAAACAGAATCCTCAGAGACATTGAACGAGAATTACTCAGAATTATGAATTATGAAATCAACTAGATTTACTCTTCACAACTTCCTCAATATAGCAATATATGTATATACCACAAATACTTACGACGAACAATTCTTCGCTCATTGTAACTTACAATAAGTCTTCTGCCTGTGGCCCAAATATCTTCCAGAGTTGGCCCCTTCCAAAACCACACGTCTTTTCGGGGTAAGATAAATTCGCCCAAGACCCTTTGAATCAAATCCAGTACGACTTTGTGGTCTTCATCGGTGAAATCTAAAGGATTCTCGAAGCTGTGAAAGTGCAGTATGACAACCTCCTTAGGAGACTTTTTCAGAAAGTGTGCGATGTGCTGGAATTCTTCCTCCATTTTCGAACAGGGCACCATGCCATGGTTTATCCATTCCCTACAGATACATAACAGCAATAACCGATTTCTTTACTTCTACAAATCGCTTACTTTGGATTCTTATTGTCATATAAGCCTACTCTGATGTCCAGATATCTAATCCCGGAAACTAGTTGCCCCCATACATTGAAATCCTGGGTGAATGTATACTTTTTCACTATGTTAATGGTGTTGCCCGTCCAAGCCCCTGTATCATGAGTTCCTGGTATCATCATGTTTCCTATTTGCAATTGTTCGAAACTGTAAAAACTAACGTTAGCTACAGCTTTAAAAGTTTTGGTATTTAGTACTCTTCCATCCATGTCGGCTCAATTTTGATGCAGATAGTGTCGATGACTTCCCCTTTGAGGCTTGACTGGAGCCAAAAGGGATAGCAGTGGCTTTTCAGTATGGGATCTTTATCGCCTTCGTTCCAGTTCCCTGGAAATTCGGGGTTTCCGAAGAGTATGTTGCTGAGATAGTAACCCGTAGGTGCATTTTCAATGGAAATTGTTTCTAAATTCAGTTTCGGTGTCTGTAACAGTTTCGGGTTAAAATAATTCTCAAAACTTTAAGTGTTAGCAACTTACAGTTAGTTCAGAGTTTTCGTAGAAAAGGGTCAGGGTGTCAGGCAGATCTACACAGCTATTAGTGAAGTCCCAATTGAATTCAAGGCGATTAGTTACAGCATTGACGGTAAGAAATAGATCGCCACAGTTGTTAGCTAGAAATTTGTAGTAATTTTACCTATGATTTCGTTTAATCAAAGTCAGAAAAACCGTTAGTTAGAGTACGTCTAACGGATATACAACCCTAGCACTTAAAATTCTATTGCAATGGATTTAGTTTCGAAGTGACTCAATTATTTGACTAAATTATTCACTCGCCGCTTTCGTCTCCACCACTGCATTCACTACTATTACAATATTTCTTTGGTTAAATTTAAACATAGACCAATAATACGAGTCGAGTATTGACTGGTAATTACTGCAAGTTTCGAGTATTGCAAATAATTAGTTTCGCCAAACAAACGGTGTCAAGGGCATTGAGTGGTACCTAACAAAAATGCCTTCCCGATGTTTACATGTTGACGAGAGAAAGAACCGTGGTGGATTTAATATAAATTGGTAAAACAACTTTCAAGTACGACAATCTGGTAATTCTCTACCTGCGTCGAAGAAATCAGTCAAACAGAGATAGCATCGCGAACGCTCTTAAATATATACGTGTTCATTTTACTGCGAGCAAACCAGTAATGCAGAAGATTATGCCAATAGCTTGACATCGCCTCGCATAACTAGCAGCGGTAACAACCTGAAGTCGTATATTCGCTAGACGTATTCTATTTAGAATTTTGACTCAAGTCTGCACATTACTGACATTACCCTTTTTCTGTGGCGGTAGAAGTAACAAAACATAGCGGTTAAAACGTATGTCTTCTATTACAGTGAAATTCAAAAAGATCATTTAGATTACAGGTAGTAGACTTCAGAAAGAATTTGACATGTACCTAACCTTTAATGTAAGGAATACTCTAAATAGCACATTATTCAAACCAAGACATTCTTGATCTATGTAATCCGACGTTTCTTCTCT
This sequence comes from Agriotes lineatus, assembly GCA_940337035.1. Taxonomy (NCBI): domain Eukaryota; kingdom Metazoa; phylum Arthropoda; class Insecta; order Coleoptera; family Elateridae; genus Agriotes; species Agriotes lineatus. The sequence goes on along the minus strand of OW679194.1, from coordinate 262,163,178 downwards.
TGGAAGTCCCTTACATTTAAAATTTTAAGCTTGCTCACTTGCTTGTTATTGGGCATTATTTTACTGTCATTTAGGATAAATTTCACATTGACAGTATTACAAAACAAGCCATACTTAAAGCGGACCTGATCAAAAACTGCAGATTTTTTGTTTCGCCCAGTTCCTTATTGTTAAAGAGAGAAAATTGTTACGTCACACAAAAGGGTAATGCGTAGACCTTAGCAGTAGTTATTACATATTACTCTTCATCTGTATATCAAGCATAATTATGATTTTATTAAATAAGATGCCTACCTTCTTGCAGGCAAAAAGAATCGCAACTGCAATAAAGCACAACAATCACAAAACATATTACACTCTGCATTTTACAAAACTGAACAAAAATTTTAACGGATCCCTATTTTTAATTGATAGATAATCAAGGTACCGATAAAATTCGAAAAATCAAAAGTTGTTTATGAATGATAACTGCCTGCTTTGAGTTGTTTGTGCCTATGAAAAGATAATTATCAAGAGCATATTAATTTTAGCTGAACGATTTACTCGTCACATTGTCCCTAATTGTGCTGTTGTTTTGCAGCCATGCAGAACTAGAGTCAAGATTGCTAGTTTCTCGAACCTTTGTTTGCAGCTACATACTTCAGTAAGAGATAAAAAATACAATTTTGTTGTGCATTTCAATGCGTCCGTCTTGTTTGAATAGAAGAAAACCCCAAGTGTCTGGTATGCAGCTACATTGTGTTTATTATCATGGTTTAAAAGTCAACAATTTTGTTTATATATTTTAATTTTATATTACTTGAAAATGAATAACTTTCGTCCTGATACTGTTATCACAGGTAATATAACCTCTAGTCTAAGGGGTTCACATCTAGTGAGTACGGGAACTAGAACCTTAAGCACCTACCCTAGCTGGGTCTGATCCATCTTTAGATTGTTGCCGGAGCAAATACCTACTCTTTTATCTTTCATCTGTGGTCCCATTTGAGCAATTTCTCTATGAGAGCATTCGGATAATCTCTGTTTTTATATTCTATACCTCACACTGCTTGCCCGTCCCAACCCGAACGGGTCAGCTTGGAATTTTAAGGCCTAAAATCTTCATGGATTCACGACGACCTCAAAGGACCTCAGTCCCCAGCATTCCTAGTATAAAACGAAGATATGGCTAGGAACTTAAAATATAACTAATATAAGGGGTATGGCGAATGATAGTAAACTATGTGAATTGGTACATAAGTTTAAAAAGATTAAATATTATATGGTGTTTAAAAAATACGTTCGGATATTTTACGTACTTATAGATCTCATCAATACAAACAAAAAAGCCCTAATAAACATGGGTCCGGAAATGCTTTGTTTCTGAGCACAGAGTGTTAAAGTTTAAAAAAATCCCAGCCGCCCACGGCATAAATAATTTAAATCCAAGTGTTCCAAAATATGATCATTAATAACACCAATAAACCTTAAAAGGTTCACTAAAATCGGCGAAGGGGTTTTTAGATATTGAAGCAATTTAGTTTTTGTCTTAACAGGTTCAGGGACGTGCAAAAATATGGGATTTAATTTTTTTCTTGGTAACGAAGCGAGATTCGAAAAAATCTCAGAAGACCAAAATGTTGCATTTTTAGTTGCTTTATTAAAAATATTATAAAAACTGCAAAAAATTACGTGAGCGTTATTATTTTGTGAAAAAAACCTAATCGATATCCCCGTGAGCACGCCCCTGGAATTAGTACATCAACTGTAATAGGTCCAAAAAATACCTCATAAAGTTATAAACGAACTTTAAAAACTTCATTCAAATCGCTCAAAGCGTTTTTAGATAACATAAAAAAACGGATAAAAACAAACTTTAACACTCCGTATTTCGAAAACGAAGCGGTTCCGGACCCATGTTTATTAGTATTTTTGTTTGTATTGATGAGATCTATAAGTGGGTAAAATATCCGAACGCATTTTTTAACACCCTGTATATACTGCTCTTATAGTTAGACGAAAAATAACAAAGATGTGGCTGTAAATGACCAAGACAAGATTTAAGGGAGATAATAACATCGAAACAGAAAGCAAAGAAATATAAAAAATTGAAGCATACAAGTATATACACTTGGGATGACAATAATAATCAATAGAGAAAATCAAAGGGCGGAAATAAAAAGACGAATACAACTGCCACGGATAACATTCGGAGAACATAATTTTACGAGCCCAAATTCATCATATACTCTATTCACTATAGTCCTGGATGCATATACGTAATCTGCAGACGCATAAGGTATTATGACAACTGTTCGGCTACAATCGGTAATTGATTAATATGGAGCCAATGAAAATTTATGTAAAGTGCAGACACAGAAGGGGCATTAGACGTCTGCAGTTTACTCAGTGGTTTCGTTTTGACATGCTATATCTTCTTTTCCGCGTAGTCAAAGAACTAGTTGTTAGTTCGTGAAAAGACTATTTAAAGTGCCGCAAGAAGTAAATGTTATTTTTTCCACAAATATAAAAATAATTAAATTTACATTATGTATTGCAAAAACTACAAATGAATTTAGAATCTGGCCGTTTTATTTATTCATTGCCATAGCAACGCGCACTTTCATCTGTAGAGTGAAATAAAGAGCTACTTTATAAACGCAAAGCTATCTAATAAAGCACTATTTTATAACGCAGTCTAACATAAAGTATAATTTTTATCCTCGTAAAACTACCACTCTAGCAAAAAATCACTTTTTGTACAACTGTCATTAAAAACGACATTTTTATTCCAGGTAACTACACTTATATACGTCAAAATTAAATATTATGAGAGAGCACCTTAAAAGTAAACACTTTTAACATGTGTTAAAAATACTACTTAGTAAACCAATATTTGTCAGGTAACTAAGAAAAATCAATAATTTTCAGTTGTTCGACAGCTCGTTATTTAAAAAAAACTAGTAAGGCTTTCTGTATTCTAATCAAATGTCAAAACTAACATGATTATTTTGAAAAATTTCTCCCACGGCTTGCTATATTATAATCAATCAATAAAAGCTACATTTAGTCCATAAAAATGATTTTTGCTGATTTTTAGTGACAGTTGTACAATAGTATATTGTACAACTAATTATGAAAATCATACTTTTTTCACGACTTTGCAGTTTTATTAACGATGGCGAAGTCCGAATGTATCAAGCAAATAAGTAAAAAAGTTGCCTGCATACGTGTTCTACACATTATTTTTTTTGCATAGTGGTCGCTGGTAACTCGAAATTTGGCCGAAAAGCAGTAATATTACAAACATGCAGTAACGCGAGAAAATTCTTATTTCAAAATTAGTAATAAAGTAATAATAATAGTCTCTCTTTATCAACTCAAGATACAATAAATAAGAAAAAATAGTGGTCACGGTGCTTGCGTAAAGTGTAGACTTATTATAATTCAACACGTCTGCAGTTTACTTCTGTTTTGATTGGCTGTACCACTTCGGAATAAACGATGTGATGGGTTATACCTTATGCGTCTGCAGATTATGTAAATGCGTCCCGGACGGATTTTGGCACAATCCACCACGTTTCGGTCAATGAAAGATATTCTAGCTCTCTGATTGGTTGTGACCGAACAGCGGTGCATTTGGCAATGCAAACTGAAACGTGGTACATTTTGCCTCGCCAAATGGGATTACTCACCTTTACAATATAAAGTGTAAGACATTCAGATATTAACCGACTTCAAAAAGATACATTATCTGGTTCCCATGTGCTGGGGCATCATGGTAACAGACACTAACTTTTGGGACGACTCCAGTAATCAGTTATATCATTTAACCAGTGAGGATATTTATTGGCAACTATATCAGCAAGAGCAATCTTAAACACATTATCTGCTGTTACCACCGATGAAGCGATTAATATATTTTTAAAAGATTGCTAGAGCAACAGACGATCATCTTTCAAAATTGCATGGTTTTTCTCCCAAAGCCATCTCCATACAGCTTGTCCAATGTGAAAACTACATAGTAACAGTTTGGCCTTTGGAAATACTGCATGTACGGCCCCCCTTTCTGCGTCACTATCGTCAATCATAAATAATTTTGGCACACCTTTTCCACCAAACGCAGTATTTCCAACAACTTTTTTGACAAGTAGAAATGCTGATATATAATCTACCACAGTCTGTATCTTAGTTATTATAATGGTAATAAACAGCTCCTGCGACACTAACTGTTAACATAAACGTTACTGAATTATGTTTCGCATGGCAGGAGGTAGAGATGGGCGCGTGAGTGAGTTTTCGCTCACGTTACGCACGTTTCACGCTTGCTTTAAACACTCACGTTCACGCACGTTCACGCTCACGTTCACTCACGTTCACGGCGTGACACGCCGCTCACGACGTGACACGCAGCTTTTATTTCGAAAAAATTCAGATAGAACAGAATGTTCAAATTTAAAACCAATGAAAAAACCCTAAAGAGAACTAAAAATATGTTTTGCACGTGACATAATTTACGTGTTGCAATCAGAATAGTTGACATAAAAAGAAACAAATGAAAATTGACTACAATAACTGACGACAAGGGTTAAATCATCGACATATAGAAATAGACCGCTAATCGACGACTGCGCAACTCTTTGCATTAGAAAGAGAAAGCGAACACTTTAAGAAATATCTTTTCTTTTCCTGCCGGCCTCCTATTGGCCGATAGAAAATGTTCCTTTTCCTGCCGGCCTTCTATTGGCCGACAGAAAATGACGTCACAGCGACAGGGCGGTCGCGCCGTAAGCTACTGAGCGCCAACAAGGACAGAGCGTTCTCAAGTCATATGCGTTCTCTTTCTATCCCGTTTGGCTCGCGCAGTTCTGACTAGCGGTCCATTTCTATATGTCGATGGGTTAAATCATATATCTAATACTTACTATATTGCTAGCGGCTATGAGTGGGAACTCTTCAATGTATATGGTGAGCTGTGCGCAAGCGCGGTGACGTCGTCCGTCCAATGGGGAAGTGGTTAAGTTAAAAATTTGCTTCTAAAGGCGGAGTTCGAATTCTCACGCATGCGCACGAGACGCGTTATACTCTAAGTGAAACTATGTCGGCGCCGTAATGTTTTCGGGCTTTCCGAGGCCCTACTAGCAATATATGTGTATTATATATATGGGTTAAATACTGATTTCTCGCAAATACATTTCTTGCAGCTATCTTCAAAGATATTACTTTTAATACCAAACGCTGTCATTGGAATTGACGTTTCCCTTATTGGTATGAGTACAGAAAGTATATGTTGCTAAGCAACACTTAATTCGTAGGTTTAAAAGTACTTTTACGTACAAAGATCAACATTTTCAGCGTTAAGGCGAGTATACAAAACAAAACATTACTTTTATTAGAATAATAAGTTCATCTACACATGTACACAATAAATTAGTTTAAAAATAAAACGTAATCAACATTTTCAGTGTTAAGTCGAGTATACAAAACAAAACATTACTTTTTTAAAAATAGGTTCATCTACACAATACATTTTTGGTTTAATAATAAAACGTAATAATATTTTCATCGTTAAGTCCAGTATACAAAACAAAACATTACTTTTATTAGAATAAGTTCATCTACACAATAAATTGATTAAAAAATAAATCGTAATCAACATTTTCAGCGTTAGGCCGAGTATACAAAACAAAACATTAGGTACTTTTATTAGAATAATAAGTTCAACTACACATCTACACATTAAAATTTTGATTTAAAAATAATATGTAATCAGCACCCGGGGCACCATGCATATTTTTATTCGTTATTAAATATTTAACGTGAAATTAACGTGAAACGTGAATCACGCCTTGGAATTTTTTCACTCACGTTCACTCAAGTTCACGTCACGATTTTCATATATTAGTCACGTTCACGACGTGACACGACTGTTTTCACGTCACGCGCCCATCCCTAGCAGGAGGCACTCCTATCTACAAAAACAGTATCACCTGCAGTTGGTAACTGATGAGCCCTCTTCATTAAAGGTGTTACTATAACGATGCTAAATGGGCCTTCTTGAACTTCTATAGTAATTCTGAAATTTTCATATTCGCCTTGTTTTTCTCTTAATTTCTGCAATTAAAATATAAGTAATAGAAGAAATTTAGGTAAATTAATAAATACGTACTTCCAAAACGTCAACACCAACACGTGGACCAAGGTGCAATTTTCTCCAGCAATCATACTAGTATCTTACTGTGCAATATTTTGGATCCACCCAACCTTTGGCTAAGTGTGTTTCTTCCATTTCTAATTCCAATTTGGAAATATGATAATTAATGGCTTCAGAATACCTAATCCATCTTGAAAATAAGTTTCAAATTGCATTTTTGTGTCATTTGAAGCAGACAATGCACCGAATGCATCAGCAGTACCCAAACTACGGCTATGGTTGTTCGTAATAGTAATTATAGCAGGTATACATTTTCTTATTTATCATGTACTTGTATGTGAAAGAAATGGTCTTTAACCGTTAAATATATAAATAAATAAATAAATTATCCTTTAAAATATCCGATATTTCTAACTGGTTTACTATTAATAGGAAGCTGATCCGTCATGCTTTTAGCGGAGACGCCTTGATACGAAGCAATAAAACTAAATAGTCTTCTCCACGAACATATATGGTAAAATTATGGGTGGCGATATGTTTCGAAACCAAACTGGTTTCATCCTGAGGCAATAATGATCATCTACAGAGGCATATGGTTAACAATGATGAACATAATAAAGAAAATCACTTACTAATATAGGTAGTAGTCGAAGCACATCTTAAAAGTTAGGTTAACATTTGTAAAAGTTGAAGACTTGATAGAAAATTGATTAAAAACACACCACATGGGGAAGTTACTAATTAACCAGCAAACTACGTTATAAAGATCTTTGTTTTAGTTAAATCATAGGAATTAAGAATTTAAAAAGTTAAGGAGTAACAGTCATTGATGAAGTTAAATACAAAGGTAACTAACCTAAAAATCGAAAAATTCTTAGAATCGATCACAATGAAATTACCAGAGAGGGTAAAAAAATTTAGACAAAAAGAAAACCAAGTAATGGGCGAAATCAGCAGGAAGGTGACCAAAACATACTATTATATATTCAAGAAAATGTAATTGGTATCAAAATCTGTTTTTTTTTTTGAAATTATATGCAATAATACTGAATTCAGACTCATTGTAGTCACAGATTTTGTACCAATTACACTTTCTTGAATACATAATAGTAGTTTTTGAAAAAATCGAAAAAACTGAAACATCGCAAGAGTAAACACCGTACCTCCGTTTATGTGATTTTCTTTAAAAACTTGTCGCATCTAGATAGTACACAAAACTTATATGTGAAATTTCAACGTCATACCTCTTTTCGTTTTTGAGATATTCTGTTCACACATACACAGACTAACAGATAGACAAATAAATAAAAACATGTTTTTTGAGTTCAGGGGACTCTAAAACGTGAAAATCTGTCAAAAACTCAATTTCGAACTTTTGGGGTGAATCCAATACTTCCTTTATCAGCGTCCCAGACAAGCCTATTATATATATGGATGATCTGCTGTGCAGTAGAACTTCGCAGTAAAGTTTCACGTGGAGTATAATAAACAATAATAATACAGATGTGAACAATTTTAAAACTTTGTTTTTATTTCTACCCCTTTTAAATTTTTCAGATATTCTGATATTGTAAATTTTATGCCAGACTTGAAAATTAGCAAAATTCATTTTCAATTCATTAACGAAGGTTGGGAAATTGCAACTTCTGTAAATTTTTTAAATAAAATTTTTTAAATCAAGAAAATATTCATAAAAGTATTATGAAGAACAAATTATTTTAATATTTTGTCGCCACACCGTTGTAGTTAATTACTTCGTGTAGTCGTTGGGACATTGAAGAGACTAACTGCTTTGTGTACAATGAATTTATTTGATTCCAGGCTTCTGTAATTTTTTGTGTTACGGCGAAAATTTTGTGTGTAGATGTATGTATATTTGGTCATCAAGCCCCAGACGTTTTCAGTTGGATTTAGATCAGTTTTTGGGTGGCCAAGCTAGTGCCCGAATGTGATTCTCTTCGAACCACTCGTTAACGATACGAGTACTATGAACGAAGGAAATAATCCTACAAATAATACATTTTAATTTGAAAAATGCGAAAACTTGTTTGTTTGTGAGTACACCTGTTGGAAAATTAAATTCTCGCAATACTCGCGACGAACTAATGGCAGCATAACTTCTTGCAATATCCTTCTGTACACTTGGGCGTTTAGCATCACCTCTATAACTATGCAAGAACCTGGAGCTCTTGAACCAATGCATTCCCAGACGTTTACAGAAAAGTGACTGGCTGCGTTGACGCATATTGTTCATTGTATCAGGTTTCTCTGAGTCTGTAAACTCTGACACTACCAATATGATAGAATTAGAATGTTTTCTCATCTGAGAAAACTAAGTTTTCTCACAAATCGTGTTGTTGGAAGTATTCATGAGAAAATTCTAATCGTTGATATCTGTTTGCTTCAGTAAGTAATACTTTTCGAGCTGCTGAACGGTTACCGTTACGTAGTTCGCTTTCTTTAATTCTGCGATATGCTTGAAAACGGAATGCAGGGATATTTGTAGCAGTAATAGCCTAAATAGCTGTGTGGAAAGGATTATCTCTAAGATGATTGACGAGACGATTGTTGGCCTCAGCATTTGATCGTCTATGAGTACCACAGCCTGCATTTCGGCGTATCCTACCATAGCTACTGCTCAATATTTTCTATGCGAGCATAAGTGTTGGTTTTACTTACGCTAATCTCATCTACAATGTTACTTTTTGCACGTAACTGGATTTGCCACTTTATTTGGGCAGTGAGTACACTTTTTATCACTTTTTCGGGCAGAACGATTTTCAGTATCATCATCTCCGGCGGCCATCTTACCGGCATTGATAAAAAAGTGAGCATATTACGTCATAGCTTTAAATAGCATATTTAATACTATCTCTCCCAGGATTCTTCCTCCTGACGTCACACGCGGATGTGTGCGTCTTAAGATTAACTACCAAGTTGGTAATTTAACAACTATAATCATGAAGCTTCCGGTCAGTTGTCAAAGTCAACACATAAAAGTGAGGTTAGGTCGTCACAATAATATAATTTAATAGTCCTTGAAATGCATTATATTTACGCCTCGGCCTTGATTTTCCTGGACTAGACAAAATCGATTTCTTTTACTTGGCTGCTTAATCGTTGTAACACTTGATTCACTGATGTTTAATGCATTTGATACTTTCTAAAATTTAGATTTATTTAATATAACGTACGATGGATAGCGTTACTTACTTCACGAACTGCAGTTAGTGGTAACAGCGGCTCACCATTTACTTTCTCTGCTTCAAACTATTCTAAAAGCGAAAGAACCATTGTTTGGACCTGAGAATTTAAAAGTTTGTCAGGCATTGTTCTCTAGAAGTTCAAAACAAATAGGCTGGAAACACAAACGCACATAACCTAACCATAAAATTTACGAAGCTGACTACATACCTGATAGGAAAAACGCAAGTAGTAGTAGTTCTGAAAAGAACTGTTTATAATTTTAGTGAAGGCCAGGAAAACGGCAACAATGCACTTGAAACCAGAAAATAAACAATCGGAATAATTTGACACAAGCACGAAGTCAGATTAGAAACCAAATTCATAAGGCGTTGCCGGGCAGATCAAAGTTAAACAGTGCTGTACTATTTCTGTTTCACTCGTATTTACCGCTGGCTCCATTGGACACACGTAACTTAATGGGTGCGATAGCAGAAATCAATTACTGTTGTGTTCTTTGTCTATCAAACGGCAACAAATGTAAAAGTGCTAGACAACTATTTCTTTGATTACTTCATATACAGATGACGCCAGTATAAAGAATCCTGGGACAGATAGTAATTATTTAGAATGTTTTTGTTATTATTATATTTCATAAAGTTTCAAATAATAAATGTTTCCAAAACATCACTTTTTGTACGCCTTTATTTAACCACCCGCAACTTTGAATTAGTACTATCTCTAGAAAGATTGAGCTTTTCGATAGTATGATAACCATTTCAAAATATTAATGACTTACAAATATACGAGTTTTTTCTGATCCACAAACCATTGATTGGTAAAATCTGTGGTAATAGGACCTCTATCATGCCAAATCTATAACGCTAGAACTGCCAATCCTGTTTTGTTTTTAAAGGTTATTTACTATTATAAACAGAACAAAATATAATAACTGATGTAAACCTTGCCATCTCAAGCAGCATTTGTAGAATTACATTTATTTGTTGATTTTCTCCTACTGCCTTCCAGTTTATGGACCCTGTCTTGATGCTCTAGATCAAGCTCGTTTACAAAGAGTTCAAAATTCCTGTTTGCGGTATATCTTTGGTATCCGCAAATTTGAACATATTCAACACAAGTTGAAAGATTTCATGTGGCTAAATATGAGAAATCATTATGTTCTTTTTTCGATTTGTTTAATTTACAAGATTATCCTGGAAAAAATCCGCTTTACTTACACAGACGAATATCCTTCCGAACCGATGTTCATAACATAAATATCAGGAACAAAGACCTCATCACTCCTCCTGTACACAAAACAGCTATCTTTCAGAGATCTTTTACGTATAATATTTATAAATTATATGACTCTGTTCCTGTCGAATTCAAAAGCTTGAAACCTCAATTATTTAAAAAGCGTATGTATTGCCTTCTATTGGAGAGTCAATCAATTTAGTGGAGCAGTTATCAGTGCTATCTATGGGAATGTTTTGATGGAATGAATTTCTTTTTAATTTATAAAACATGTATATGTTCATTAATCTCGTTTTTTTATTGTCATATTTCATTACGGTTCTCAATTTTCAATATCTTTTTACATTTATTTCAAGGTTTAAGTGGTAGACCGGACGATGGCATTACCATCGAACCGAACTTCGCCTTGCGATTTTCCTTTTTTGTAATTTTTAATTTTATTTTATTTTATTTTATGCTTGTAGTTGAAAAGGAAAATAAAGACAATATTTATTTATTTTATGTATTTATTTATTTTAAAATCCGTCATGCCCGCTTTATCGAGATGGTTATTATATACGTAGTTCAAAGCATTTATGAAATGTGCAAAACCCAAAACCAGCAGTATAATATGTATTGCTCAATCTGAGGAGAAAATAGATAAGTAGAACGGCGATTGCAAATGCTTAACTTCTTATCAATGATCATGTTGATGGCATCGTAAAATCATTGCGATCAACAAGGAAAGTATGTTACTGAACTTTTAATCTCAATGTATGGGTTGTTTTTAAAAATGGCACTTAAAAATACTGTGGAAGTATGTGGTTGCATACGTAGTAACTATATTGAGTTTAGCTTGTAGAATTATGAAAGGAATATCAGTTTATATTTATCTTTTAACAATTGTAAAAAAGTGCTGTGCGTAAATATATCCATAAGTGTTTTGCTGATTTAATCAGCACACGAGTTCAAAGTAACGTACTGATTGTTTCCTATATTATCATACATTATGAAGCAATTTATTTTAATGCGTTTTATAAAATGTATTTATAAAACAGTTTAAATTTAAATAAAGAACAACTTTGTATAAAAGTGGAATTAAAAATAGCAATTTGTCATAATGTACTTTTGAATAAATTAATTAAGGAAATATATGACCATTCGGATTATATATCTTCAAGTTCATTTAATTAAACTTAATTCGATTAAAATGTGTTACTAACAATAGGAAAATGTGAATAATAAAATGTTTTATTTTTATCTATTACCAAGTTTATCTAATAATAAATACGCTTATTTTATCGAGATGATAACAGAAACAGAAATTCTAGCAACTTTATTGGCTCAATTGTAGTAAGAGTTGCGTACATTTAGGCGCAAGTAATTTATTTACTATTTGCCAAAGTGGCCAAAGCGAGGTTGGCTTGTCAGCGTCATATTTACAGATTGGTTTAAAACTGCCTTTTTAATAAGAAGCAGATATTAAACTGGAAAAAGGATTTTAATTCGGGACAATCTGAGTAGCAATTTCAATGATGCAGTCTTGGATTTTACTGAAGAATATAATTTAAGATGTGTCTATCAGTAAATAGTACCCATTTGCTCTAGCCTCTGTAGTTGGCATTTTTAAGAACCAAAAATGGCTTTGAGAAACATCTTGGATGATTTATTATAAATTCCAAGTAAAAGGCGGTCAAAACAATTGAGTTAAAAATATTCCCAGGTTTGTTTTTGAAGCTACAGGAAAAGTTATACGGTACTGGAGAAACAAGCGCAAATATTCAATTGGATTCAAAGTTACGAAATTTATTCGGTATATAAAATATTGCAGTATATAAGCTTCGTATAACCAGTTAGAGGACTACAAAGAGATCGTTACTGATTAATTAAATAGACAACAGCAGCAAACAGGAGAGAGAAAACGTTTAGACGCTCCGTTTGGATCAAGCGGCGCTGACTCAGGAAATGCGGAAATATGACAGTATGCCGATAATAGCTATTTAAGTAGCAAGGAATGTAAGGACCTTTTAACATTTGAGGTAGACAAGTACAAGCCAAGACGAAGTCGCGGCTTGTTCCCGGCCGAAAATGTTAATAGACGATACATTCCGAGTTATCTTATTATATTTTTCCCGCTGCTTATCGAAATTTTCCTAGATTTTTGAAAAAAATCGTTTGGTTTGACACGTGTCACCAGGATTAGTTTTCGTGAGTCGTGTTACCTGTGAGTGTCACATGTGACATAAACACTTGCAATTTAGAAACAAAACGTCTAAATCTGCATCTTGCTTTGCTAATTGTATTATCCTAGGAACTTAATAATAATATTAAGTTCCGTTGTCAAGAAAAAGCAGGAAACAAATATAATCATCGACTTACACGTTTTGTTACTAAGGCTGTATCACTGACTTACATGATCAGCAGCGGGAAAAGAATGTTATTATATTAGCTTTCACCACAACAAAAAATCAAATTTCACAAAACAGACAACTGGAAAGGGATCGATGCTGAAGGCTAGATCAAATACAAGTACTGCTATACAGGGTGTTAATTAAGTACGTAGACAAACTTTAAGGGGTGATTCCTTTATCAATTCTAAGATAAAAATAAAACATAGGGCCTAAACGGCTTCGTTTTCAAGATACAGGGTGTTGAAGTTTAAACAAAAAAAAATCTTTTTCAAAAATCTGGAAAACGCCTAGAGGTATTCTAATGAAACTTGGTGTATGGTAGTACTTCATAAAGTGGCAAATTTAATTTATTTCCATTAGTGGCGTGCATCAGCGCCACCTCAGTTACCCTATTTTAGAAAAAACTGGTACGCCACTGTTTTTTAGTCAATACGACAAGTTTTTTAGCTTCATCCATTAAAACTATACAAAAGATGTATCTTTCATGTTTTTGATAGAATAAACCCGTTTCGAGAAAAACGGCAAAATCTGTAAGAGCAATTTCGTTCATTGAACTTTAATGGGATGCAGCTTAAAGAAGTTTAAAAAAATACTATTTAATAACAAACAATCTTACAATAGCTACAAGACTTTTGGCTAAAAAACAGTGGCGCACCAGATTTTTCTGAAATAAGGTAACTGAGGTGGCCTCGATGCACGCCACTGGTGGAAATAACTTGAATTTATTTTGACCTAACCCACTTCATGAAATACTAACCTACACCAAGTTTCATTAGAATACATCCAGCCATTTTCGAAATTAAAAAAAAAGTTTTTTGTTTAAACTTCAACACTCTGTATTTTGAAAACGAAGCCGTTTAGGCCCCATGCTTGTATGAACTTTTCATCTTAGAATTGATCAAGGAATCACTCCTTAAAGTTTGTCTACTTACTTAATTAACACCCTGTATACTGTTTGAGGCTTTCGCGGTTACTCGAATTAGTCTTGTTAACATAGAATTTGGTTTAGTCGCACTGCGAATTTCACTCTGATAATGCAAGCTGCAACGTCTTGCGAAATGTTAGTCAATATGGGTGCACAAACAACAACAAGGCCAAGTTTGCTTATGTATCCTCGTTCTCAAGGTACTCAAACAACATTAGCCACCAAAGAGCATGGCCATCGCGCGGTTTATTGCTCGAGTTCACAAGATGCAAGGCACATTAAGCCAGAGAATGCTGGGTATTTATTCACAAAGACTACGAGGTCTAAGCCGAAATTCTATGTTAACAAGAATAACCAGTCTTCTTGTTCAGCTTGGATAAAGGCCTCTTCTAAGTGTTTCAATGTCATTCTGTCTTCTGCAGTTTTTCTCCACTGGATTCCGGCAATTTGTTTACGTTGTTATCCAGAGTTTTGTGCAGTTTTATTTTATACTATTAATGAAGTTTTTGCCTCCCTCAGATTCCGTGAGGCTCACCAATGTTTTATTGGTGCGGGATTCCGAGATCTTATCACGACCCACCTGAGGATTTTTTGGTAACTCGACCTATAGCATGATATGTTTAGAAGGTTTTGGCAATTAACGCCTCGCTTTCCGAGCTTGTTGGTGAGTGGATGGGTTGGGAAGAGATATTTAATGATGGGACAGGACTTTGGGTTCGAAAATGGTCTCTTCGCTGTAATGGGAGGCGGAAGATAGACCTATCCTCTCCCGGGATCAGAGAGGCGTGTCTATCCTCTACCCTGGATAACAAGTACCTACTGCTGACTATAATGATGATGAACATCTGAGCTCGGTAACTCAGTGGTTAAGTATTCTACTATTGACCTAAGGGTCGCAATTCTATCCTCGGTCCCGGTAATGTTTTTGAAAAAATTAGGATGAAAACCTTTACAGAATTCGGAAGTGGTGTAAAGCCGTGAGTTTCGTGTTATTACGGTGTGTAGCACATAAAAGACCCTTTGCTAAGATTGGAAGGTTGGAACGTTGGAACTCCTTAGTCTTGGCAAAATTTGAAATATGACCACATGCCCATAGCAGTTGATGTCTAAGGTACCTGGTTCTCCACATGCCTAATAGACAAACAAACAATGATGATGAACAAGACTTAACTAGTACACTCTTCTCAAGTTGTTGTACAATAGACTATTATGGCTAAATTTTCTCATATAACCATATAACTAGCCAATTTTTGGCCAGAAAAAATAAAACAAATGAAAGATTTTTAAAAATCAGTAAATAGTTCGAGGTTACACGGCATTCTACAAATTTTTGAAATGCACTGCAGGAGCGGGTGCGTTTTGAACTTTGCACGGGAACAGAATTATATCTTGTGTTATGTTGTTGTTTGTTATGGACAAGGTTTAGACATGCGGAGTAACAAAGTTTTGACTGCTATGGTCATGTGGTCAACGTCCTACTAGAATTTTGTTGAGCCTAAGTAGTTCCAACCCTAACAATAGACTTTTAGGTAGTAACATGAAACCTACAGTTTTATATCTCTTTCGAAAGATGACATTCTGTAGAGATTTTTATTCACATTTTAGTATTTTTAACCTTTAAGTTCTACGGACGGGTCTGTGTGACCCAGCCGAAATTAATTTAGTGTACCTGTATAATACTTTCTTCTTCAAAAATCACCCTGTCCTCGAAAACAAGAGAGGGAGATGTACTTATTTGTGCACTATATTCCATGTTAACTGCTCAAAGATGCTTACAAAAAGCACCACCTTTGCCCGCAGGACATTCACATATCCTAATTCGGATGCACTGTATATACAAATTTGCAATCTATTGTAGAGCTAACATGAAACAATTATTCTGAATTCTTTCTACCTTAAGTGCAGCTCCTTTAATGCAAAATTATTTGTAGTCAAGTTCAGGTTTTGATACTCGAAAACTGTATACGTCTCTGATGGTGTTTATCTAATACTTTTATAACCAGTTCAGCCAAAGTAACTAGATTCAATTCTTTACATCGTTTTAAAACAACATCTGTAATAAATTGAAATGACTTGATCTTATATGTTTATAAGTTGATTAATTGTGTGCTTAGTATTACACGGAAAGTGCAAGCTATCTGTTAACGTAACTTACAAGTGAATAAGTGATCTACTTTCGGTGTATCTGCAGGTATAAGTTGCATTTAAATATACTGGGCTTCAACAATTTACGTTTCCATTGAGGAGAACTGGAGGTCAACAGCATTTGAGGTGAACTCTGATAAGCGATATCATTACAATGGTTTCCAGCTGTAGCTCCTGCAACCAAGAAATTTCTAGAACAGCTTTGAAAACAAAATGTGGTACATGCAATAAAACTTACCATGCTGTTTGCATAGGCTTATCACAATCAGATATATCATCCTTAAGTCATAAGGGGCCGTGGTTGTGTAAGTTATGTGAAAACAAAGAACCAACTCTAACAGAAGTTATGGAAAAACTAAGTCGCGTTTTGAATTATTTATCAGGAGTTATGACTTCTGTACAGCTCTGCCACACAAAGATTGACGAGGAGTTCTTCCCTGACCGCCGCGCGGAAAGGTCACATTTGTGCAGAGTGCAATTGTTGATATTTTGGAAGTGCTTTATAGTGCGAGTGTTAAATTTAACTAATACGATACGAGTTAAATTTTAATACATAAAAATGAGTGACCCGCCTCCCGGGACTTCTGATTACAGGGGTCCCGGAGATAACCTCAACAACAACGAACATCCTCCAAAACAAACCACATTTTCCTCTATCGTACAAACACAGAATCCCGACCTATTCCCTAAAAAGAAGCAAGCTATAATAATCGACACGCTTGACGGTCTCGTACAAAAAGACTATCTAAAAGCTCTTGGAGCAATCATTAACCCCAGTCACATTAGATTCGCGTCCAAAATTTCTAACAATCGTTTCTGTGTATACTTATCTAGTGAACATATAGCACAAGAAATTACAAACCAGCATAGTTACTTATACATAAATAACACGCGATTGCCACTCCGTCGACTAGTTACTCCAGCTAAACGGGTCATACTATCTAATGTGTCCCCTACAATCCCTCATAAAGTAATCGCAAATGAGCTACAAAACAAAGGAATAAAACTGGTGTCACCTATAAGCTTCCTACGTGCTGGAGTATCCGAGGAGGGATGCGCTCACATTCTAAGTTTCAGAAGACAAGTTTATGTAACCCAAACAGCAGCAGATATACCCGAATCACTAGTAATTTATCACGACGAGACAGCCTATCGTATATTTCTCACAACCGATTCCATGCTATGCTACAACTGCAAACAATTAGGGCACATTGCTAGTAAATGCCAACTTGATCAAAAAATCTCACCTACTGAAACTCCTGAGAGTATCATTACCAGCAACGCAAAAGAAAACGATGAAGAATTTACAAGCAAAGGACTTAAGCGTCCGTTATCATCAAACTTAAGCGTATCTAGTGACTCACCCGATAATTCAGCCAATACACTATCAGAACCAAATTCTGCAGAACCAAAACAGCCCACAGAAGAACCAATATTTATAAAGCCACAGCAAACTAAAGCAAAGAAAGCCAAAAATTGTAAACTTCCAGAAAAAAAAAAGAAGCCACAAAAACCTTACAATATCCGAATTGCTCGCCCCGACAAAAACAGTCATAACAGAACATGGTGACTCTTTTGTACTGACTTATGACTTACTCGTAGACTTCTTAGAAAATGTACAAGGATCACCTGACCCCTTAAGGCGGCTTAGGAGAGCTCATAGATTTCCATAGCGGGTAAGGTAAATTTTCTTTTGCGCCTTCAATTTAAAATGTTTAGGCAACTTTAGATACACCTCTTTGCCTTCAATGGAAATGTCGAAAGCGGATTATTTAGCCAAGTACCTTATCTGTTAATCTACTACCTGTGAGGAACCTTCTATTTAAAACCAAGTTACCCCAATACATCCTTACATTTGTTTTCGAATCACCAAATTAAATCATTTTAACTGAAATCTTTTGATGCAATTGATATGTTGTAATCAATAAGTTGGGGAGTAATATATTTAACTATTTATAGACAGAATTCTTATGCTTTTCGCTTCCATTATTTTTCTTAATAAATAATTACGTATTATGGGTTTTTTTTAGTTTCTTATTGAACAAGCTAAATTATTGTTAGTTAGTACCGTTTACGACAATAATCTTGTTTTGCAACAAAATATAGGTAATTAGTAGACGAATTTGAAAACATCAATTACTATTATAAATGAGCGATGACTGCTACACTAATGATCCTTATCTGTATTTAGTATCAGCTACGGAATTTCGCCCTTTGTTTGTACAGGTACGTATGCCAATTTAACCTGGTTATGACCAAGCAAGTAAACGGTATAAGGCGATCTTGCATTTTGAAATAACGATGACCCTAAAGTTTCCAGAATCAACTATTGTAATTTATTTCGCAAAGTGGAAAATGGAGCATACATATCTTTCGCATAAATAATTTTTAACAAAATACGTTCAAAGCATGAAAGCTTACATAGCTATATTTTTATAGTTTAAGTTCTATCAATTTATCCAAAACAAACTGCAAATACGTTGGTATACTTGACTTTTTTTTATGATGATTTATAGTGACACTAGTAAATAATATAAGGTATATTAAAAAAAAATAAAAGTGATTGATAGTAGTAATCAAATTACAGGAAAAAAGATAAACTTTTCGTTAAAGAATTCCTACGAATGTAGATGTAAAGCTGCAGCTATTAGCTATATCTTATAATACTAAAGGCAATTTTTTATGTAAAATTGAAACATCTATAGTCAGCGAAGCTCCTGGATATTTTACTAAAAATTTTTTTACGGCACGTCAAAAACAATATACTGCAAAATTGAACAGCAAACGTTAAGTACCTATAATGGATTATATGAGTAATAAATGTACAGTTCAAAAACCTCAAATAATTATGTATTTTAGGGAAATCTTTTAAAAGGCGAACTTTTGCTACAGTTGATGAAAACTAAAGATTAGAAGTAGAAAATAAAGTAGAAGACATGGATTCTGAAACTTATGAAAAAAATCTGTAAAAGGCTTACCCAGAACTTACCTCATTGACATTGTGACTAAATAATTTGAAAAATCAAATTAAGTTAGTAGTAAAAATACCTTCACGTTTCTAATACGTACATTAAACACATTTTCAACTAAAAAATGTAGCCCGGGGGATTTGAACTCCGCTGCATCTGCGTAGCAGATTGTAACTGCATCGACTTGTCTGCGCCATTGAGACTTATTGGAAAGAGTGCGGCGCGCGCCTTTCTTGAACAGAACGGTCTGATCGTTGAAACGTTTTTACTTTCTTGTGATATTATCCTGTATCGGTTCTTATTGGTGGCAAATGTAAAGCCTGGCCCATGTGAAAATTATTATTACTTTCATCTATTTCAAAATTAACGCAAAAATAAACAAAACTTAAGAAATCTCCGAAGGTGATTTTTTCGCGATTACAATACTTCCTTCGTCTTTTAGACGAAGGAAGTAAATATCCAAAGAATTCTAGAAAAGTCTCAGTAACAACGAAAAACAAATTTTTTTCGGCCTAATATGTAAGCTTAGAAGAACCACATCGACTGCTAAAACTGTGGAACATTTATTGTATAGCACATTCAAAGGAAATACTGCTACAAATTTCGGTCTACAAAGCGAAGATACAGCGATTACGTTTTTGGAAAAACAATATCCAACGCAGGTAAGAAAGAGTGGTCTGATAATTGATAAATGATCCATGAATTTTAAGTTGTTCCCCCGATGGATTAATTGACAATTATGCTGTAATTGAAATTAAAAGTTCAGAAAAAAGCCGGGACCTTTCTCTACTTCAAGCAGTAATTTAAAAAAATGATTAGGTAATCATTATTATTATTATCAAGTTCAGCGGCTGCTGCATATTTCGGAACGGAATCTCTGTTAGTTTTTAATTTATACTAAAGGCTTAAAATGTACTTAGTAAATCTTTATCTACATATAGCATATAGTTACTTGTAATTTATCGTTTGTGAAATTTAAAAAAATGTGCTTAGTAGGTTATTATTTTTGGAAAGAAAATATGGAAAAAAAATTGTGCGAAGTTGACTCACGAAGATGTTGTCAATAAAGTACACGTGATATATATATAATAACTGTCAACACTGTTCAGAGATGTATGTTATTTGTTATATTATTATTATTATTCATTATGATGCTTTAATTACGAGTATGATTTTTAATATATGTAATTTAGGCAATGTATACATTACTTCTTTAACTTGGTTTTCTGGTATTGTTTTGATATTAATAATTATAAAACCACTAAATTCGTTTATCCGCAAACGTCACAAAAGTGACAACTTATGTGTCTATTGACAAGGTAAAAGTGTCACTTTATCTGCCTAAGCAGATAAAATAGCAACTTTTGCGTACTTTATCTGCCTAAACACATAAAATCGTTGCTCTCTTTCTTTCTTTCTATGTTTTTTCGCTATCTCCTCCGAAGATACTGGACCGATTAAATTGTATGATGGCTTAAAATTTTGCTAATTTTTAGACTTAGATCGTAGGTCGGTTTTTATTTTGAAAAAGAGTACGAAAAAATTTTAATTTAAATAAATCCTGCAGCAGAGCGGAGCATCTGTCGCTGTGGGTTATGGTGTGACAGCTGCTGCTGTGGCCGTGTGCTATTAGCTCGGGTGTTATATACAGAATTTGAACGACACCTTCTAATTTTTTAGCATTTCCTTGCACCACTTGATGCGTGCCTGTTTTTGTTCTTCTTTCAAATTGTGAGGGATCCAACGACTACAAAGCTTCCGGACATGCAAATGATCGTGCAAAGTCGTATGTATTTGTTTCGCCGCAATGCCTAAGGATGGATCTATCTCACTATATATCACATGCCGATCTGATAAAATAATTTCACGCACAGCATCGATATTTTTCGCGACAACAGAGGTGGATAGACGACCTTCGCGAAGATAGTCATCAAACGTTGGTCTTCCACGCTTGAATTTTTCGAACCATTTGTAAACCGTAGTTTTGGATGGTGTTTCATCCCCAAATAACGAACTAAGTTTTTCTACACATTACTGCGGTGTTAAACCGTATCGACATTCATAAAAGATCATCACTCGAAGATCACGATTCGAAATTTCCATTTTTCAGACAATTAGTATTCTGTCAAATTCTGTTGAAACGAAACTGCTCGGTTTGAAATCGAACTGTCAACTGAATTATAGATTAATAACGTCAAATTTTGCGAATATGACAATTCCAGGAAGCTGGCAATGTAAGGAGTACTCGATTCCGCGAACTTTAGCAACGTACCTCGTATAGTAGTGTAAAAAATAATATATGAACCACTGTTGAGAAGACTATTATATCCTTGCACTTGTTTTGGTTAATTGAATTTTGATCATCATTGAATATCTTGTAGGTGCAACTCTTCTAGGATAAGCTCTAAACAGTTAGAACAAACTACATGTAAACCTATAATTTAATTATTGTTTTAATGAATTTAGAAATGGAAGCTGAGTAATTATTTACAAAAACAAAAAAGATTAATTCTGTCTTAGCTGACAATTTCCGTAAATTTCCAATTTCTATACAGGTAGCCGACTTCTACTAATAAAATAATAAGTTTCTGGTCAACAAATGTATTACAATGTTGTTTAAAAATAAAATAAAAGTTTTCGATACACTATTACAAAAGATAATTAATTTTGTCATTGTAATTATACCGAACTGTTACTCAACTTATTTTTGCATAAACTAAACCTGTTCAGTTGTATATCAGGTAAAGTTAATGACCTGTCAATCACTTATAATCCTCAGGTAGTCAAGTTAATGAATGTCATTTGGGTTGCCTGAATTTCTAATATATCCTGGAAACCTCCTCCATGTGAAATACTGAATCGACGATTTTGTATAGTTTTCTCACGATTCTAATTGCAAATAATTATTTAATAAAAATCCCTCTCGACAAGTTATTCTAAATTGTATTAACATTTTTACTTCGAGACAACATTTTCAATTTGTTGGCGTAATTTTGTTATATCAACAAAACATTAAAAAGCAATTAATCTAAATATACGATTATCTAATAACTATAGGAAAAAAATCATCTGGAAGTACCAATTATATTGCAATTACCAACATACTAAAGCGAAGAAAAATTTTCTAAATTAATTCCTATTCTTGTAATCGTGAGCAATAGTTTATCAATTTTGTGCTCTGATTCTCACAGTTCGCCGCGTCTGTCCTAAGAAGCTTTAAACATTGCACAGTCATACACGACAGATATTCAAGCATTAACTCTTATGATGGAAAGCGTAAATCCACATTTAACTCAACGCTCCATCAAGAATAGGTTTACAAGAATTATAAATAAACTACGAATAACAAACACAAACGAAGATAGCATGATCGAAACTCAAAGTGACTGCTCCGCCACATCTGATATCGACACCGAATCAAACTTTTATTAAATGGCTAATATAATACAGTGGAACTTAAACGGACTCAGTGCACGCTTACCTGAAATCGCAACTTATATCTAAATACTCACCTACTGTTCTATGTCTTCAAGAAACAAATTTTAAGGAAAATTATCATCACAACATTCGGGGATACACAATCTTCTATAAAAACAGAGCAAATCAAAACATAGCTAGCGGAGGTATTGCAATATATGTAGCTAACAAGTATCATTGTAAGGAAATACTACTGACCACAAACCTTGAGGCAACAGCGGTCACACTGATGACCCCACAAAAACGAACTATATGTAACATCTACTTACCAAACAGTAAAAAACTCGATAAAGAAGATCTTGAAGATATAATTCCACAACTATCTTCTCGTTTTATAATTGTAGGCGACATGAACGCACATCATTTCCTCTGGGGATCCAAAAAAACTGATACCAGGGGCCATATCTTTGAGAAATTACTACAAAACACTAATCTAATCCTACTCAATGACAGACAACCAACCCATTTCAGCTCAGCTACTGGAGAGTTTTCAGCTATTGACTTGAGTATATGTTCAGCAACTATCGCTACCCATACAAGGTGGAAAGTTATTACTGATCTACATGATAGTGATCACTTTCAAATTCTAATAAACACGGGAACCATAAGCGAATACACAAAAACTAATCCAAAATGGAAACTTAATAGTGCTGACTGGAAGAAATACTCGAAATATATTAAACAACATCTTCCACCTTTTGACGATACAAAGCAGATTGAAAACATAGTCTCCGACTTTACTCAACTAATAATAGCCGCTGCCTCAACTTCTATACGAAAAACTAACGGCACGATAAAAATCAAACCCGTACCATGGTGGAACAGCGAATGTAGGGAAGCAGTAGCGAAAAGGAAAAAGGCCCTCAACTGGTACAAAAAACGTCAAACAATCGAAAATCTTATCCATTTTAAAAGATGTAGAGCAAACGCGAGAAGAATTATTAGAGCAAGCAAAAAGAAATCATGGGAAACCTACGTGTCAATTATTACATCATCAACTCCTCCTTCTGAAGTCTGGAACAAAATCAATAAAATCAAGGGCACTTCATATTCTACAGAAATTACAGCACTCATCAAAGATGGTAACATCACGACATCAACAACCGAAATAACTCAACTACTCTGTGACAATTTTGCTCATAATTCCAGTGATGATAACCTTGAAGCAGAATTTGCTCAACATAAAGCTTATGCTGAAAACCAATACTATAACAATAATCTAGAGAACGAAGAATGTATCAACAATCCCATAAATGAAGAAGAACTAGCAGCAGCGATTAAACTCACGAAAAGTACCAGTCCAGGAACCGACGAAATTCCGTACAGCTTCATTACTAACCTACCAGAAGTTGGAAAAACGTACTTACTAAAAATTTACAACAAAATTTGGTATAACCATACTTTTCCCAACAACTGGCGAAAAGCAATAGTGATTCCGATATGCAAACCCGGAAAAGACAAGTTGAATCCGTCAAGTTATCGCCCAATAGCGTTGACATGCACGATGTGCAAGATTCTTGAAAAAATTGTTAATTCAAGGCTTACTTGGTTTCTAGAAGCCAACAATTTATTAACATGTATTCAAAATGGCTTCAGAAAAAATAGATCAACCACTGATCATCTTATACGTCTGGAAACCGAAATACAAGAAGCATTCAAAAACAAACAACACGTGCTGGCGATAAGCTTCGATATAGAAAAAGCTTTCGAAATGACCTGGAAGCACAGAATCCTAGTATCGTTATCTCAATGGGGAATTCAAGGAAGAATACTGTCGTTTATTAAGAACTTTCTAGAAAACAGAGTGTTTAGAGTTAGAGTCAACGGCAATCTCTCGAATGACACGAGCTTAGATAACGGTGCTCCCCAGGGGTCCGTACTGAGTGTTTCCCTATTCCTAGTTGCTATCAACAACATAGCAAACTGTATTAGTAGACCCGTTAAAGCCTGTTTGTTTGCAGACGACCTTACAGTCTTCTGTAGGGGAATCAACCTAAACTCGACTCAGCGCCACCTTCAAGACACTATAACAAAACTAATAGAATGGAGTAACATCTCAGGTATGCACTTTTCGCCAAGTAAAAGCAAGTGCATTCTCTTCACAAAGAAGCGGAATTTCTACAATCCCAAATTATACATGAAAAACCTCGAAATAGAATACGTGACTCAAATGAAAATTCTGGGAGTTATATTCGAACAACGTTTGACATGGGTAGCTCATCTAAAGCATCTAAAACAGCAATGCATGCAACGACTTAATATCATGAAGGCTCTTACAAAGCACAACTGGGGAACGGACATACTTGCTCTGCTACGAATATACTACTCGCTAATTCGATCTAAACTTGATTACGGGTCAATAGTTTATTGTTCTGCTACCCCTTCAGCCTTAGCAATTCTCGAACCCATTCAAAACACTGCAATCAGAATAGCTACTGGAGCACACCGCACCAGCCCCATAACCAACATGTTACGAGAAGTTGCGGAATTACCACTACAGTCGAGAAGAAATCAACTTTCCTTGACATACGCTGCTAAAGTTTCGACAATCGAATCGAACCCAGCACACAAATGTACATTTTCAAGATGTCGTAATACATCACACCAAAATGCTCCTAAAACTAAAATTCCTTTCTATGAGCGCATACATAAATTACAAAATGAAATAGGTATAACAGTAAAAAATAAGACCATAAAACCTTCCACTAATATCCCACCTAGGACCCTGGCTTTTCCTAAAATAATTATAGACCTAAACCAATACTCTAAAACGGAAATTAATCCAAATCTTATCAAGTGCGAATTCCACTCCATCATCAACAATTTTCCCAACGCAAGAAAAATTTTCACTGACGCCTCCAAAAGCAAATCTGGTTGTGGAGCAGCTGTAATAACCCCGGAAGGCCCACTTATGTTTAAAACACCAAGCAACAGTTCAGTCTTCACAGGGGAAATGGTCGCCGTCTAAAAAGCTCTCGAATACATAACAGGGGCGACTGAAAAGGAGTGGTTAATAATAAGTGACTCGTTAAGTGCCATTCTAGCCATAAAAAACAAAAATACTCGTGAGATTACTGTTCTGATCTACAACACACTACACATGATATCAAACCAACGAAAATCTGTAACTATTATATGGGTACCATCACACATTGGTATTTTGGGCAATGAAGAGGCGGATACTGCTGCTAAAGCCGCTATATTCTCCGATGGCACGGTTGAATGTATGACAACATCAGACTGCGAATTACGATTTAAAAACTTATCCGACAAAAATATTACCCCAACGAACAAACTGACAATGAAAACGGACAACAGAGACGATTAGCCAACGATATCAAGTGCTTCCCAGCTACAAATTCTCGGTCAAGAAAGAATCAAACCGTCCTAACTAGGTTAAGAATCGGACACACAAGGTTGACTCACGACTACATACTCAACGCAACCGAACCACCTACGTGCGATGTCTGCAATACATCTGTCACCGTAAGCCATCTTCTGCTCGAATGTGCGAAATACAAAAGTTGCCGTGATAAATACTTTTTCGTCAATAATATTAGTGACATTTTGTGCCAAAACCAAGCAGCAGAAGACAAACTACTACAGTTCCTAAAAGACTCTAAGCTATTCAATAAGATATAGATAAATGGTGTAAATATTGTACCCGGTGCTAATGACCCAGTAGTCGATGCACCGTAAATATATTAAAAAAAAAAAGATTGACGAAAAAAACGAGTTATTAAAGGTACAACAAACGCTTATCAATGATTGTTTTGCAAAAATTGAAAACTTGGAAACTAAAAATAATGCTCTAGAAACTGAAAATAATACTCTTAAAAAATCGTATTAACGAGATGGAACAATACTCCAGAATTAACTGCTTGGAAATACAGGGTGTTCCGGAAGCGAAAGGAGAAAATATCTTCACGGTAGTGCAATCCATAAGCAACGCGATTGGTTTCAAAATGGAAAACCATGCGATAGATGCAGTCCATCGTTTGGGAAACTCTGTTAACCGCCAGGATCAACCTAGAGGAATTATCCTGAAATTCGTTAGGAGAACTGACAAAGAAGAGTTTTTGCGGCATAGAAAAATTAAAAGAGATCTCAAGGTAAGCGATGTATGTAGGGATTTACCGGGCCTGAATAACATAATTTACGTGAATGAATCGCTCACTCAGCAAAATAAATACGTATTTTCTAAAGCACGGGAGTTTAAGCGCAATAATAATATAAAATATTTATGGTGTCGAAATGGTAAAATTTTTATGAGAGCCAAAGACGAGAGCAGAGTATTCAGAATTAAATCCATTGACGATCTTAAGGATGTCCACTAACATATCGCCCATAAATATTTATTATCAGAATGTACGTGGATTAAAAACAAAAACGCATGTATTTTTGAATAGCGCTCTCTCGGAAAATTTTGACATTGTAATTATTACGGAAACCTGGCTTAACTCTGGTATTAGTGACAGTGAACTATTTGATGACATATATACAGATTTTCGTAAAGATCGAGACATAATACGCACCGGTAAGTGCGATGGAGATGGCGTGTTTCCGAGCACCAGACTGGCGGAGATGGAGACTGATCTTGAAGACTTATGGGTGAAAATTAAAATCGGTCCAGAAACGTTTTACATATGTGTTGTTTATTTTCCACCGTTGTGTACATTGACAAACTACAGGTTATTATATAACTCCATAGAAATGCACATGCATATTCTTCAGTATAAACTCTTATTGTTTGGGGACTTTAACCTACCAAAATTATACCCTGTTTATGCGAACGCACAATGTAATTATAATGAATGCCAAAATGAGTTCTTAATTTTTTTGAATTTTACTAGCTTAACCCAGTGCAATTCTATTATTAGTAGCTTCAGCGTACTTATGCGAACGTTTTGTCCGTCCGTCCGTCCGTCTGTCTGTCTGTCTGTCTGTCTGGATCGCCTGTAACTTTCGAACGGCTACAGATATCGAAATTTTGAAAGGGGGCAAAGTTGTTGCTAAGGTCCCGAGCACCTTCATGCGCTATTTGGTTTTGGCGAAAGGTGGCGATTTTCCACTTTGCAAAATTTCCAAGCATTGTAGCACAGTGGCGGCTTGTCCACTTGGCGCCATCTACAGAAGTTCGGTGGTCACGTTTTGAACTACACATTCTGGGTGCACTATAATACTTAATGTTTTCGCAGTGCTGAAGCTACTCTTTAGACCTGTACTTGAGCAGTTTATTAATTCTATGGGTAGAATATTGGATTTTTCACTATCAAATAAAAGCTTATTCGTTGTTAGGTGTAGTGACTCGTTTGTCCCAGAAGATATGCTTCATCCCGCGCTAGAATGTACTGTTAACTACGCTAGAGTAAGATCTAAAACTGTGTATGAAGGTGATCAATACAATTACAAAAATGCTAATTTTCTTGAACTATATCACAGGCTACGTGAGACTGAGTGGCATATCTTAAATAATTATAGCAATATAACTAGTGCTGTTGAAAAATTTTACGAGCTATTTGATCTAGCTCTTCGTGCATCTGTTCCATTAACCAATTCGTCTAAATGTAAATATCCCTCCTGGTTTTCTCCTATTATAATCAGTGATATCAAAAAGAAAAATCGTTTACATAAAAAAACGCAAAAACAGTATACGAAATTACGAAAAAAAGTAAAGCGTGATATTGATCTTGCGTACAGAGCTTACTGTACAGCTGTTGAAGAATTCATTCCAATTCAACCAGAAAAATTTTGGTCCTTTATCAAAAACAAAAAACAGCCAAAGTCAGTTGTTGACAATATGCATGTGAATGGCCTATATTTAAGTACTAACAAAGAAATAAGCAATGCATTTGCAAGTAATTTTTACTCAATATACACTAAAAATGATACTGCTATGGACACAAAAGAACTATTATTAGAAGGTGGCTTTGATTTTAAGCAGATGACTGAAGATGAAACAATTTCTGCGTTGTGCTCTCTTAAACCTAAAAAATGTGTTGGTCTTACCAGATACCTATCTATATTTATAAGGCTTGTTCGGAATTTTTAGCGGTACCTTTAACCATCCTGTTTAACTTGCCACTACGAACTAACACGTATCCTGATAAATGGAAGGTTGCCAAAGTATGTCCAAAAATGGCGATAAAACTAATTAACTATAGACCCATATCAATATTGCAATCAGTATCTAAAGTTTTTGAAACCATTTTATATAAGGATATTTTCTTTCGTTAAACCTAAAATATCTGACACTCGACATGGGTTTATGCCAAATCGGTCGACAGTTACAAACCTCTATTCGTTTACGCAGCAGTTATCTAAAGCCTTGGGCAGTAATGAACAGGTCGATGTTGTTTATACAGATTTCGCCAAGGCTTTTGATAAGGTCGATCATGTGATTTTCTTGAGGAAATTGCATGTAGATTTTGGAGTTTCGAAAAACCTAATACTTCTTCTGCAATCATACCTTACAAATAGATTTCAGGTAGTAGCATATAAAGGTTGTATCTCTGAAAAATATATAGCAACTTCTGGTGTCCCACAGGGTGCTAACTTGGGGCCACTATTATTTTTAATATTCATTAATGATCTCCCAGCTACCATTGAATATTCCGAGCACTCTTTGTTTGCAGACGATCTTAAGCTTTGAAGGGTTGTACATTCTGTTAATGATTGTCATTCCCTTCAAAGTGATATTAATGAAATTTACAAATGGAGCAAAGTCAATCATTTAAATTTTAATGTAAACAAGTGTTCTACCATGACATTTACACGAAAGAACACATATATTAAGTATCAGTACAGTATGAATAATAAACCTTTAGCTGTGAAAGATGAAGTTAGTGACTTGGGTATCACATTTAATACTACACTTACATTTGCAAATCATATTAGAAATGTGGTAAATTCATCATTAAGAATGCTTGGATTTATAATACGCAACAGCTTCAATTTTAAAAATACCCAAACTTTATTAAGGGTATATAATGCGTATATACGCCCTCGCTTGAAATTTTCTGCAGTCATCTGGTCGCCTACCCATAATGTGTACAGGATGTAAATCGAAAGGGTACAGAAGCGTTTTATAAGGTTTTTGCAATATAAATCAACTGGGGTATGCCATTTGTTTACGCCATATTCCCACTTGCTAAAATTGTTTAATTTGCAAACCTTGGAAAAGCGCAGATGTCTTTCATCCCTAGTTTTTTTGCATCGTGTAATTCATTACGGGATTAATTGTTGCTCTGTAATTCTCATGCAACTAAACTTCCATGTACCAAGACCAATGTCACGCTACCGTATGTATTTCTATCTTGAAAAACCAAGAACCAATATCTTGAGTCATTCACCTCTTTACCTTGCTTGTGATATAGCCAACAAACTCGTTGAAAGTATTGATATGTTTAATAATAACACAAAACAATTTAAAAAAGATTGCTCTCGTGCATTATGCGATACTAACATTCCAGGAATACTATATGTTACAACGTAAATTAAGAAATTTTTGTATTTTTATTTTTAATTTTTTTGTGTAATGTTATGTATTATATTTCACCAAAATTGCAGTCTTCCTATGAACATTTAGTTTTTAATTTTTAATTAGAATTATTAATTTATTATCTTTCTATATTATGTTTATTACATACTGTAGCAGTATTTTATTTAAAATTTGTGTTTACCTTTGCTCATTCTGATTTCGGTTGTACAAAAATAAGTTTGGTGCTATTTTGCTGCCAGACTTTCAGAGTAGTGCCGAAGATGTTTGGGTGTCGATAAAATTAAATAATAATAGACTCTTGTTAGTTTGTTGTGTTTATTTGCCTCCTGAAGACACTAATGCGTATACATATTTTTCATCAAAACTAACGGACTTAACATTTAACGAAAATACGTCAGTGTTAATCTGTGGTGATTTTAACTGTTCGACCACTAAGTGGTTACAAGTTTCAGGAAACAAGTATTTAGTTCCATATGACATAGATCAAAAATATTCCACTTTACTTCTTAATCTGTCTTGTCATAACTGTATGCAATTTAACACTGTCTTTAATAGCGATAAGAAACTACTAGATTTAATTTTTTCAAACAAAGATAACTTTTCTGAGCTCAGTCATTGCTCGAATGCTTTTGTGCCGGAAAAATGTATTCATCCCTGTATTGAGTTTTTATATCATGTTACGGAATTTAAAAGCCTTTCTTTCAACAATACCACGTATTTCAACTATAAAAAAAGAAATTACATCGCTATAAATCAAAAAATTTCAAGCATTAACTGGGATTTAAAAATAAATCGCTTAACGAATCAGTTGATTGCTTTTATTCACTAATAAACTCTATTGTACAAGAAAATATTCCAACTTATTATAAGAACAAATACTTTCCAACTTACTACGGACCAAATACAATTAAATTAGTAAAGCAAAAAAACAAGTTACATAAAAAATGAAAAAAATATAAAAATCCTAATGACTATAATTTATTTAAAATTTTGAGACTCCAGTCAAAGAGACTCATTGATTTAGATTTTAAAAACTACATTACATCTGTAGAGAACGATCTGCCCAATCATCCTAATAGATTTTGGAGTTATGTATCTATAAAAAAACAATGTGTTAATAAAATACCAAATGAAATGCATTGGGCAGGTACGATCGCAAAAAGTGGAAAGGAAATTAGTGATTTGTTTCAAGATTATTTCGCAAGTGTTTTTGAGCCTGAAAGATACACTTTTACCCAATGTCTAAATAATCGATCAATAAATAATAATGTATCCTTGCAAAGCATTGTTTTTAGTGAGGCTGAAGTCTCGAGTGGGCTTTTAGGCCTTGACACCAAAAAGGGTGCGGGTCCTAACAACCTACCCCCTATATTTTTCAAAAAAACGGCATTTGAAATCTCGAAACCAGTCACACTGTTATATAACCAATCGTTAACTGTTGGGCAATTTCCAGATAGGTGGAAAACGGCCATGCTTGTTCCAATATTTAAAAGTGGGCAAAAAAAGGATGTCAAAAATTATAGGCCAATAAGTAAATTATCTGCGATTGCAAAACTTTTTGAAAAACTAGTCTATAAACACATATTTTATTTAGTCCAAAATACCATAGGACCGGAGCAGCACGGGTTTTATAGAGGCAGATCAATCGAAACTAACATGTTTGTATTTAGGGAGTATCTCCACGATCACATAGACCAAAGAATCCAGGTGGATGCCATTTACACCGACTTCAGCAAGGCATTTGATAAAATAGGTCATAATATTCTACTTTCCCGTCTTGCTGAGGTAGGGGTGAATGGAAACCTGCTTAAATGGACGGAATCGTATATAAAAAACAGATCCCAATTCGTCTCAATTCAAGGTCATCTTTCAGACTCTATTACCCCCACTTCAGGCGTCCCACCAGGATCGCATTTGGGACCTCTGTTGTTTATTATATATTTAAACAAAATTGGGTCATGTTTTCAAAACTGCAAATTTTTGATTTACGCAGATGACCTAAAAATTTTTAAAACTGTAGAAAGCATTAAGGATTGCCAACTTATTCAAAGTGATCTAGATAGATTAGTCCAATTTTGTAACCTTAATTCCTTGTTATTAAATTTAAGCAAGTGTCAAACTATCACATTCTCAAGAAAATATATTGTTCATACTTTTAACTACAAAATTGGCAATTCCACACTCCCTAAGGTCGATCACGTTCGAGATTTGGGGATTATGATGGACTCTAAATTAATTTTTGGTATGCATATAGAATTGACTGCTACTCGAGCATCGAGAATGTTGGCATAGGTAATGCGAAGATGTGCAACATTTTCTAATATCAGATCTATTATTTGTTTGTACAATTCTTTTGTTCTTGGTCGGTTGAGTTTTGGTAGTGTCATTTGGAATCCGAGATATGATGTGTATATAGATAGACTGGAACATATACAAATCAAATTTACTAAATTTATTTCTTTTAAAGCTCGATACAATAATCCTAAAGAGAATCTTATAATGGCTCGAAAGCACTTTAATATATTGCCTCTAACTGTTAGAAGAACTATTACAGATATTTTGTTTTTGTATAAAGTCATTAACCACTTGCATAATAATTCTGAACTGTTATCTCTAATAAGTATAAATGTGCCTAGATTTAATCTTCGTTATAACGAATTATTTAATATTCCATTTAGGAATACCAGTTGTTCACAAAATTCTCCGTTATGCAGAATAACAAACTTTACTAATTTATATTGCGATGTAATTGATATTTTTTTTATGTCCCCTGCGACAATAAAGAAAATTATAAAGGATCGCGTTGAATAATACCTGGCTTTTTAAATATTTTATGTATTATGCATATTTTAATTTTTCATATATGGTAGTTTAATTCGGTAATTTTAATTTACTCTTGTATATTGTATAGTAATAGTTTGTAATTTTGCGGATACTCTTTTGGGCTCCTACCCGTTGTATCCCAATGTTCACCAAATAAATAAATAAATAAAATAAATAAATACTACAGTTCTTTATTATTTATTTGTATTATAGGGCATCACTAGTATTGTATATGTAAATAGGTTTGTACACTGTTACCTAATTTTAGTGCTCACGGCATTGTTGGTAACAGTATAAATAAATAAATTAAATTAAATAAATCATTAAAAACTCGAATAGATGCCTCCACAAGATTGTTAGTGTTATGGTCTCTGGTTAGACAATCTTTGCGATATGCTCTACACTCTACACTATTCACTTCTTTTAAGGTATTTTGAAAACTGTGGGTACTTTTTAATTAAATCATTCTCAAAAGCTGTATCGATTAGTTCATTGCAATCAGTGACATTTACTGCATATAAAATCTCACGTACGATTAACATAAGTGGTTTACGATCTAATTGTTCAATATTATGCTTTTGGTTCCGCAGCCATCGCCAGACAGCTTGACAGACGTGGAAAAAACATAATAACAATTTAGAAGATGAAAATACTCTGTTTAATGCTTTTATTTCGGGTGTAGAGTCGTCTGCCATGAAAACATTATGTCCACCTTTACTATCAAAACCGTTACTTTCAAGTAATTTTTTTAATGCATGAAATGCATTAAAATACTAATTTTCAGTTTGGCCATTATGGCCTAATGGTATACCTCCAATCTTGGTTCCTACTATAAAAAACGCAACTAGCTGTAGAATTGACATAAATTATTTCGGCTGTAAATTTACTGTTATTCATTATAGGAGTTACTAAGCAAATTGTCTTAGAAGATTCCTCAACCGATATCATAACTCCTATTTTCTAATAAGCAGGTATTTCCGTTTTTATTAGATCAATAGTAGAAGAAATGCTTCCATTTCCATAATTTTCTTCCCTAGAAGCAAAGTTGTGTGTCAGTGCTACTTTTTTGTTTCTACCTATATTCTGTAAAATTTGGTATAATATACATACCTCCATTTTTCATAAAGCTAGAATACATGACGTTCAGTAGAATTGATTTGAGCATTGCTTAGGATTTTTAAAATATTATTTTCATTGTTGTCGACAATCAAATTATTTTCGTGGTACATCTTACCTTCAGCAGGTCCTAGGCCGTTGTTAAATTAATCAATAAATAAAGCGCTTGTTTCGTTAGATACTCGCAAATAACTGTATGCTTCAGCAACGTGAATTTTGTGCGAATGCTCACCAATAATCTAAAAACATATCGCCCAGTTACAACTGACTATAAATACTACTATAATAATATTTGGATTAGCTAAACTAGGCATAACTGTTTTATTTGTAATACTTTACTATACTAAGTATAATCTAAATATTTGATAGCTTCAATCAAATAAGTCATTGATGTGTGGTAAAACAATTGATAAATATCGCCTAATATTCGCCACTATAACTTGACAAATCTGATTCAATAAACGACAAATTTTAGATGTAGGTTTTTAAACATTAACCTAAGGTATGGATAGATTTGTCGTAAAGTTAAATAAATTAACTCAATAAAATTACTTATTAATACGTATTAACAAAGAAGTATAGAATCAATAAGTTAAGTTTTATAGGATTGATCAAAATACCACTGAATCTATTTAATTATCACCTAATTAAAGTAAGTTATCGAATCATTAAGTAAAATTAATGAAATATCGGACTAGTGCTATATGAACTCGATATTGGATAGAATTAAACTTTATAAGACAAATGTTATATAAAAATTCTCTCCCTGAAATAATAATTGATTTACAACCACCCTGTATATTCAATACGGTGTGCCAAGGAATAAATTGAACATTGCTACTTACCTTAATTGTTGTATTAAGTCCTAAGCGTATCAATTTATCAATTCTTCTAGTGTTAGCATTATTTATTTGTACCAATACATTTATTTGCATTTTGCAGTCCTTGTTACGCTGTCTAAGGCACTGATGCCCTACTTGGTTTTTTGATGAGTGTTGACAGATAAAATATTTTATCTACGACCACTACTATAAGTAGGCCTTTTAGCGCTAGCTTGTTTCGCTAAAAGTGACGTTTTATAGTTTACCGTGTTTAAAGAAATCAGCTGTTTACTTTTAGCACAGAGGCTAAAAGTGAAGTGAGGTTATAAAACTACAATTTCGAACTGCAAGTGAAGTTGTAAAGCTATTCTAGTTGCTTCTTGCGTTACAGGTAAAGCGTTTTTGAAATAATTAAAGCGTTAGGTAATGAATACAGTCATATGTGGAGTATCAATAATTACATTTCGTAACTCACCTTGACAGCACGGGCGTGGCCAAACAATCGCCTGCGCGGCGTAGCCTACTGTTCATTATGACATAAATTAAAAGTGTCGCAGATGCGAACCTTTCTTAAATCGATATTTATGGATTAATAACGGTAAAATTAAGGTAGTGTAACGCAGGGGATCATTTTAAGCCGGATCTGCGCAGAAAACCCGCACCCCTAAAATCTGGGGCAGTCAGCGACCGTGTGTTAACAGACTTGCACGCATTTTAAACTTACGCATTTCATTAGTTACCAAATTTATTATATTGTTTTGATTCATCCGTTATTATATGATTGTTCAGTAAGTGTGGTGTTTTATTTGTTGTTTAATACGTGATTTAAGAGTCAGCGAGGCGCTATAAACTGGCAGCCCTAACGTGGAGTCGAAAATTTAATTAATTAGTGTACGAGCAGCTTTTAAATCCAGTAAGAACAATAAACTGTATTGTGTGTATGTGGAAATATTCAAAACATTGAACAGTGAACTAAATACGTGAGTTAAAGTGTGAAAAAATTAGGAGTTTTCTGTACAAGTTATCAGCGATCACGAAAGCGTCGCTTCGCAATGTTCAACATCTGCTAACGATATTGGACCCCAAGTCGGCATTTCTTTGGTTTTCGTTTCAACCACGGTGATTAATGACTACTGGCCAGCGCTGACCTGCATCCCAAAAACACAGCGGAAAGAAAGGAACCTCGCACAACAGTTGGTTTGTACAGATACAAAATCAAGTATTTGCAACTTCGAGGTAAGCCTTATTCTTTTGCTGCGGTGCGTATTTAAATTTCTGCAGCCGCTTTAATTAGTGTGCGAAAACAGAAGGAAAGACATTCGACAACGGCGTCGCGTCGCGTCTTTAAATAAAATACATTTTGAAAACGGCGTCTGACCGCATCTCAGAGATCTGTTCTCTGCCGCGTCGCGAAAACAAAGACACTTGCTATCGTTTTGTGGTTTCTCGGCTATAAGAAATTCATCGCACGCATTTTTTGTGAATGCCGCGAAAGCGTCGTCAAAGCCAGAGGCTATTAAAACAGAGCGCGGATTCAAAAATTGAACAAGCACCTGAT
The DNA here is from genome assembly GCA_940337035.1 of Agriotes lineatus. Classification (NCBI taxonomy): domain Eukaryota; kingdom Metazoa; phylum Arthropoda; class Insecta; order Coleoptera; family Elateridae; genus Agriotes; species Agriotes lineatus. The sequence continues at coordinate 262,126,883 of OW679194.1, read as the reverse complement.
CTGGAAACAATAGCAATGGCTCCCACAAGCCCCTCGGTAATTCAGATGTCTACAGATCAACTACAGCAATTGCTCAGTGGAATACAAGCTCAGACCAATGAACAATTGCGCCAAACTCAACAAGAGTTTCAGCAAATCCTGCGATCGCAACCTGCTACCCCAGAACTTTCAACTAGCACATCAAAAGGGAGTTTCGCGAAATACACATCGCGGTTTGCGGGGAACAAGGGTGAAGACATCGCCGCGTTTCTTGACTCTGTTAATACATATCGCGAGTGTCTAAACGTGTCGGATGAAAACGCGGTGCGTGGCTTATCAATGCTGCTTGCAGGTCCTGCTGGAACTTGGTGGCAAGGCATCAAATCTTCGGTGACAAATTGGGCAGATGCTGAAACAGCAATGAGAAATTCTTTCGGGCCGCGAAAACCCGCGTATCAAATCTACCGCGAATTATTTGCAAATGAACAGGACGAGAGAACGTCGACGGATATTTTCGTCAGTAATGCGAGAGCTATGTTTTCTCACTTAGAAAATGTACCGAATGAGGCAATTCAAATTGATATGTTATTTGGCCTGTTGAACCGCCGAATTCGGAAACGGATTTTGCGAACAAACGTTAATACTTACGATGACCTGCTCAAACTTGCGCGCGAAGCCGAACAAGCCTTACAGGAAGTTCAGCAAAGTGAATTTCCGCGGTTTCCACAACCAACTGAGTCAAAACCTAGGAAAGAGCGCCCGCGGTGCGATTATTGTCGCAATTTCGGACACTCGATTGGCGATTGCAAAATTCGCGAACGCAAACATACAAGGCACGATCAGCAAGAGATAATAACTCCGCCTGCGCAGTCTTCAGTTAAATGCTACGGGTGTGGAGCCATCGGTAAAGTGCGTGCCAATTGCCCAAACTGCAATCCAAAGCAACAACGTAGAACAAGTGCTAATTTCGCTACCATGTTGAATTATACAACTATTATGGAAGCGTGCGTCATTACGAATCCGTGCACTAAACCGCTATTGCCAATTAAATTGCTCGATCGGGAAGAAATCGCCTATGCAGACTCAGGTGCTCAAGCCAGCATTGCAGGAAGGCGGGTGTACGATTATTTAAAATCGATTGATTACCCTTTCGCGCCTTCACGAGTTACGATCGCGTATGCCGATGGAATTGCCAGAGAAGAGGATGTATTGATAGCTCAGGTACAATTGGAAGTTGCAGGTAGATCTATACAAACAGATCTTATGATTCTGCCTAAGTTGGAAAATAATCGTACCCTGCTAGGTATGGACTTCCTGAAAAACGCTGGGATCGTTATCACCCTCGGCCAGTACACGTGGAGCTTTGCAGATGATCCAAAGAGGGAGTTCGAATTCGCAGAGGACATCATTGCGCTAGAGGAAGGGGGGTCAAAGTCGCCCCAAGTTGTGGTCGAAGAAGAGAACTCGAAGCAAGAAATCGTAGATTCTGTTTCAAGTGTCCCTGAAACACAACGTGCGATCGTTGATCTAAAATCGAAAACCAAACTTCAGCTGCGTGAAGATGAACTAGTTAATCTGGCATCTGATGAGAGGACCCGACTCAAGCAGCTACACTTTAAGTACAAAAGTACCTTTAATCAAGGGGGGGGAGGCAACCCCTTTTGCAGAACATGGCGTGAATACGGACACACTATCTGAAGCAGGTGAGTCCAATGAGCATGCCCAACACCTACGGAAGCGACCAGCTGACAAGGCACGGAGAGATTCTCCGCCATTCGAAGCAGGAGATTTGGTGCTGGTCAAGTCGCATCTACTCTGCAATGCAGCCAAAGGAACTACTTCAAAACAGGGACCACGTCGTGATGGGCCACATGTCATAATTAAAGTCGTTAGTCCAACCACCTACGAGATTGCCCATCGTGCGAATCAAGATGTTTCCTTAGGAAAATACCATGCATCAGATCTAACACCATACCACCTGGGAAATAAGGACATTCCTGAACCCGTGGTACCCCTTAGGAAAAGGGGTCGTCCTAAGAAGCTGAAAAAACAAAAAAATCCTGGACACAAAGCCGTGACGTCTGTTTGATCCAGAGGGGGGGGACTGTAACGCAGGGGATCATTTTAAGCCGGATCTGCGCAGAAAACCCGCACCCCTAAAATCTGGGGCAGTCAGCGACCGTGTGTTAACAGACTTGCACGCATTTTAAACTTACGCATTTCATTAGTTACCAAATTTATTATATTGTTTTGATTCATCCGTTATTATATGATTGTTCAGTAAGTGTGGTGTTTTATTTGTTGTTTAATACGTGATTTAAGAGTCAGCGAGGCGCTATAGTAGTAGATAAAATATTGTATGTAACGAGTGAGTAGAATGGGGACAGTTTGCCCCCACCACTTTTAATTGATTCGCGGATTCGCGGTTTAATTCGCGTTTTAATTCGCGGTTTTCGCGGTTTTATTCGTGGATTGACCTAATTAATTTCGCGGTTTGATCTAATTAATTTCGCGGTTTGATCTAATTAATTTCGCGGTTTGATCTAATTAATTTTCACATGTGCTACTGATTAAATTACGCATTAGATTTTTTAATTTGCTTCTGGAATTACACGTCGGCCATCTTGGATTTCTGGCGGGAATATTTGAAATTTGAATTTTTTTCCGATTTTTCTAAGTTTAATTTGTTGGATTTGAATTTCGCGGTGTGTCGGCCATCTTGGTGCGCGCGCACTTCTCACGGCGGTTGTTTTTAATTTTCGCGGAAATATTTGAAATTCAAACTGATAGATCTATTTCGCTCTTCGAAGCTGCTGTCTCTCTCTTGCATTCACTCGCGGAAATATTTGAATTTAAAAAAGCTATTTGCGGCGGGCCCAAGTGGGAATCGAACCCGAGTTTTCTGACCATAAGCCTAAGGACCCTACCGCTACGCTATCGAGGCGTCTTGGAAATATAGGAATTGAACAAGACGTCATTTCGCAGCTGTGCCGTCACACCGTTCGATTTGAAACAAACTATTTTTCAAAAATTTATATTATGAGAATAGGGAATGTTTAACATATTGTGTTTACAAGCAGACACAATTTTTAAAAAAATTATATATGTAACAGCTTTGCTACTAATAATAATTTTATAATTTGCAATATAGTCGTTGTCCCAAGTTTCTGGTTAATTTCCATTCGACCGCGCATAATTTGAAAAGCTATATGAATCTAAATAATTACTTTTATTTTTATATAGCGATACACTCAATCTAGAACTCCCTTCGTTTTTGGTGTTGATGACATCTGCCTTAGAGGCGTTTTTCTAACGGCCTTTTTTTGGAGTCGTTTCCTTATCCTGGTGAATAGAAATAATTATTTTATATAGCGAAATCATAATTACGCGTCGGCTATTTTTAAATTTTAGCGCTAATATATGAGTGACTCGGCATGTCGTTATGTGTAATTAGAAAAACACGTCATAGTCTCGGGGGTCGCTTTCTATTTCGTCATAGCTAGAAATAATTACTTTATTTTTATAATCTGCTCTTTTATAATATCGCTGCGGAACTTACGAGACGTTCTTTATGTTTACTTTAGAAACCCTTAACCCTTTTCATTTAAATCGCGAAATCCGCATAAATATATTACTATAAAAAATCGCGAAAAGTGTTGAGTAAATAAATGCAACGCATTGTAAAGCCGTAAAACTTTTAGTTATTGTACGTTTACAAGATGGGTCTTTTGACAAAGTGGAAGAACCAAACTATGCTATTGTAAATGTACAGATTTTTCACTGTCAATTTGTATATAACAACTTAATGTAAATTGGTATTTGGAACATTTTAACGAAAACAGCGACTTCTTTCGGCATAAACTGTTTCTTCTCACTACGGAACCCTATTTTATAAGTAAACGTCTGAAATTGTGTCATTATATCGATAAAAACTGCATTTTAGTTTAAAAAATTCCAATATAAATGCAAACGGACGAAAATAAAAACGCAATTAACCACAAAGTAACATAATTTTGAATAAAAAAACACAATTTCGTTGGAAAAATGTTCTGTTTCACTTAAAATTTTACAAAAACTGGCATCATGTCACTTGAAATTATACAAAAAACGACATTTTTATCCAATAAGCGATAAAAAAATACGCCGTCTCACATAAATTTTAGAAAATCGACAGCATCTCCCATGAAAATTTATAAAAATCGGCATCTTGTCACATTAAATTCTGTAAAAACGACAAAAACAATATTTTTTTCACAACTTTCATTGAAAAATAGTAAAATTTTACGAAAATACGTCTGTGCTGGCGACAAATGAAAATAAATTTGAATAGAAACACGCAAAAATTACGAAAAGACGTATGTGTTGACCCCCCAAAGTAACAAAAATTTGAATACGGAACCCTATTTTATAAGTAAACGTCTGAAATTGTGTCATTATATCGATAAAAACTGCATTTTAGTTTAAAAAATTCCAATATAAATGCAAACGGAGGAAAATAAAAACGCAATTAACCACAAAGTAACATAATTTTGAATAAAAAAACACAATTTCGTTGGAAAAATGTTCTGTTTCACTTAAAATTTTACAAAAACTGACATCATGTCACTTGAAATTATACAAAAAACGACATTTTTATCTAATAAGCGATAAAAAAATACGCCGTCTCACATAAATTTTAGAAAATCGACAGCATCTCCCATGAAAATTTATAAAAATCGGCATCTTGTCACATTAAATTCTGTAAAAACGACAAAAACAATATTTTTTTTTCACAACTTTCATTGAAAAATAGTAAAATTTTACGAAAATACGTCTGTGCTGGCGACAAATGAAAATAAATTTGAATAGAAACACGCAAAAATTACGAAAAGACGTATGTGTTGACACCCCAAAGTAACAAAAGTTTGAATAAAATCACACAATCATACAGCATCTCACATAAATTTTCGCAAATATCGACATCATGTCACATAAATTATACAAAAACTGTCATCACGTCACTTGAAATTATACAAAAAACGATATTTTATTCAACACACGATGAAAATTGAACAAAAATCACGCAATTACAAGCCATCTCACATAAATTTTCACAAAAATCGACATCATGTTACATAAACTATGCATAATTTTGCAAATGTTTTACACTTTTTATAAAATGCATCGCTCAAAATTAAAAGAAATAGCAATTTCGTTGAAAAAATCTACTACCACAATCATTTCGATAAACAAAATTCAAAAAATCTTATACTTTTGACGGAAATATATGTATGTTGACCACAAATTAACATAATTTTTAAATAAAAACGCGCAATTCGTTGAAAAAAATATTCTGACACCACCAAAACACGCAATTTCATTGAAAAATATATATATGTTGTCCACAAATTAACATAAAGTTGAATAAAAACACGTAATTTTGTTGAAAAAATGTTCTGGCCCCTTCATTTCACTTAAAATTTTACAAAACTGCCATCATAACACTTGAAATTATACAAAATATATGTATGTTGATCACAAATTAACATAAACCTGAATAAAACACACAATTTCGTTGAAAAATTTGCAAATGTTTTACACTTTTTTATAAAATGTATCGCACAAAATTAAAAGAAATCACAATTTTCTAAATTATATCACGCTATTATGAAATCGTAGATTGATTTTTTGAAATTTTACACTTTGTAACTGTAAAATAACTACAAATACTAATATTTTAGCTTTAGACTGTAATTATTGCAGATTCGAGAAAAAAAAAACAAAGCAGAGTGGAAATAAAAAACATAAACACTTTGTAATAAACAAATATATTGTTCTTATTTCTTATAATACTTAATAATATAAATATAAATGTACAGCAGAATGTCTTATTTCTAAAAATTCGCTAGCAATTTACAAAACTGTAGTTTGAGGTGCACGACATTTCAAATTAAAAAGACTGCAAGTAATAAAATCAGAAATTCATTGTGTAATTTTAAAGTTTAAGATGCACCCAATCTAGAATTCCCTTCGTTTTTGGTGTTGATGACATCTGCCTTACAGGCATTTTTCTAACGACCCTTTTTTGGAGGCGTTTCCTTATCGGCGTTCTTCTGACTGAACCTTTTTGATGTGGACTTGGATGAGTAGATGGTGTTTTTAATTTATATTCTAAATCGGACTCGCAGTTATCAGTTTCCATTTCGGTTTTTCCTGTAGTATCAGTCGGGGTTGGCTTCTTTTGCTGTTTAGGTTTAGCTAGCAGCACATTAGCAACGTTAAGGTCTTTGATGTACTCAGCAAACTGTAGGCGTCCGGGTGGATTAATAGTTTTTCGAGGCCGCAGAGTGTCATGAATTAAATCGACTATGTTAGACGACGGTAAAATTTCACCCTTTATAGTAACGGTGCCCTTGTGATCCCAGCTCACATCGCTTGAGGTACTCAAAATGCGTAGGAAAACTTCAGCTTTTTTCTTAAAAGTTTTGGGAAGTGTAGATAAAATAACGGCATTTGATAGGCTGTCACTGGTTGTTTCAATAGGTATTTTGATTGGCTGCCGCGCCTGGTTTGTGAAATGAAGGAATCGTTGTAAAACCTGATTATACTGGATCCATTTATCGTGATCAGTTAATTTGGCCTTTAAAACTTTTTGCATTTCGTCATCAAGCTGTGATAATATATTTTTCTCCGCATCATCGCCAGACTTAAGACGTTGGACAAATTCCGGCGATACAATCAACATCTTCCGCTCTTTGTCCATTTTAGTCGAAAAGGAGCTCAGTCGTTTGTTCTAGTAGAGCCGTCGTGAATAAACTAGCTTAAAATCAAGACTTTCATAATAAATATATAAAAAAATATGACAGGTACGGGAATCGAACCCGTATTCTCTCTCGAGATCAGAACTTGAATCTGACGCCTTAACCATTCGGCCAACCTGCCTCCCTATATAAACGAGCACTCTCTGCATAATTAAGAAAATATATAGTTTAAATAGCCTTCTGCATGCAATTTCAAACAATATTTCATATAAATTAAGCCATGTACAAATTTCTTAATCAGGTTTTGATATATATTTTATCGAAAGATTGGACCCTCAGCTACCGTTTTATTATTTGTCGTGATGCGTCATCGATGAATTTTACAAGAGCCATCCTGTCTGCTGTGTGACGTAGGTAATGTATCCACCCCTTTTTATTTTAAAATTCTATAAAAACAGAGGCCCGACTGATGCCGCACTAACACGTTTTAAACCATTGTACTCTGTTACCTGATGCGGCAGCAGTTTGGACCTCTGATTTTATAGAATTTTAAAATAAAAAGGTATGGAGACATTACCTACGTCACACAGCAGACAGGATGGCTCTTGTAAAATTCATCGATGACGCATCACGACAAATAGTAATAAAACGGTAGCTGAGGGTCCAATCTTTCGATAAAATATATATCAAAACCGATTTAGAAATTTGTACATGGCTCAATTTATATGAAATATTGTTTGAAATTGCATGCAGAAGGCTTTTTAAACTATATATTTTCTTAATTATGCAGAGAGTGCTCGTTTATATAGGGAGGCAGGTTGGCCGAATGGTTAAGGCGTCAGATTCAAGTTCTGATCTCGAGAGAGAATACGGGTTCGATTCCCGTACCTGTCATATTTTTTTATATATTTATTATGAAAGTCTTGATTTTAAGCTAGTTTATTCACGACGGCTCTACTAGAACAAACGACTGAGCTCCTTTTCGACTAAAATGGACAAAGAGCGGAAGATGTTGATTGTATCGCCGGAATTTGTCCAACGTCTTAAGTCTGGCGATGATGCGGAGAAAAATATATTATCACAGCTTGATGACGAAATGCAAAAAGTTTTAAAGGCCAAATTAACTGATCACGATAAATGGATCCAGTATAATCAGGTTTTACAACGATTCCTTCATTTCACAAACCAGGCGCGGCAGCCAATCAAAATACCTATTGAAACAACCAGTGACAGCCTATCAAATGCCGTTATTTTATCTACACTTCCCAAAACTTTTAAGAAAAAAGCTGAAGTTTTCCTACGCATTTTGAGTACCTCAAGCGATGTGAGCTGGGATCACAAGGGCACCGTTACTATAAAGGGTGAAATTTTACCGTCGTCTAACATAGTCGATTTAATTCATGACACTCTGCGGCCTCGAAAAACTATTAATCCACCCGGACGCCTACAGTTTGCTGAGTACATCAAAGACCTTAACGTTGCTAATGTGCTGCTAGCTAAACCTAAACAGCAAAAGAAGCCAACCCCGACTGATACTACAGGAAAAACCGAAATGGAAACTGATAACTGCGAGTCCGATTTAGAATATAAATTAAAAACACCATCTACTCATCCAAGTCCACATCAAAAAGGTTCAGTCAGAAGAACGCCGATAAGGAAACGCCGCCAAAAAAGGGTCGTTAGAAAAATGCCTGTAAGGCAGATGTCATCAACACCAAAAACGAAGGGAATTCTAGATTGGGTGCATCTTAAACTTTAAAATTACACAATGAATTTCTGATTTTATTACTTGCAGTCTTTTTAATTTGAAATGTCGTGCACCTCAAACTACAGTTTTGTAAATTGCTAGCGAATTTTTAGAAATAAGACATTCTGCTGTACATTTATATTTATATTATTAAGTATTATAAGAAATAAGAACAATATATTTGTTTATTACAAAGTGTTTATGTTTTTTATTTCCACTCTGCTTTGTTTTTTTTTTTCTCGAATCTGCAATAATTACAAAGTCTAAAGCTAAAATATTAGTATTTGTAGTTATTTTACAGTTACAAAGTGTAAAATTTCAAAAAATCAATCTACGATTTCATAATAGCGTGATATAATTTAGAAAATTGTGATTTCTTTTAATTTTGTGCGATACATTTTATAAAAAAGTGTAAAACATTTGCAAATTTTTCAACGAAATTGTGTGTTTTATTCAGGTTTATGTTAATTTGTGATCAACATACATATATTTTGTATAATTTCAAGTGTTATGATGGCAGTTTTGTAAAATTTTAAGTGAAATGAAGGGGCCAGAACATTTTTTCAACAAAATTACGTGTTTTTATTCAACTTTATGTTAATTTGTGGACAACATATATATATTTTTCAATGAAATTGCGTGTTTTGGTGGTGTCAGAATATTTTTTTCAACGAATTGCGCGTTTTTATTTAAAAATTATGTTAATTTGTGGTCAACATACATATATTTCCGTCAAAAGTATAAGATTTTTTGAATTTTGTTTATCGAAATGATTGTGGTAGTAGATTTTTTCAACGAAATTGCTATTTCTTTTAATTTTGAGCGATGCATTTTATAAAAAGTGTAAAACATTTGCAAAATTATGCATAGTTTATGTAACATGATGTCGATTTTTGTGAAAATTTATGTGAGATGGCTTGTAATTGCGTGATTTTTGTTCAATTTTCATCGTGTGTTGAATAAAATATCGTTTTTTGTATAATTTCAAGTGACGTGATGACAGTTTTTGTATAATTTATGTGACATGATGTCGATATTTGCGAAAATTTATGTGAGATGCTGTATGATTGTGTGATTTTATTCAAACTTTTGTTACTTTGGGGTGTCAACACATACGTCTTTTCGTAATTTTTGCGTGTTTCTATTCAAATTTATTTTCATTTGTCGCCAGCACAGACGTATTTTCGTAAAATTTTACTATTTTTCAATGAAAGTTGTGAAAAAAAAATATTGTTTTTGTCGTTTTTACAGAATTTAATGTGACAAGATGCCGATTTTTATAAATTTTCATGGGAGATGCTGTCGATTTTCTAAAATTTATGTGAGACGGCGTATTTTTTTATCGCTTATTAGATAAAAATGTCGTTTTTTGTATAATTTCAAGTGACATGATGTCAGTTTTTGTAAAATTTTAAGTGAAACAGAACATTTTTCCAACGAAATTGTGTTTTTTTATTCAAAATTATGTTACTTTGTGGTTAATTGCGTTTTTATTTTCCTCCGTTTGCATTTATATTGGAATTTTTTAAACTAAAATGCAGTTTTTATCGATATAATGACACAATTTCAGACGTTTACTTATAAAATAGGGTTCCGTAGTGAGAAGAAACAGTTTATGCCGAAAGAAGTCGCTGTTTTCGTTAAAATGTTCCAAATACCAATTTACATTAAGTTGTTATATACAAATTGACAGTGAAAAATCTGTACATTTACAATAGCATAGTTTGGTTCTTCCACTTTGTCAAAAGACCCATCTTGTAAACGTACAATAACTAAAAGTTTTACGGCTTTACAATGCGTTGCATTTATTTACTCAACACTTTTCGCGATTTTTTATAGTAATATATTTATGCGGATTTCGCGATTTAAATGAAAAGGGTTAAGGGTTTCTAAAGTAAACATAAAGAACGTCTCGTAAGTTCCGCAGCGATATTATAAAAGAGCAGATTATAAAAATAAAGTAATTATTTCTAGCTATGACGAAATAGAAAGCGACCCCCGAGACTATGACGTGTTTTTCTAATTACACATAACGACATGCCGAGTCACTCATATATTAGCGCTAAAATTTAAAAATAGCCGACGCGTAATTATGATTTCGCTATATAAAATAATTATTTCTATTCACCAGGATAAGGAAACGACTCCAAAAAAAGGCCGTTAGAAAAACGCCTCTAAGGCAGATGTCATCAACACCAAAAACGAAGGGAGTTCTAGATTGAGTGTATCGCTATATAAAAATAAAAGTAATTATTTAGATTCATATAGCTTTTCAAATTATGCGCGGTCGAATGGAAATTAACCAGAAACTTGGGACAACGACTATATTGCAAATTATAAAATTATTATTAGTAGCAAAGCTGTTACATATATAATTTTTTTAAAAATTGTGTCTGCTTGTAAACACAATATGTTAAACATTCCCTATTCTCATAATATAAATTTTTGAAAAATAGTTTGTTTCAAATCGAACGGTGTGACGGCACAGCTGCGAAATGACGTCTTGTTCAATTCCTATATTTCCAAGACGCCTCGATAGCGTAGCGGTAGGGTCCTTAGGCTTATGGTCAGAAAACTCGGGTTCGATTCCCACTTGGGCCCGCCGCAAATAGCTTTTTTAAATTCAAATATTTCCGCGAGTGAATGCAAGAGAGAGACAGCAGCTTCGAAGAGCGAAATAGATCTATCAGTTTGAATTTCAAATATTTCCGCGAAAATTAAAAACAACCGCCGTGAGAAGTGCGCGCGCACCAAGATGGCCGACACACCGCGAAATTCAAATCCAACAAATTAAACTTAGAAAAATCGGAAAAAAATTCAAATTTCAAATATTCCCGCCAGAAATCCAAGATGGCCGACGTGTAATTCCAGAAGCAAATTAAAAAATCTAATGCGTAATTTAATCAGTAGCACATGTGAAAATTAATTAGATCAAACCGCGAAATTAATTAGATCAAACCGCGAAATTAATTAGATCAAACCGCGAAATTAATTAGGTCAATCCACGAATAAAACCGCGAAAACCGCGAATTAAAACGCGAATTAAACCGCGAATCCGCGAATCAATTAAAAGTGGTGGGGGCAAACTGTCCCCATTCTACTCGAGTGCTAAAAGTCGTTTATGCGCGAGACATGTCTCGCGCATAAACGTCGACTTTTAGCACTTGTTGCATAAATAGCTATTCTATATCAATATCTTTTAGGATTTACATAATTTCTTTTAACAATCCAATTTGTCTTAGTCGCCTCAGAATATTCTTTTATCCAATTTGTTATGTCTGCTGCACAGAGCTCAGGTCTAAACTTTGTTCTCAATTCGACGTTTTTACTTCCTATATTTTCGTTTTCGTTTACAACACGGCACAAGATTAGTGTGAAGAGTATAAGACAAAAAAATTGTTTTCTTTGGTGATGCCAATATAATTATTTGGTTCAAGACAATAGCCTCACTGAGCGTTGTAAAGTTATTTTACAAACATCCGGATACAAGCAATACATTACTACTCCTACTAGATGCACTAACACTAGCAATACTTTGATAGATTATGTTGTTACTAATATAGATTCTTTAGATGTAAGTGTATATAATTCTCCCCAAACTACTGATCATTCTATTATAAAAGTAAATATGAAATTTAGCAGTCACATACCTAAGCCTACAATTGCAATAACAAAAAAATACAGAAATTTGTCAAACAATGTGTTGTAGCAAACAAATTTAAGTCTACTTGATCGTACGTGGCCCTTATCTTCAACTAATGTTAATGACATATTCAATAGTGTATACGACAGCTTTCATGTAAAAATTAATCAAATCTCACCAATTAAATGTTCGATTAAAAAAATAAACACATATATACATCATGGTTTGATCGTGATTGTGCGACAGCCTTTAAAATTAGAGATACAGCTTATAGAACATTTAAATCCAGCAATAACTTTGATAAAGACAAAAATTGGTATGAGTACAAAAAACTAAGAAATTAAACTGTAAATTTAATTAAAAGCAAAAAGAAAACGTATTATAATTCGAAAATCGATGGGCACAAGAATGATCCAAAACAAATGTGGAAAACTTTAAAAAATCTTGTTAATCCTCAAATAAATAATAGTTATAAATGTAACATAGTGTTTGAGTATAGCAATGTGCAAGTGACAGCTGTTACTGATGTGGAGAAAGCTGAACATTTCAATAAATATTTTATTAAGAGTATAGAGGATATTGTTGAGTCCATTAATGATAGTAATAGTGATAGATATGATCGTGATGATGTATATAGTGTTCCTAGCGATTGTAGATTTACTGACTTTGAAATTATTTCTATCCCAAAACTTAAAGAAATACTTAGAGGAATGAAGAATACTTACATCTAATTCACTGAATTCACATGAACTGTTAAATGGTAAAGTGATAAAAAGTTCTATGGAAGTGGTTGGACATGTATGGGTGAATTTAAACTGCAGAAGCGCTTAATTTTAGACCAATTAATACCTTGCCATATTTAGAAAAAATGCTTGAAAAATGTGTATATGAACATATTCTATCATATTTTAACCGAAATAATTTATTTATAGCTAATCAATCTGGCTTTAGGTGTAATCATTCTTGTGAAAGTGAGCTTCAGCTTACTATTTGTCAATGGAAGAAAGCAATTGATAACAATCTATATACTGTCGCAATTTTTTTGGACCTAAAGCGAGCGTTTGAAACAATCGATAGGAATATTTTAATTCATAAGATTAAGTCCTATGGTATTGGTGGTAATGTCTTAAAATGGTTTATAAGTTACTTAGAAAATAGGTATCAGGTTACTAAGATTAATGAAACTTTCTCTAGCCACATTGTAACAAACCATGGTGTTCCTCAGGGTAGTGTATTGGGGCCATTGTTGTTCATTATTTACATTAATGATATTGTAAAGAGTTGTAATTGTGATTTATTAACCTATTCGCAGACAATACGTTACTAGCGATATCATATGAAAATTTGAATGTCGCTATTGACAAGATTAATGTGGAACTGGAAAAAATTACCAAGTATTTAAATACAAATAAACTAAAACTAAACACTGACAAAACGAAGGCAATGATAATTTGCACAAAATCGAATTATAAAAATCGTGTAAAAGTTCAGATTTATGGAGAAGATATTCAAGTTGAGGAAGAAATTAAATATTTGGGTTTTATTATCGACAACCCTCTAACTCTTAGTAGGCACTTTAAATATATTCAAAATAAAATTTCGAAGAAAATGTTTTATTCTAGGCTATCTAGTCAGTCGTCGATATATTCTAAAATCACGGTATACAATACAATTATTAGGCCACATTTTGAGTACTGTCATACTCTTTTATATTTTCTTGGTAAATATGAACTTTCTAAATTACAAATATTGCAGAATAAAGGTATGAGGATTGTTTTGAGATGCAATAGGTACACACCAATTGAATTTATGTTAAATGCGTTGTGTTGGTGGCCCATTGCAACTCAACTAAGATTTAATATGTTAACTTTTGTACAGTGAGCGCCAAAACGCATTGGTCAGTTTCAATACCTAATAAAAACCCATACACTTCACCTATGGAATAAATGATACTTTCTTCATAAACAGGAAACTTGGGAGTTTTGTTTCAATGTTTGACATCCTCCGAAAGTGGCAGTTTGGTGTGCTGTTTCATCGTCAAAGACTGTCGCGGCTTATTTTTTCGAGGAAATTGGTGAAAAGGTAACGGTTACATCTCAAAGACATTACATGCTTCAAAGATCTTTTTATCGCAAATAGAGGAGGAGATAGTAAATGAAAATTGGTTTCAACAGGACGGTGCTACCAATTACACCGCAAGAATTAATGCGGATCTCCTACGACAATCGTTTCCAAATAAACTGATTTCTTGCTATGGTGACCTTCCTTGGCCATCGAGATCGCAGGATATAACCACTCCTGACTTTTTTCTTTGGGATTACTTGAAGAGCAGAGTATTTACAAGAAAGATAAGAAATCTGGAAAAGCTTAAAATGTTTATTCGAGAAAATATTGAAGCTATACTGCAGGATATGCGGTAATGTGTGTTGAGAGATTTCGGCCGCCGGCCGTTTAAAAGAGTGCATTCAACAAGAGGAGAGTCATTTAACCGACAGCATTTTTCATAAGTGAATCTCCCATTCTTAGTCTTTAAGAAATAGTTTTGATTAACTGTGTAATTTAAGCAAATAAATTGTTATTACAAATTAAAACTGGCCAATGCTTTTTGGCGCTCACTGTATATAAAATTAGGAACAACTTACTGCCGGGATACCTTAATAACTATATTACCATAAGGTCACAAATTCATAGACATGACACACGAAATAAACAAAACTTATATATCACAAAACAGAATTTAACACAAACTATGAATTCGCTATTTTATAAGGGATTCAACGATTACAATACACTACCGATCAGTATAAAACAGGCTAATAATATAAATAGTTTTAAAAGAATGTTAAAGGAATACCTCAGTAATGTTCAACAATATGCTTATACTGTACATTTATGTATTTCATTTATGTATTTATGTATTTCATTGAAATAAATAAACTCATATTATTATTTGTTATGAAATAACTGAATAACATTTATCATGCTGCTATTTGTTGCGCCAGACATTATTAGGTGAAGTTATTTAATTTAAATGATTTAATATTCTTTGTAACAATTAAAATAGCCAACTATTTACTATCTGTGTAATAATAAAATGTTGAACGTGCGCACCATAATCTTATATTATAAGAGCCGATGCCGCCGGTCGCCGGCCGCCGGCCGTCCTAAGCAAGCATTTTTATTGTTAACCGTTTCTTTACGCTGGCAGGGCCAGACGTAGGTTGACCACGAGTTCTAGTACGACTAATACAAGCACATGACGTTGACCATGCGGTCGCCAAGAGCGCAAGTCTTGCCAGTAATGGCTGACGGCGCGACGGCAACGAAATTGTATAGGGTTCGTACCGTGCCGGAAAAATTTTCGTTTCCTATACCAATTCGTGACTCCGGTCACCAATATGTATAGGGAGCGGAAATTTGCAACCGGGAATTCTTCAGACAACTCGTTTTGGACACGAATGGTACTGGTCGAGCCAGTGTACGATGCTTGGAGAAGTTGAATTATTTTCAATGGCACGTCTTCCGTCTTTAGGCGAGGCCTACGATAGGACAGGCCACCGCATTCTGCTCCGCTACTGTTGTGACGTCACGAGCGGAGTCATTCCAGTCCAGCCATAGTCATTGCTCGAACAACCGGGCTGTGCATGCATGTGTTTAGTGATAAGTGAAGGCGGGGTGTTAGTTACAGTTCTTGCAGTTTAAGTAAGCTGCACAAGTAGGTATTTAAGCAACTTTCTTTTGTTAATTATTATTAACCTCATTCATGTTCTTCAGATAATAACACAAAATGCCTCGACGATGTTGTGTGACAGGCTGTAAAGGCAACTACAGTAAAGAAACTTACGTCTCAGTATTTAGATTTTCGCCGAATAAAGAATTGTCTGACACGTGGGTCAGAAACATACACCGAGAAAACTTTTGGCCTACAAATAATTCTATAATCTGCATAGATCATTTTGACAAAAGATTTATAATAACTGAAGACAGTATCAAAAGAGACGATGGGTCGATGTTAACATTGGCTAGGAAGTCTCCAAAACTTTCTGATGACGCCGTTCCCACTATTTTCAATAATCAGTCGAAGTATTTATCTAAATATGTAGCACCAAAGAGAAAGACGCCAGAGGAAAGGTCAAATGAAGGCCGTGAAAAAGAATTAAAGAAACAAAGAGAACTGGAAATAGCCCATGCAGTACCAACTTTAGACGAAGTCATTATTTCCGTCTTCTTTAGAACGACAAAACGTAAATTTATGTTTAAAATAATTTGACGAAAAAAACATATCTGCTTTGGAAATTCATTATGGTAAGCTGTCATTTAGAACAGTAATATTTTTGCAAATAGTTAGTTGTTTGTGGAAAATCGTAAACTGCAAGTCAAAGTTCACAGCGGACAGGAAAAGGGATAATTATTAGTGTTTCGCGAGAGCGAGAACGAGAACGAGAAGTGGTCTCTCTCGTTCTCGCTCTCGTAAATCCTGAAAAATCTGTTCTCGATCTCGCTCGCGATTACAAGAGCGAGGACGAGAGTTGTCTACTTCTCGGTCTCGTTCTCGGTTACTCTCGTTCTCGTTAATCTCTAAAATTGTATCTCCAGTGACCAATGATTGGATCGGCAAGTTTTTGATTACGAGGCGCCGTTGTAGGTATCAATTGCAGCTTGTTTTGGTTAGTATTGAATTAAGTACCAAACATAACAATAATCCCATTCATTATTTGTGCCTGCATGTGTGCAGGTTAGTAGTCGAAGAATGTGAATTCAGAATTTTTGTGTAATTAGTAGCAAAAATGAAACGCTTTCTTAGTGGTCCACAAAACGAGAAAAATCATAAAAAATCTAAAGTGATAATAGAATGTGAAATTGATAGTAATCAGAGCTTCTCGAGCTTGTCACAATCGCAAGAACTGATAGAAATAGAACGTGGATGCCGAAATGTGCTGGTCCTCTACACCATCAACATCAACATTCAAGGCAAATGCGTCCACTCCCACATCTGCTTCTACTGAAGATATTAGAAGGAAAAACAAGTTTTCAGAATATTTTGACATCGACAAGGATGAATCAAATCCGTCCGGGAAATCGGCAAAGTGTCCGCTTTGCAAAAATTATATTCAGAGTGAATATGTTTAAAAACAATGCAGCTGCTAAACGTGATTATTTTTAAATTAAATTCATTTTACTTAAATAGGAAAAATCATATACAGAACCAAGTTTTGGGTTTTTTCAAAATGAAAATAGCCCAGTTACTTTTTGAGATATTAATTGTTGTATTCTGTGACCAGTAGCTCCAGTTTTTTAAAATTTAGGAATTTTATTCCATAGAATCCATGATCACCACAACAGATTGTAAAAAAAAAACGTTTTCTAATGAAAATAATTGCAGTTTACTTGGTTTTGCTCGAAATTAATAAAGAAAGCTATTTTAAAGATTAATTTATGCTTATTACACATCCTACAAAATAACATTTAAAAACTTCACATTTCAGCATAAAACAGATAATATCTAAAAACTGATTGGGCGATTCTCATTTTCAAGAAACTTGTAGATAGCACTTTCTGTATAAGATTGTTTCTATTAAAGTAAAATTTATTAATAATAAAAATAAATGACTTATACAGCTATATCGTTTTGTATACGTAATTACTACTTCGAGATTGCTATATAAAAGGTGTTTAAAAAACGTGGTACCAAAGTTAAAGAGATTATAAGGGACGTTGAAACAGAAAAATGTCGCATATAAGAGGATGATTATATTAGCATTTTTTAACGGACAAGAATTAATTATACAAAAACATGTACTAGGAAGCATGATTTATTGAAAAAATGTCTACTTCTTTTAGCTTTGCGTCATTTTTTTAAATTGTAAAAAATACAACGCATTATGATGCTCGGTATAGTTAGCCAACATAATGCTTTGCATTATAACGTATTCTATGTTTTTACATAAAAGCTATTAGTTATACCAAAGTACTAAAGACCTGACTTTTTTTAAATTAATGAGGATTTTCAGTATCTACGTAATTATTTATAATAAAATTCTTGTCCATTAAAATCTGCTAATATAACCGCCCTCTTTAGAAGGGTGTAACTGTGTTAACCCAGCGGGAAGGAATTAAAAAATCTGGTGTGATACACTCACACAACTTCCTTTTACAGTGATCTTATAATTAGTCAAAAATTTAATTTTTAATTTTTAAGCATTTGTCAAAAATTTTCAAAAATTACGAATTCTACAAAAACGGTACAAAATAGAGCGTTAGTTGAAGAGACAAATTTTCTCTAAAATCTTAAGCAGAATTCAAAAATGTAATAATATACCGGGTGTTCTATTTAAAATAGGAGTTAATAAAAAAAATAGAAAAAAAAACAAAAGAAACCCACTTTAGAAGTATTCAACTGGAAAATTACCTATCTCACGTCAATGCACATTAAAAATGTAATAAAAATGTGAAGTTTGAAAAAAATCGTTAGAGCCGTTTTTGAAAAAATCGAAAAAAACTGAAAAATCACAAGAGTAAACACCTACTTCCGGTTACGCGATTTTCTTCAAAAGCTTGCTGTCTTATCTACATAGTACACAAAACTTATATATGAAGTTTCAACGCCATACCTCTTTTCGTTTTTGAGATATTCTGTTCACAGACAGACACACAGACAGACACACAGACAGACAGACAGACACACAGACAGACAGATACACAGACCAATGAAAAAAAATATGTTTTTTGGGATCAGGGGACTCTAAAACGTGAAGATCTGTTGAAAACTCAATTTCGAATTTTTGGGGTGAATCCAATACTTCCTTTATCGTAAAAGGAAGTAAAAAAAGTTTATGTGCAAAATTTGTATGTTTTACGTTCTCTATAACCTCGCTGTATATTGGTAAATAAATGTGATATTAATTTCAGAACTTGTAGAGCAACTTTGACCAAACGATATTTTTTGGATTTATTGTGTAATTTTGATTTTAGACCCACGTCACCAATTGGAAACATTTAATTTAACGACTTGGGGAAAACAAATGAAGGATTTTTCGTATTTCACGTTTGAAAGTATTTTCAAAACGAAATATTATGTACCTAATGAAGACAACGAAGCAGAAGTTGCTGGAGAAGAACATAATACATTAACGAAGAAAACTAATCACGATGATGATCTGGATTTCACGTCCTTATTTGAAGAAGAAACTTCAGAAAACAACTGGAAATTGGAAATTGATGAATATTTAGCACTAAAAAGATCACCAAAAGATCAAAGTATTTTGGCATACTGGAAAAAATATAGCGATACTTATCCCAATTTGACAAGAATGGCGAGAGATCTTCTCGCAATAAATGCTACTGCGGCTCCAGTTGAAAGATTGTTTTCGCAAGCTTCACTAATCATCAGAAAACCCAGAAGTCGACTTAACGATGACTCAAGTAAATATTTTCTCTGCCTAAATTCTTGGGGTAAATGTGGTCTGAAAGATCGAATTTGGGTTTAATATGTAATATTATCTTGTGTTTATAATTATTCCATAATTAATTATTTATATTCCATAATTAATTATTTAATCGTTAATTAGTTGATCGTATTATTTTATTTCGTTTTCATGTAAATATAAAATACTTTAAAATATCTTTTGTCCGCTTTTGTATTTTTTAAACCGAGAGCGAGAGCGAGAGTTACGGTAAAATTCTCACTCTCGGTCACCCTACCTCTCGTTCTCGTTCTCGGCTTACATTTTCGCTCTCGTTCTCGGTCTCGTTCTCGGTGCGAGAACGAGAGCGAGAGCGAGAAAACTCTCGTTTCTCGCGAAACACTAATAATTATAGAAGTCCTATTTACACAATGGATGACAAGGACGTTAATTTCCTTAAATCCTTTGTAAAATGGGTTGAGACTTGGAATGGGTTAGATTGTTCTCCAACCTGTATTGGTAAGCTGACGAAAGAAACCAATTTAGCTTTAACGCATCCTAAAAAAGCCATGATAGATTTGTGCCACTATCTTTTAAATGTTTAAAACTTTGAATACGTGTTATTAGGTAAATTTCAGTCAGACGATTTAGAGGGGAGATTTGGACGATATCGTAAAATGTCTGGTTCAAATTACAATATTACTGTTAGCCAGATAGTAGAATCGGAGAGAAAACTCAAAGTATTAGATTTACTTAAATTGCAGTCCTCGAAACATGGAGAATTCCAAATTAAAGATTTCTTATCGTTGTGTGGGACAGAATTACCTATTGATCGAGATGACGAAGATGCTACACATTTTCAGGATATTGATACAAGTTTAATAAATTATTCGGATAATGACATCAAAGTATTAATCTATATTGGAGGGTATATTGTCCAAAAAATATCACATACCAAAATTCAGTGCATACATTGTCAACCTAAATTATCTTGTAACAGAAAGGTTTTAGTTGAAATAGATTCCCATGATACATATCGATACCTTTAATTTATAGATCACGGTGGATTAAAATACCCGTCAGAGTGCCTAGTTAATATTGTTTTGAAAGCTTACTCAATTTTTTATTTCCGAATGATTCGAGATTGAATTTTTGAATGTCAAATGTCAGAAATCGGTACTCGTAAAGTTGGCTCTTGGTGAACTGCAACTTGAACATTATAATGTTGATAATTCTGAGTCCTGTGGTTTAAGCGAAACTAAATTAGTTCAAATATGTCTCAACTATTTTGCTAATATTTTGCTAAATAATTCTAAATTAAAAAGTAACATGATTAGAGAAAAGGAAAAAAATAAAAGCGAAAACAGAAAAGTGCAAAACTGAAGGGTTCCTGTAGAAAATAATGTACATATTTAGATATGTAGAACATATACCTACTGTAGTTGTTATTAATTTATATTTCTTTCCAAATGTTTATTATATGTTGATTAAGTTTTTATGTTGTTTATGCATGCATTGTTAAAAATGTACATATGCGCATTTTTGTAGTGTTATTTTATTGTGCTCAATAATGTTGACTTACGTTACAGACAGTGGCGGTGCAAGAGCACCTTGGGCCCCTAAGCAAATATAAAAATAGCCCCCCTTGTAAAAGGATTTATATATTTAATGAATTGTATATTTATAATTACAGTATACAAAGTAAACGTTAAAAAAAATAAAATAACATCCTGTTATAACCAACAGAAATAGAGTAGTAAATGCCTAACATTTAACACATTTTATCACTAACATATCTAACAAAATATCAATTAAATATATAAAACTAAATAAAATCTTCAAGTTGGTATAGGCACAAATACAAAGAAAACTGAAGGATAAATATCTACCTAGGTAGCACTTTTAAAATAATAGCTATTTGTGCAACAAGTGCTAAAAGTTAAAATCGAAATGTAAAAGTTGCTTTCAAGAGACAAATACCAGGAAGTGGGGGGGGGGGGGGTCGGGAGGTCCTCTCCCGGAAAATTTTGAAAAATTAAATTTAACTTTAAATACACGATTTTAATGCTCCCAAAAAAACGACTGATGAATCAAATTCTATTCCTATATTGTTACTAACAAATGTCATTAGGTCATTACACATTATTTTATACCAAATAAAGTAAAGTTATTATATTACAAATGGAAGTCGCCTAGGATTCTTCGCTAAGTTGTCAATTATTTCGGAGGTCCATATTTCAACATTGTGGTGAATGGATAAAATTGCCAAACCATTCAGCCTTTTCTGTATGAAAGAGAACTAACTGATAATGTTTTATTGTTTTGTAATACGTTGCCTAAATATGAGTACTTACAATAAAATGCCAAACTTTTGAAAAGTAGATGCTGAGCTCAGTAAAACCTACAGTTATTTAAAACAAAAGCTGAGTTATATCTTTTTACGCACAAAGATAGTTCAACAGGCTTTTAATATTTACCATTTTAAGTTAGCTTCGGGGTGCGGGGGGGTTAGACCCCCTGGACCCCCCCATAAATACGCCACTGACTTTTTCTGAAGCAAATCACATCGGACCTGTTCAGCTTCTTGCATACTTAAAACGAAGTAGATTTCGCGATATTTAATCAGCGAACTTACCGGGCCCCCCAAAGGGCCCTCTAAGGGCCCGGGCCCCTAAGCAACGCTTATTCCCGCTTATGCATATCACCGCCACTGGTTACAGACCTATGTGTCTCATTACATTAAACATAATATATGCATACGCTAACAAAGATTGTGTTATATTTATTTATTTGTTTACACGAAAATCTTAATAAACAATAATAAGGTACCCATAATAATAATTATTATAATCCCACGGATGAACTCTGTTACACATCGCGCTGAGGCTGTCACCCCGTCGAGCGTCGATTGAGCTATGACTCCGGTCGACGTCATTAAAACTGAATGCGGTGGCCTGTTCTATCGTAGGGCTCGCTTTAGGGCACTCCACAAGCTGTAATACTTTAGTAAGATTAGAGCAAACAGCGAAGAATTTTGGATCATTTTTTCATGGCTACCAAGATTTAATGATATATTGAAAAACAAGTTTGGTAAAACTGACACACGAGTTGTCAGATTCATCAAATTCAAGGTTAGCAGGTTCGGTTTTGTGTCAGTCTGTGTCAAAACTGCCGCAAAACCTAACCTGCTGTAGCCATGAAAAAATGAACCAAAATTTTTCGCTGTTTGCTCTACTCTTACTAAAGTATTGTACAGGTACACTAACTTAATTTATTTTACTGCGCCCCCTACTTTGAATGTTTGGAATTGTACATCTAGTTATGTTTGTTTGAGCCAGTCTTTTACAGTGTGATGTAGTGTACAGTCGTATAAATTCGTTATTTTAGTTACTAGATACGTGTTTGGGTTAGCGTGCCCTGTCCATGTCCATAGTGTTACCGTGACTCATATTATTTTTTTAGTGGCGAAATACCCAAAAAAGAATATGAATTATAGATTCACGCCACAAAGAAGTTTCAGAGATTATTACCGTGACTACTTTTAAATTTTTAAAGTTCAGGTACGTTTATATTCTGGTTGAATTTTTATTATATGCAGGTAAATAATAATAACAATAATAATAATAATAATAATAA